>CM050418.1:0-313526 GCA_027564155.1 Gymnocypris eckloni scoliostomus | reverse complement strand
AGCGAGCCTTCCATAGAAGGCGCTACGGAGGCCACATCCTGCCCGAAGGGAGGTAACATGTGGAGACACTGATATGGACTGGCCCAGGCTTGGGGCAGTACTACATCTGACTGGACTCTGGGGCAGATCCTACCTAGGAGTAGGGAGGGCTGCCAGCAGAACCTGACAGAAGCTCTGTCACAGGGAAGACACGGGTTTACCATGAGGAAACCTTACCGTGGAAGAATACACATATGGGATTACCCGAGAGAATCAGGCCATCGGACACCTAGCCCAGTACAGGGGCTGACCGGAGACCAGGCGAGCTAACACCAGTACTGGGCCTGGCGTCAGACTGCTCCGCCCAGTCTGACTGCGGGGGTGCTGGAGGATTCCACCAGGGTTCACCGTCCGGGGAACTGAACTGGGGAGAAAAAGGCGCTCGTATCCCGGGTGAGGGGAATGGCGCAACAAGCGTGACACCGGCCAGTTCTTCTCGCCCATTACTTACCCAATACGGGAAGAAACTGGCTCAGCGAGATTGTAGAATCTTGCGAAGGTGTTCGGTGTCGCCCAGCCCGCAGCTCTGCAGATGTCTGCCAAGAGGCACCGTGCGCCCAGCGCATGGGAGGCAACACTCCTGGTGGGTGAGCCCTCACCCCAGGGGCATGGCCTCCACTATCCAGTGGGCCAACCTCTGTTTGGAGACAGCCTTCCCTTTCTGCTGCCCTCCGTGGCAGACAAAGAGCTGCTCGGAGCTTCTGGCGCTCGGGTGCGGGTCACGTATGCGCAATGCTCTTACGGGACACAGCAATGCTAAGGCTGGATCTGCCTCCTCCGAGGGCAGTGCTTGCAGGTTCACCACCTGATCGCGGAAGGGCGTGGTGGGAACCTTGGGCACGTGTCCAGGCCGGGGTCTCAAGACAACGTGAGAGTAGACCGGCCCGAACACAGGGCACTCTTCGCTACCGAAAACGCCTGGAGGTCACCGATCCGTTTGATGGAAGTGAGAGCGGTCAGGAGCCCCTTCAGGAACCTCACGATGAGATCATGCTTTCCCAGGGACCGGCCGTCCACTGCATCGTGGTGAGCCGCAATAGCGGCTACATACACTTTCAAGGTGGAGGTGACAGCCTACGCTCCAAACCTTTCATGCAGGAAAGAAAGCACTACTCAATCGTGCATCTTGAGGGGTCTTCTCGTGAGAAGAACACCAGGTCGCGAACAGACTCCATTTCAGTGGGTAGGTTTGCCTTGTTGAAGGAGCTCTAGCCTGAATGATGGTCTCTACCACCGCCGGTGGTAGACCACTCAAGTCTGCAGCGTCCCATCCAGGAGCCACACATGGAGGTTCCATAGATCTGGGCCGGGTGCCATATGGTGCCGAGCCCCTGAGAAAGGAGGTCCTTCCTCAGATGAATGCGCCAGGGAGGTGCAGTCACGAGGGAAATGAGTTGGAAACCAGGTCCGGGTTGGGCCAATGGGGCGCAAACAGCAGGACCTGCTCCTTGTCCTCCTGAGCTTGCACAATGTCTGTGCGAGTAGGATCACTGGGGAAACGCATGCTGCGTGGGCCCGAGGCCAGCTGTGTGCCAGTGCGTCTGTGCCGAGGGCCCTCAGTCAGGGAGAAGTACAGCTGGCAGTGGGAGGACTCGGGGGAGGCAAACAGGTCTACCTGAGCTTCCCCGAATCGACTCCAGATCAGCCGGATCGTCTCGGGATGGAGTCGCCACTCTCCGAGGAACGTGAGCTGTCGTGAGGCGCGTCGGCCGGCCGCACGATTGAGCTGCCCCGGGATGTGAACAGCACGCAGTGACTTGAACTGCATGTGACTCCAGAGGAGGAGATGGCGGGCGAGCTGTGACATGCGGTGTGATCGTATACCCCCCAGCCGGTTGATATATGAGACCGCCACAGTGTTGTCCGTGCGGACTAGAACCGTAGAAACGGTCTGTGTCGCGGAAGGATCGAAACGTGAAAGTAAGCGCCCTTCAGGTCGATCGCTGCAAACCAATCCTGGGGCTGAATGCATTTGATCATGCGCCTGTCGTCCAGCATCTTGAACGGGAGCTTGTGCAAAGCCCGGTTCAAGAATCGCAGATCCAGGATTGGCCGAAGGCCACCACCTTTCTTGGGTACGATGAAGTAAGGGCTGTAAAACCCCTGCCTCATCTCGGCTGGAGGGACTGGCTCGATTGCATCCTTTGCCAGGAGGACAGCAATCTCCTCGCGCAAGACAGGGGCGTTCCGGACTGCCACTGACGTCTCGAGAACGCCGTTGAACTTGGGAGGTTGCCTGGCGAACTGAATCGCGTAGCCGAGTCGAATTGTGCGCGTGAGCCAGCGAGACAGGCTGGGCAGCGTGAGCCACGCCTCCAGTCACTGTGCAAGCGGCTCCAACGGCACAATCAACGTACCTGTGGTGGTGCAGCGAAAGGGAGTAGGGGTGGATGGCACAGAAGGCGGTGCGTTCTGAGGCATCCTCACCGAACTCCCTGGATCCCGAACGGGACTGGCCAGAGGTGCGTGGGGAGGAATGTCATCCCCGAACCATACTCTCTTGGGTACTGGCAAAATGGGTCGTGGGCGAGAGTGAGGAGGCAGGGCGTCGCACACTGTCGTCCCATGGACCTGAGAACCCGGAGGAAATGGAAATTGCTCTTTCTTTGAGAAGGTGGGTACCGCTGCCCCTTGGACCAGCGGCAGAACAGAAACAAAACGAAACAGAAGATTCTCCTCCCGGCCCTCCACCAGGGGAAGGAGCGGCGCTGTTCTCGCCGTCTCCTGAGAAAGAGCAAACTCCAACATCTCCGGGTCGCCCGCGTCAGGGTCGCTTCGTCGACTTCCTGGACGACTTGAGGCCTGGCTGGGACGTGGGGTGCGCCGCTCTCCTGCGAGAGGCTCGACGCACCGGCCTATGTGTCGATTCAGCCTAAGGACGGAGCAGCTCTGGAGGACACAGGAGGGCGCCCATGGCGATGGGCAGACTGAGGCCTGGCCCCGGGGGCAGCGGTGGATGGTGTATCATGCCGGGGCAGGATGTGCTGGATCACCTCGGTCTGCTGCTGTACCGCCGAGAACTGCTGGGCGAAGCCCTCAACGGTGTCGCCGAACAGCCCTCCCTGGGAGATGGGGGCGTCGAGAAAGCGTGCCTTGTCGACGTCCTTCATCTCTGCCAGGTAGAGCCAGAGATGGCACTCCTGGACCACCATGGTGGACATCGCCTTCCCGAGGGACCGCGCCGTGACTTTCGTCGCTCGTAGAGCGAGGTCAGTCGCCGTGCGCAGCTCCTGCATCAACCCCGGGTCGGTACTACCCTTGTGCACCTGTTTGAGCGCCTTGGCTTGGTGAACCTGCAGGATAGCCATGGCGTGCAGGGCGGAGGCTGCCTGGCCCGCAGCACTTTGGCCGCGAGAGCGGCTGTCAGCTTACAGGCCTTGGACGGGAGACGCATACGATTCCTCCAAGTGGCGGCGTTTCGTGGGCACAAGTGCACCGCGACCGCTCTCTCCACTGGGGAATGCCCGCGTACCCCCTGGCCACTCCGCCGTCGAGGGTAGTGAGGACGGAGGAGGCAGACGAGCGGCTTCTGGCCGTGAAAGGGGACATCCACGAACTCGTCAGCTCCTCATGCACCTCCGGGAAGAAAGGCACCGGGTCAGGGCGTGGTTGTGAGCCCCGCGCCCCGCTCCGAGAAACCAATCGTCCAGCCGTGAGGGCTCGGGACTGGGCGGTCTGTTGACCTCCAGCCCGATGCTCACGGCTGCCCGGGCAAGCATGGCCGTCAGCTCTGGGTCCGGTGCGGCGGTGGCGACAACACCGAGGGGCAGCCCACCGCATCTTCATCCTCAGAGGCGTGAACCCATCCCCGATGCTGCGATCGACATCCTATCTACAGATGGCGCACGAATGAAATGCTGGGCGCCCGTGGGACAGACCAGCGAAATCACCCGGGAACCGGACGGGATGTTCGCTGCGTGAGGAGTAAGAGGTCCGTGGGGGCGTGCCCGGCGGAGAGGCTCTTACAGTAACCCTCAGATCTCCCAGGCGTCAGCGGCGATCCTCTGCTCGAGCCAGAGAGATCAGCACGGGTGGCGGCAGATGCCAATCCTTTCATAAAGGAAAGGCGAGATCGCAGCGAAATCATGCTCATATGCCCACAACAGACGCATGAGTCATCCCACGCAGCTTCAGCGTGTCGGCGGCCCAGACACTGAAGACAACGATCGTGTCCGTCATCCGCAGACAGGAAAGCGACCGCAACCAGAAGGACACGGACGAAACGGCATCTTGAAAAAGACGCGATCGTCCGTGATTTGCTCTTTTAGAATTTGCTCTCTCAGTTGAAGTGCACAGGGGAATCGCTGATGAGAAGGACTCCGCTGATCGCACCGTTACGCCAACCGGGAACAAAACAAAGATGAACGGCTTTGTGGAGATCAGCACTCTGTCACGGTCCTGCTGGTGTGCCCAGGCTAGCCACCAGATGTCTCTGTGTGTAGAGCACATGGCTTGTTGTTTGTTGGTGCCATGTGCTCCCATGTCGATTGTCTGTCCCCTCCCGTCTTGTTACTTAATCATTGTTTCAGTGGCTCCAGCTGTGTCTCCCTCGTTACCCTCGTTTGTCTCCCTATATAGTTCTCCTTGTGTCTGCAGTCCTGTGCTGATCCGTTGTCTTTCATGTGTCGTACGTTACGTGAGTGTTTCATGTTGACTGTGCTCCAGTTTTATGCCTGCCTGCCTGCCTGCCTGCTTGTTTTTCCCCTTCGGGGTGGTTTTTGTTGTTCATTTGTTTCATTTTATTATTAAAACCCTGATTTTCCTCTGCATTTGAGTCCTCGACCTCATCTCTCGTGACAGAACGGATCAGCCCAGATGAGGACTCAGCAGAGGAGGGGTTTGGACCGCCCACCACCCGCCACTATCTCCAGCCCCCTATACCAACGTATCCTCCAGTTTGAGGCCCTGAGCTCCTGCCGTCAGCAGGGCAATGACGTGAGGAGGTTTGCCGTGGAGTTCAGTGGTGCAGCTGAGGGGCTAGATTACAATGATGAGGCCCTCAAGGATCTCTTCAACAGCGCCCTTGACGAGCCCCTCAGCTGGTGGAGGATGAGGGGGCTGGACCACCTCACATTTGAGGAATTTGTTGAGGCTTTGGCACGTTCCCCAGCTAAGGTGGCTGGTGTGCCTCAGGTGGTGGGCGACAAGGTTGCAGCTCCTCCAGTGGTGGCAGATGGAGCTGCAGTGCCCCTATTGGCGGCCGTCAAAGCTGCAGCGCACCCTGGGATGCCGAGGCAGGTATGTAAGCTGGAGGATCCCCCCATGAGGTCTGTACGGGCAGCCGGCATGTCTCCAGTAAACTCCAGCCCGGTGGTCACAGAGTCCGCTTCAGAGCCCGCTCCGGCCCGTGAGCCCATGGAATCCGCTCCAGAGCCCGCTCCGCCCCGTGAGCCGACAGAGTCCGCTCCAGAGCCCGCTCCAGCCCGTGAGCCCACAGAGCCCGCTCCAGTCCGGGAGCCGACAGAGTCCGCTCCAGAGCCCGCTCCGCCCCGTGAGCCCACGCAGTCCGCTCCAGGGCCCGCTCCGTTCCGGGAGCCCACGCAGTCCGCTCCAGGGCTCGCTCCGTTCCGGGAGCCCACGCACTCCGCTCCGTTCCGGGAGCCCATGCACTCCGCTCCGTTCCGGGAGCCCACGCACTCCGCTCCGTTCCGGGAGCCCACGCACTCCGCTCCGGTCCGGGAACCCACGCATTCCGCTCCGTTCCGGGAGCCCACGCAGTCCGCTTCAGGGCCCGCTCCGTTCCGGGAGCCCAGGCAATCCGCTCCAGAGCACACTCCAGTACGTGAGCCCACGGAGTCCGCTCCAGGGTCCGCTCCATTCCGGGAGCCCACGCAGTCCGCTCCGTTCCGGGAGCCCAGGCAGTCCACTCCAGTCCTGGACCCCGCTCCGGTCTGGGAACATACAGAGCCCGCTCCAGGGCCAGCCCCACCTTGGCACCCCTGTGTGCCCATTGCTCCAGGCCCTCTTCCACTCCACGGGCCTGGACCACCTCCCTCCTAGACATTTTTCTGTTTAGTGTGTGTGGAGCATCTGGGATCCGCTCCTTGAAGGGGGGGTTATGTCACGGTCCTGCTGGTGTGCCCAGGCTGGCCACCAGATGTCTCTGTGTGTAGAGCACATGGCTTGTTGTTTGTTGGTGCCATGTGCTCCCATGTCGATTGTCTGTCCCCTCCCATCTTGTTACTTAATCATTGTTTCAGTGGCTCCAGCTGTGTCTCCCTCGTTACCCTCGTTTGTCTCCCTATGTAGTTCTCCTTGTGTCTGCAGTCCTGTGCTGATCCGTTGTCTTTCATGTGTCGTACGTTACGTGAGTGTTTCATGTTGACTGTGCTCCAGTCTTCTGCCTGCTTGTTTTTCCCCTTCGGGGTGGTTTTTGTTGTTCATTTGTTTCATTTTATTATTAAAACCCTGATTTTCCTCTGCATTTGAGTCCTCGACCTCATCTCTCGTGACACACTCTTCTCATCCGCTCGGCTCTGAAGCAAAAATCTAATGAGTGGATGCACCTGTCGCCCTTTTATACCCATATGCACGGGGAGTGGCTCAGGTATGCAAAATCCACTGGCCAATTTCATTGGCGTTTTCTCTTAGTCAGAGATGTTCGGGGCTTCCAGGTAAATCACCTATGCCGTCACGACATAACTCGTAGTGACCGACAGATAGGGAACTCCATATCACTTGTATATTATTCTGTTCTTTCATTTTTAAGTCAAAAGACAGTTACATGATGTTCAATTAAAAATTTTACTTGCATTCAAATTGCAATTCTGCATCCTCAAGGAATTGATTTATTCTAAATTAAATAATAATTTTATTATTTAATGAGGTCTTAATTGAATTATTGAGGTACTGCCACAGTGATTTAATGTTTTAATGTCTTTCATTATCAGGCTTAGAACATATTGATATGCAGTTAAATGTGATTAATTTGAACAACCTTTTCAACCTGTTTGACACAGAACATTGAGCTTTGGTTGCAAGTTGCAACCAATGAATCTAATAAGAAAGCATGACTGAGCGAATGGCTTGAGAGGAAGCGTGAATGAAAGCGAGAGACTTTCTCTCACAGAGTGATGACTCTGACTCAGCTAATGTGTTGTAAGTGTTTGCGATGACTAAAATGAGGTAATGGTCAAACACCTTAAACTTTTATGCACAAACGCTGTAGGTTATCAGACCGAATCAGACTGTTTAAGATTTGATCAGAAAAAAGTGTTGAAACACGAGGAGCCGAATTCCACAGAGATTGTAAATCAGATCTAGGATTTCTCTAGCACCAGCCAGCCTGAAGCAAGCCTAACTAACTAGCAGCTTTGAACAACTTTCAACATTAATAAAACAAGAACAAATTGATAATTTCAACTTGGGAAGGAGATTGTCAATTTTGGGGCAAGAAACCCAAGCTTAATGATTGAAGAGACAGCATCATGACCATCACATAAGGAAAATCATTAGTAGAGACTTTTTTTGGTTGCTTTTCCCCACCCAGAACAAAGACCAGGCTCCTTCTAGAGCTTTTGTTCCTCACAAAGCACATCCTCAAGTTTACAGGACGACACAGAGACAGTCTTTTCCAGATGTAGAATGATGTAGCACCAAAATTATCTCAAAAGACTAATAAACGAAAATCAGTCCAATGCTTAACTCCATATAATGCATGTAACCCAAACCCACATATTTGACACACATCATGTTCTAATTACTCATTGTTTATGTCATTTTGAATAACTATTGAATAGTTTATAGGCTTATAGTCATTCTTACTATCTATAAGTTTGAAAATTCATGCTTTGAATATTTACCTCAATCAATACTTTGTAAAATGTATAATAGTTTTGTTATATAAATCATGTACAAAATTATACTCCGCAAAAGCGGAAAAATGTTGACCATGTGACTGATAAAATATCATGTTGATTTATGTATTGGGAGGATAAACATAGCAACATCCCAAGCTAAAACAATGTCTAATTGGTAAAGACTCCTTTTGGGATGTGTCCAACAGCCCAGTTTAAAAACTCAGGACACCAAAAAATATGGGTTTAGCCGCCATCTTTTTTGATTTTAGCTTTTTGCATTAGGGCTTATAGCTATGCTTTTAGCCGCCACATTTTGCATTCTTCGAGCGTCATTCCAGCATGCGGCCTGCACGCCCGCTGCTACTTAAGCACGAAGAGAAGAAAAACCATCTAGTTTCGTTAAATCCTTTTATTATTTTTCTTAAAAGTGCCATAGAATGAAAAACTGTCTTTACCTTGGCATAGTTAAATAATAATAGTTCTATACATGGAAATGACATCCAGTGAGCCTCAGACACCATAGTTTCCTCCTTCTTATCAAAATATCGTGATTAAAAAAGACCACTGAAAAACAGGCAAATCAGAGCATAACACCGACTGTGACGCAACAGTCGGGATCACTACGCCCCAACATTCCATAAACCCGCCCTTGATCTAGGCAAGCTCCAGCTGAACCATCAGAAGTTCTGCAAGTGTTGTAAATAAACAAGCGCGGACAACAGCGAAAATGACAGCTCATGGAAATAAATGTAATGTTCCAGGCTTTGCAGGGGATGTGAAGTGCAGGGATGGGTGATACGGCTCGTTCAATGAATCGCTGGCCAACTCAGTGATCAGCTTTAAAACAGTGATTCTGTCCAAATTCCCTATAAAATCTTTTCCCTTTGAGCTAAATTGACTCGTTTCTCTTACAAACACACACACACACACTCGCTATAAGCAAAATACCCAAGAGCAAGAAGCAAACTGTCCTAAACACACATACCCAGAATGGACGCATTAACAAATACACAGTTTAGCACTGTGCGCACTGCGCAGCCAGTGACAACTGCATAGCAGTTCAAACAAGCAGACAGCGCCAATGTTTATCTTGTTACGGTATGTTGGCCCATTAATTAATTCGGCTCTATAATTTCCCCTATTTGTACCAACCTATTTGTAAGTTTACTTCAACTTCTTATAACGGAACCAGAGGTTTGATTCTAATTTGCTCATTGTGTTTATTTGGAGTGCCACAGCAACCCCAAACCTGACCATGCATGTACACAGGGATGAAGAGGAGTTGGCGCTTTTAATTAATTATGTATGGGAGCTTAGCAGCAGGGCATAGTGGGACTGACATAGGGGCGGCGGAAATGTTGAGAGCATCAGCAAGTTAGAAAATGCTGAAGTTCTGTATACTCACTTCCTTTTGTCTAGGCCTAGCACTCGCTTTTATCTTTTCTCTTCATCAGATTAAATACTGAGAGCATTATATTGTGCTTCAGCTGCTGATGTATGGAGCCATGTGAGCCGTTATGGTGTGTGTCAGGCTGTAATGAGTGGGCTGGATCAATTGAGGGGCGGGGAGGGATGAAGTTTTCATACAGCACCCAGCTCGCTGATTTAAGGGTCAAGCAGAGTGTTTATGTCTGCCCGTAGCGTAATAGGCTCACTCTGCGTCTTGTCCCTATTCCTGATTAATTTCCTGCTCATGGCGTGTCAGGAACTGCAATGAAGTGTACGACTGAACTCCCCCTTGCCATCAAGACCTTGATGGGCTATTCCAAGGTCCTCTCCTATTACTCATTTGAATGGTCATTGATGGATTCCTCCAATCAATGAAACACACTGCCTGGTTTAATCAGGAGTATGGCTCAAATTCTAATCTTTGGATGGTGTTTAATTCCAAGCATGCAAGTTTTAGTCCTTTGTTGAAAATGTTTTCTGGTATATTAAACTGTTGTAGGACTGTTGAAGTTCTGTTGAGAAACAGCCACATTAAATAAGCAGTTCAGCAGGTTAATTTACTTTGACAGTCTATAATGCTTATCAAATTCACCCTAGTGATGTCTACATTTCTCTCTTCTGTATTTTAGAAAGCACTTTGGTCTGATTGATCAGATGTGAACAGCTACAAATATCTGACAACCCAGTGTTACACGTTACCAAAATGTGTTTCACAAAGAATGATTGTAGTTAACCAAATTCACTCCAATGATGTCAAATCTCTTTTTCATGGTTTAGAAAGCTTTTTGTTCTAAAGTGTACAGCTGCACAGCAGGATCACCAAGTTTGATGACAACAATGGTTACAGGTTACTGAAATCTGTAACCACTGTCTATTTCACACTAAATAGCTATAATGCTATCCAAATGTTCTTTGTTGATTTGTAGTCTCTGTTTGATCATCTAGAAAACATTTTGGTCTAAAGAGAATGGCTAAAAATACACAGCAGAGTAAACAAATCTGACAACCCAGTGTTACAGGTTACTGAAATCTGTTACCCTTCCCTAGTTTACACAGAACAGATTTAATGTTACCGAAACGCTCTCTCATTATGTCTGATCTACTCTGTTTAATACTCTAGAAATAATTTTGGTTTGATGTGAACTGCTGCAGATATACAATAGTGTCACCAAATTCGATAACTCACTGTTACAGGTTACCAAAATGCATTACCCCACTATTTTTTTCACATAGAATGTCTCTAATTTGATTCAAATTAACACTAGTGATGTCTAATCTCCTCTGTTTCATCCTCTAGAAAGCATTTTGGTCTGATGTGCTGTAGATATAAAGCAGTGTGTTCAGGTCACCAAAATCTGTTACCACCGACTATTTCACACAGAATGACTTTAATGTTACCCAAATTCACTCTAGTTGTGTCCAAGTTCTTCTGTTTCATACTTTTTAAAGATTTTTGGTCGAAAGTGAACAGCTGTACATACACAGTAAGGTCAGCAAACTCAACAACATTTTCATCATTCCATATTCATTGTGGTGATGTCTAAACTTCATTCAAACTTCCATTTTACATTATAGAAAGCATTTTGTTCTGAAGTATAGCCTTATTTTCATATAATCTGTCTTCATATTCGTTGTTGTTGACATGCCAAAAAAACTTTGTAAGGAACGGGTTTCTTCAGTAATTTTGTTGACTGGATTAACACATAGGCCTTACCTTCTAGTCTCATTATCTACTGACAGTTTGAGATCTCATGATGTGCACTCTACTTCTTTTGTACACAACCTCGCTTTGTAGTACTTTATAAATGTGGTCATGTCGACTTCCTGAAGGCAATGTTGATCTTAAAGGCAGTTTTCCTTCCAAGGTACTGTATTGTCAAGAAGGGAACACCATGGCAAACATGGTCTAACAGAGCTGAAAATTGCTGAAAACTTGCTGTTAAGACACTATTCTGTTTCTCATACACAAACAAACACTTACCCATCATCCCCTGCTGCAGCTCCCTGAAGGGGGGAAACCCTCCTCCTTTTCATATTTTAACAACAACATAATGTGAGTGAGTTGGTCATGACTGTCCTCTGTGCATTACAAGCTTTGTTGCAACACTAGCTCACATTTTTTTGGACTGCATGTGATCGTGAATCTGTAATTCTCCATATGCAAACAAACCGAGGTTCATGTGAAATGAAATTAGCTGCTCGGTTGAGTGATAAAGTAAGTGAATAAGAGGAAAAATCAAAGCCTTTAATCATGTCTAACTCTATAGGTGGCTTCAACACTTGCAATTATATACATTAATAACTGAGGTGTTTCACAGATAATATAATGGGTGTTCTTTTCCTTACAAAACTGCATTTTTATGACACATCCAGCGGTGGGTAGTAACGAGCTACATTTACTTCGTTACATTTACTTGAGAAATGTTTTGGGGTAACTAATATTTTTTGAGTATATTTAAAGATGGGTACTTTTACTCTTACTCAAGTATATTTTTAGTGAAAAAAATTGTACTTTTACTTAGTTACTGTGGGCGTCACTCCTCTCGTTATTTTATCTTAACGCAATACAAGTTAAAATGCTTCAATTTATTCCAAACATGCCGTCTACTTTTTTCTGGGCAATGAGCGATGCCCATTCGCGAATGATTCATTATTTTCAGTCAACTCTGTTCAAAGGCTTGATCAAACCATTCGGCAAACCAGTGAATCGGTTCGCAAATTAGTTTGAATGATTCATTCATTCTGTGAGTTGTGACAGAAATATAAAAAACATCAAGAGCGTTGAGCGGAGCGGCGCACGACCTGTTCCAGGAGGAATGCCTTTGCCTAGACACAATTAAGATGAATATTTTCACAATATGTACCCTTGCATAAATATAGACAACATTTGTACATTTTGCAAAACAGACGGAAGAAGATCCGTCAATGTGCGTTTGTTTCCTTATGTTCGGAATGGATGTTCGGTAAGGTAACGTTAGCCGGTCATGTGAGGAGTTTTCACTCTTCTCCGTGACAGACGTCAGAGGTTTACATACATTCATACATGTATATTACATAATTAATATACTTTGAAATATAATTTAATTCGGTGGTGCAAATCAGAATTTTCATCAGCTGTTATTCAAGTCATATGATCCTTCAGAAATCATTCTAATATATTAATTTATTACCAGTGTTGGAAACAGTTTTGTTGCTTAATATTTTTGGAACCTGTGACATTTTGTTCAGGATTATTTGATGAATATAAAGAACAGCATTGATAACAAGTCAATATATTTGAATGATTTCTGAAGGATTAAGTGACACTGAAGACTGGTGTAAATGCTGATAAAAATGAATCTGCGCATTACTGAAATAAATTAAATGAATAAAAAAAACATTTAAAATAATTTGAATGGCAGTGACACACACACAATACATAAATGTCATCTATATATCTAAATAAGAATAGACTATAGATATACAGTATAGTATCTAAAGTAACTAGTAACTAACTACTTAGTTACTACTTTTTTACTCGTACTCAAGTAACGATTCAGACTATTTTAAGAGTAAATATTTATATAAGTACTTTTACTTGAGTTCAGTTTTTGGGTGCTCTACCCATCTCTGGACACATCCTTGTTGATTTAACCGTCAAACAGCTACCAGTTTTGATTTGTTTATTGGAGAATGAAACAAAACCTTCAAGCGAGTCAATGATTCATTTATGTTTCATTAGCTCTGTTTATCTTCTCCTGGAGTGTTCGAGAATTAGCCGCATCATGAATGTGGTTCATTGTCATCCTCGTTGTTCATCTTCGATGACTAAAAACCCTGGAGGGTTTTGTAAGACCCTGCCTTCCAACTCGTGATTACATTTCTACCGATGTTTTTCAATGTCTGTCTACCAGTAGTACAAATCTTACTCCAGGGCCAAATAATAAACAAGATGCTAAATTAGAATGCAGGGTATGGGTGTCTGTTGTGTTTAGTAAGTGTTTGTTTCTTTAACCTACAGGCACCTTTGGTCCTGTGAACTTTTAAAACATGTTCCTCCCATACCCATCCATTTCCGTGTACATATGAAACAAAATTTTTTGGTGTGCATATGATACGCATCTACCCCACAACCCTAATCTTACCCATTGCATAGCATGTAAATGCCAAAGTACATTTTTGTGTATCGAGTTTTCGTTTTTATTTGGCATACTATTTATGCGCACTTTCATGAGATTGGGTTGGATAAACACCCATGAGGCACTTTATTTTCCACTTATAGAGTATTTCCTTCATTTGTATTGAAAATAAATGCCTTTCCAATGTGATATGTGATGTGAAAAGGGATAAGAAAGCGTTTGGATTTGAACTTGGGTTGATCATGTCAAAACATTAGAAGTACGCACTTTTATTACGTGGAGCTGTTGTTCTTGTGTAGCCCAACCATACTGTCACGGAAACACCAGCCACAGTCACAGAACCAGCCACTCAGCCACGCTCTCAATCACCGGAGTATTGAGCACCTGCACATGCCCTCAATTACCAGCGCACTAAAAAAGCACACTCACCACTCTAGGTCATCGGCTGGTATCAAGGTTACTTACCCTGTGTTCTCTTCTTCAGCCCTGAGGACCATAGTCTAGTTCCTGTGCTCCTTCCACCTTGTTTATCCTCTGGGGATAATTGAACTGTGGACTGGGACCTGGAAATACAGATACGACTGTCACCTAGCCTACTCTGCATTGTCCACCTCAGTTGTTTTTTCTCAGACCTGTCTAGTGCAATGTGATCGTGCTTACACTATTAAAGAGAAGTTTACTTTACCTGCATCTTCCTTGTTCTCGTCCTTGGTGTCCTGTGACACATATATTGGTGGGCAGAGTTAATGTAAATAGCCTCTGCCAACAAGGTGGGCTATTTGCACTTAATGTAAATAAGCAATCCATTTTTCTGCCTAAGCTTAGAAAAGTACATTGCATTGCAATTTTGCAGTGATTTCCCAAATTATAATGCAATGCTAATTTTTCATAAACAAAATTGGTTTTAGAACTAGAACTAGAACTAGTACTTCCTTTAAAGTGTGAAAAAGTAATTAATCAATAAGCTTGGGTCTGTAAGGGTTAAGATTCTAAAAGTGTGCAAATTCATACTATATAGTTGCATATGCTTTTCTAAATATGTATTTTTAAGTTCAAAACAGCCCCAGGCACAGTTTCATAATGAGTAGAAACCCAAAGCATATGCACCTTTATCAAATCAATTACAGGGATGCATAATTAAGTCTAAAACTGTCCCAGCTCAGTTAGCAGGAGTACTAATTACAACACAAAAATACCCGGCAGTCATTTTAATTTCAGCAGAGAATCAGATTAATCCAAAGGGATGAGAAACACAAGAGAGGATAAACACGACAGGGAGTGCTGCAGAAGAGATCCGTACATCACGTTATCCTCACTATGTTTAATTAGTCTTTATAGGTTTCAAACAGAACAATGGACTCCAAAGAAAAGCCATCTAATACGCCCTTTTCACAGTGACATCAGAGAACTTCAGCCTTTCGGCAAAGCAGTGTATACGTACTTACATTTTACATTGTGGGTGCTGGATATTGGCAGGAATATGCTCATAAACAAAACATAAGGTAAAATTTTGAAATAATGATGCATATGTACTTGATACCATTATTGTTAATTTCAACTTTACTGTTTTTAACGTGTAATTGACTGGATGGGAAATTAGGTTAGCAGTATCTTCAAAACATGCATCTCGGCCTGTGTTGTGGCTGTGACTGGTGTTAACTTTATATATTAATGTATAATCACTCACTTCTTCCATGAGTTATATGCTTAGAATAAGTATCTCAAGATAAGCTAAATATCAGTTAATTTTCATATGCTGGTGTGATAATTCATTAATTTCTCTGTCTCCATCTTTCAACAGTTTAACACCCAACAAGCATGGCACAGTCATCTTGTAGATGCTAACGTAGTGTTCCTTGTTGTTCAAACAACAAACAGAAACTAAGAATTTTAGTTGAGAGGGCCATACGCAGAGTGAAGTAGTACCATATTTGGGATGGGCTTGTTCCTCTGTCTATGGTAGGTTCAGTCAATCAGCTGTGGGTCATCTGTTGCCTAATGTCAAACTATCAGGGACCTCTTGATATCAAAGGACACAAACCAGTCTGAAGTGTTTCCTCCAAAACATTTATTGGGTGAGCCTAAATCTTTACTGCTGTTTACTTTGTTTGGCACTGTGTAGATGAACTGTAAATAAATACAAGTTTAAATAGAAATATTCTTAATTTTTTTCTTGGATTTTGCATGATGGTAGGGTAACATATTTCTTCATTGTTATTAATGAGTAATTTTGTGGAGCATTCTGTAAAATATTAAAGTAAATTGTATTAACCTTTTACATACAAACAAAAACTAGAATAATTTTGAAACTTGCCATCTTTTTTATTTACACATGCAAGTATGGTTATAGAAATTAATGAAAAAGCCTCCATAGCAGCTCAAAGCAGTTTACAAACAAGATTGGAGGCACTTGCAACCATAGAACATAAGCACATAGAGATGAATGACAGACAGAAAAGGCCATATATATACACAGTGGGGCAAAAAAGTATTTAGTCAGCCACCAATTGTGCAAGTTCTCCCACTTTAAAAGATAAGAGAGGCCTGTACTTTTCATCATAGGTATACCTCAACTATGAGAGACAAAATAAGAAAAAAAAAATCCAGAAAATCACATTGTAGGATTTTTAAAGAATTTATTGGCAAATTATGGTGGAAAATAAGTATTTGGTCACCTACAAACAAGCACGATCGCTGGCTCTCACAGACCTGTAACTTCTTCTTTAAGAGGCTCCTCTGTCCTCCACTCATTACCTGTATTAATGGCATCAGTTTGAACTCGTTATCAGTATAAAAGACACCTGTCCACAACCTCAAACAGTCACACTCCAAACTCCACTATGGCCAAGACCAAAGAGCTGTCAAAGGACACCAGAAACTTGGTGATTTTGTAAAAGTATTTACAACAGTAATTACAAGAAGTCGTTACTTGTATTGCCTCTAGACTACCTCTAAAACTATTTACATTTTCAAATTCTGCCTCAACGTAACAATACATCCATGTAGATGTTATGATAAAAATAATCTAGATTCTTTCGCATTGAGCTGATGAACTCCTCTTCCCGAAAGATTCTTTCAACTGTGAAGTCAGTGTGCGTATCTGTGATGAAATCGTACCACTGAAGTCCACGTAAGGCCAGCTGGCCTTGAACCTGGTAATAATACTTGTGGCTCTTCTTAAGGCAGGCCTGGCCTCGAACTGTGATCAGGTGTTTCACTTGAGAAACATATTCAACATCGCAAGTCTTTACCTCTGCCAAGCCAAATGGTGGTGTTTCTCTTGGGTTGAATACTTTAGCATCAGGGCTTTCTGTGAGGTTAGGTGCATCAGGGTGGATGATGATCCCACACTGCATCACAGAGACATCACAAAAATCAGAATACTGCCTTAAAATGTCTGGTCCTGCTCTACTCTTTCTACACACACAACTGCGTGTCCTCTCACAGCTCCACTTCTATTGTCAAATTTGCTGATGATAATGTGGTTCTGGGTAGGGTTGGAGAAAGTCGACGTGAGAAGTAAGCACAAGGATGAAGCTTGTGGTCACTTCTTGCGACAAAACTAGAGACAATGAATCCAAGAAAAGAGACAGTGGGGACATGAAATTCGCTCTTCTCTAGTTTGACAAAGAGTCCATTCTTCGGCAGTTGAGATAGGACGATTCGGACATGTTGGAAATGTTCTTGGTAGCAACGAGAAAAGATGAGAATATCATCAAGATAAACAAATACAAACTGGTCTAGCATATCTCGTAACACATCATTAATAAGTGCCTGAAAAACATCTGGAGTATTGACTAACCCAAAGGGCATTACCTGATACTCATAGTGTCCCTTAGGGGTGTTAAAAGCTGTCTTCCACTCATCTCCTTCTCATATACTAACAAGGTTATAGGCATTCCGAAGGTCTAATTTTGTGAAAATAGTTGCCCCTTGAAGGATTTCGAAGGCTGTTGTCATTAGTGGAAGTGGTTAGCGGTTCTTTACCATGATATGATTAAGGCCCCGGTAGTCAATGCACGGCTGAAGACCGCCATCCTTCTTCCCTACAAAGAAGAAGCCAGCCCCTACCGGTGACGAGATGGACGGGTCATTGATGTACTCCTCCATCGCAACTCTTTCTGGGCCCGATAGGGAATAAAGTCTCCCTCGAGGGGGGCAGGTACCTGGTAGCAGATCGATTGCACAGTCATATGGTCTGTGGGGCAGCAGAGAGGCTGCACGGGTCTTGCTGAAAACTTCACAGAGGTCTGCATATTCTGAGGGGACTCGAGACAACTCAAGAGGAAGCACTGGAAATCCAGAATCCACTGGTTTCAGCTTAGGGATAGTTAACACCTCTGTGGATTGGGCTGATGGCTTGAAAGCAATGGGCAGCAGCTTGGAAGTGGTTGGTTGTGTGTCAGGAGATGTCGCCAGCAACTCAGAAGAATAACAGAGAGAGAGACCCGAAATACCACAATTAGTACCCCAAACAATCACTATCCTGGCTGTCCAATCTATATGTGGATTATGAAGGGATAACCATGGAAAACCAAGAATTAAAGGGAACTCTGGTGAATGGATCAAGAAAAACTGTATATTCTCCTTATGACAACCAATTTGGAGATGCAGGGGTGTAGTGCACTGTCTTACCTGACCAGAGCCCAGGGGTCTCCCATCCAATGCAGTTATGGACAGGGGTTCTTGAAGAGAGATGGGCTGAATTCTCAGGTGTCTGGCCAAAGTAAAGTTATTTTCTTTATTCTATTGCACATTTTACTTATTTCTTTTTACCTATATATATATATATATATATATATATATATATATATATATATATATATATATACTCTTGTGTGGTGTTACTTTTATATAATTTAATTTTGACTTTATTTTTTATTTTTTTATTTTATTTTATTTTTTATTCTTTGCACTGTCCACTGAGCGGACCTGATTTGACCTACATTTCACTTTTGATTATACCCTGTATAATTTATCATGTGACAAATAAAGAAACCTTGAACCTTGAAGTTCATAAAATGTCCAACAGCCCCTGAATCTAGGAAGGCCTGAAGCTTGTGATGTTGGTTACCCCAATCCAGTGATACGTTGAGTGAAACTCCAGAAGCTGCTTGTTGGGGGAAGGTGATTACTCTCGTCCCAGAAGCCCTCTTCTTGGACGAGAGTTGTCTTTTCACATCAACTCTGGACAGTTGGATCTGAAGTGATCTGGCTTTGCACAGTACAAGCAGCATTTCTCCCTAATGTGTCATTCCCTCTTGACTTGAGACAGTCTGGCCCTTCCCAACTGCATGGGTTCCTCTGAATTCATGGGGAGTGGAGGTGAATTAAGGGCACTGTAAGAAGCTTGGGACTCAGGCAGCCGGACCTCACCACGGCCGTTTCCCGTCTGCGCTCTCGAATGCGGTTGTCCACCCTGATGGCAATGTCAATAAGGGATTCTAGATCAGGAGCCGGATCTCGAAGGGCCAGTTCATCTTTGAGATAAGGAGACAGGGCACGGTGAAACGTCACTCTCAGGACTTGTTGGTCCCAAACGCTCTCTGAAGCTAAGGTGCGGAACTCAATCGCAAACTCTGCCACACTCCTTGTCCCTTGAGAAATCTGGAGTAGCCTGTGTTCAACCTCTCCCCCACTGGTAGGGTGATGAAAAACCCTCCTCATCTCTGCAACAAATAGTTCACAATTGTCAGCCGGTGGGGAATGTTGTTCCCATAAAACCGTAGCCCAGTCCAGCGCTTTTCCAGTGAGCAGAGTGATGAAGAGACCCCCCCACATGATTGTAAAGCGCTTTGGGTGTACAACAATACACAAAAATCGCTATATAAATGCATCATTCATTCATTCATTCATTCATTCATTCATGATATATGCAACCTTGCTGTTCTCTGTTGGAAAGCTGTTAGGTTGTAATCCAAATGCCAGAGTATACCGAGTGATAAAGCCTCGATATCTCTCAGAGTTCCCATCATACCTCTCTGGTGCAGGCAGTCTTGGCTCAGGTAGAAGCCCCAGAAATGGAGGTGTGGACCTCTCAGCTAGAACAGGTGGGGTGGTTAAAACTGAAGAGGCTTGAGACATAGGCTGCTCACTTAAACGTTGATGGATCTCAGTTAGGATCTGCTTATGTCTGTGAATGGTGGAAGCTTGGCCAGAAAGAATAGCTAGAATATGATCCTCATTGGAGGCAAGTGTGGCATCTACTTTTGGGTCCACTTCCATGGTTCAGTCTTGCTGTGATGGGTGTCTGAGGTTGGAATCGAGCTCGGGTCTTCTAGTCGACTGAGCAGCCTCTTTACCACTGAGCTATGGTAGATGACCAATAACAGATGGACCCAAGGGCAGATAGATGACTGAATAAAGGGTGCTTTACTGAGGAGTTCAAGTTCAAAAGTACAACAAAAAGGAAGCCGTGCATCCACAGCGAAAAATACAAGAAACAAAAGATGAGCAAAAGGCAAATCTCCAAAACACAACAGACTTAGCTTCCTTGGTGAGGATAACACATACATAGGCTCAAGACTGAACACGACTGAAAGAAAGCAGCATGCTTAAATAGGCAAACACAAATTAGATAATGACCCACAGGTGGACGAAATCAAGTGCTAAAGGAGTAGCAATAAAATTAATTCAACAGAATATGGGGCCACCTAGTGGTTAGGAGAGTCATTACAAGCTGGAGCCTTACACGTTTTGAGTCTTTTCTGTTCTGTCAAAGAAGAGTAAAAGCCGCATTTCTCTTGGAGTACATGGAGAATGAAAAGGGCTTTACAGGGGGCAGGCAGTCACCTTTTGATGTGTATCTGTGGAGGTTCAACCTCAAAGTCTCACATAGTCCATAGTCCATGTGCCACCAGACTGGTTCAACCATAGTTTTATGAAGCTACGAGAATACGTTTTGTGTGCAAAGAAAACAAAATTTTGCCTCATTGATGGAGGCTTCATTCATGCCCTCCACAAAACAAACTAATTATAAAAAGTTATAATGTAGGTTTATATTTTCAAATGTAATACATTATGTAGCAGCAATAAGTAAATTAAAAGACTTACCCATATAAAGTTTGAGTGTGTGCACAAAGATGGACCTACATACAAATTCACAAAGTAAAGATGAACAGACATGTTTTAGAGTTTAGTCATAGGCAGTGGTGTAGTCTACGTGATACGCAGGTATACGCCGTATACCCACTAGGAAAGTCAAAGGATTTCCGTATACCCACTTAAAAAACGTGAGGATACGTAACAACATCATTTTGTGACAGAATTTTCATTCATAAATTCACCCCGTCTGTGTTGCGATTGCGAATCACTAACGTTTTTGGACCATTGGGGCTTCCGTGGCCTGTGACCTGGATCTGACGTCACCTACCAAGGAAAGGTAGTTGCTTGGCGGTCTTTTTCGGCGCAAGTTTTAAATTCATCTAGAGTGTCTTTACATCGCAAGACTAACGTTATTCTGAATCTTAATTAGAAGATATGAAACGAAAGTAGACTCAAAGTACACTCTTTGAGTGTTTTCGGAAGCCTGCCCCTAAAGCTACAGCAGCTTCGGGTGACACTTCAGCTGCAGCAGATGACACGATCGTTACAGAAACTCCAGAAAATGAGGCTGATGCTATCGGAAAGTTACCTGGTAAGTAAAGCTAGCATACAGTACATGTTATCATTAAACGTAACTGTAATAGCAGGGGATTGTTGGTATATTGAATTTTATCCAGAACTTGCTAACTTCACTACCGTTAGTGTGGTGGATCAATTAATACGGCAGAAGAGGGGAGATAATGTGTGTGTGTGTGTGTCTGTGTGTGTGTGTGGGTGTGGTAAACAGAATAAAAATTGTATATCTCCTTATTTCAGATGATGAGAGAAATGAGAACCCCTGGCCAGCCTTGTGGACTGAAAGTCAGGCTAGGGAATTTAAAAACAGGCATCCTTGGTTAGAGTGGAGGGACAGTAAGTTAGGTAGATATCAGCTGCTCAGCACACATGCAAATCTGATATAAACAATTAAAAATGATTAAGTCAATGACTGCAAATGAGAGTTAATTCATGGTCAACTTAAATGTCCATTAATTTAAAATAGTCATGTGACGGTATCAAATTTTCATAGTGCGACAATTGCTTAAAGGTATTGGCAGTTTTGGTCTAAAAAAACTTTTCCCAAATTTGTTTAAACTGTTTTATATACCAATACATAATTAAAATGTAGTGCCTACTCTGAAAAAGAGTATAAAAATCGAGAGTCTGTAGTCCTCTCAGGGCTGCAATAAACACAGCTACTTATTTCCTTTCGGAACGAATGAAATGATTGGCTGGGCGACTGTCACTCTCCCTCGCTACCATGGCAACCACCCCTGCTGCTACAGGAGCTGCCCACATGCGCACCCGTTTGACTCGAGGAGGGGAAGAGTCCTCAACAGAGCCAACAGTGCTTTCATCATGGAAGCTCTTACATGCAAAACACTGTATATGTTATGAATCTTACACGAAATTCACCTTCAAAGTATGTTACATCGTGGTTGAGAAGCCATCGCTCTGCCACACAAGCAAGGAGGCAATGCACTCCTCAGATGCCCGAGTACAAATGTATTTGGAAAGCTTTGTAAACTACCAGTTCATCCAGTTCATAATATTCTGCAATGAAAGAGCGTTGGTGATAGAACTGAACAAATGTTTATTGTTCACTCTTGAATGTTCATTGAAAATTGACAGCTGATAAAACCTGTGCTCCAGGTACCATATTCATATAACATTTAAGTCTAAATGTAGCTCTTAAAGGTATAGTTCACCCAAAAATGAAAATTGTTATAATTTCCTCACCCTCAAGTTGTTCCAAAACTGTATGAGTTTCTTTCTTCTGTTTAACACAAAAGAAGATATTTTGAAAATGTTTGGTAATCAGACAGTTGGCAGCACCCATTGACTTTCATAGTCTATATTTTTTCCTACTCTGGAAGTCAATGGGTGCTGCCAACTGTCTGATTACCAAAATTTTTCAAAATATCTTCTTTGTGTTAAACAGAAGAAAGAAACCCATACAGTTTTGGGACAACTTGAGTGAGGAAATTATTAAAATTTTCATTTTGGGTGAACTATACCTAAGAATGATGATACTATATGAATATGGTACCTGGAGCGCGGTTTTATCAGCTACTGTCTTTGTTGTTTATAATAAATTGGAATGTTGATAACACATACAGTCTTTAATAATGCTCTCAATTACATGTAGATGCATACTTTATGCATTAGTGAGTGTGGTGGTGCCATGGGGTGTCGCTCTGGGATGGGTGCGTATGAGGCTGGGAGGAAAAAAAGCACAGTATACTCACTACAAAAAGCTAGACTACACCACTGGTCATAGGCCAATGAAAACACAAAACAAAAATGAAAACAAACTCAATCTAATGTTCAGAACACTGCTTTATGTATTTATTATTATTCTAAAGAGACAGTGAATAAGCCAAATTAGCCAACTGACATGATAACGGGACTTCTCTGCTGGGTGCATCCATAAAGGTGCAGTTGTCCGGCGAGGTTCGGTTGGGGAGTCAGTGGAAACGGCTCACGGCTGCAGCTTTCTCTCAAGCGGAAGCATTTCAGCAGTCGAGTCTGACTGGTTGTTAATACTCTGCTCAATAACTAACGTTAGTTGAAACCGACGTGATTGCCACTAACAAAAATACTATATTGTATTGTATAAATTAAGTATTTTATATTATATTTATTTTCAACCGCATTTCATACCGTCTTTATGCAGCAAAATAGCCTGCGTTTTGCCTCTCTCTAAAATGTCATCTCATTGAAAATGAGCTAAAGTTAACGCTAGACACTCGTAACTGACGAGTCCCGTGTGGAAGGGCAATTCACATGGTCAGCAACGTTTCAATGTACTGACAAACTGAGGATAAAATATTTACTTTTATGAAAATATCTCCTTTTTTTAAGGCCTAACGATACTGTTGTCCACCGGTTGCTGATGCTTAATGATAAACTAGCAGAGAGTGTTAAAGTGTTGGTAATTGACCATTGTAACAACAATTGTAATTGTAATACACTACATTACGAAAACTGTTATCTAGTGGAAATATCGCCTACTTCAAAACAAATATAAGAAATTTTCAGTAAATCAGTTTTCATCTGGGATGAGGCGACTGTTGGCTCAGCTGCTTTCGCCGTTTTTGGGGCTCTATTCAATTTCTTCATTTACGGCAGTTTGTTATCCCTCTCAATGATGCAATACTGCGTGTGGGTGACCAGGGCATGTAACATATTTTGTCTGCAATCTAATATTTATTTATTTTTTATTTTTTTTCAATTTGCTTATCTGCATGGCCAGGTTATATGCCATTAATAAATATGGCAGCTATGCAGATTCAGACATTTTACGTATATTTATACTCGTCAGTGAAACCCAGTTTAATTTAAACTTTTTATTTATTTTTTAAATGGAGCTGATAAACATATGTGAAGTGATGTATATGAGTGCTCTTGAAAATACTGTTTCCACACCATACATTATCTTTAATTACAGACTTATTGCAAGCAAATAATGAGTTTCCCATCTATGATGCTGAAATAATTAAATATTTAGGCACTGGAATGTCACACAGTAAAGATAATTGCACACTAGATTTGTATATTAAAATGTGCCTCTGCTGTTACATACATATTCATCCGAGTACAGCTGCTTGTAGAAAAACTTTGCTTTTAAGACACTTTGCTTCAGTGTTTTTTTTTACGTTGGGTTTTTTGCCCAATTCTTACAGCACTGCATGTATCCTTCATGATGAAGGCAATCCCAGAATGCTTTGCGACAAACTTGTTGATCAAAACAGGATGAAGTAAGGTAAATGTTGGTTAAATGTTGGTTAAACCATTTAATACTAGACAAATATGATAAAAAAGTTCAATATACTACAAATTGAATTTTGTTATGCTTCTCACAGTATCAGACTTTAGCTTAGCAACATGCTAATAGTAAACTATTGGAATCAACTGCCAAATATCCAGAGTTCAGGTTTGCCCTGCTGAAAGTAAACACATTAAACCAGCCTAAGTTGGTCTTAAATGGTTTACCAGGCTGGTCATAAATGGGTTTGGGCACTTTTTAGTCCACCAGACCAGCTTATGCTGGTTTTGGGATCTATATAGAGTGTTATTTTCTTGCGGCTCCATGACAGCTAGCATACTCCCTAAGAATCAGCTGCCTATGTAGTGAAATGGCTCACTAGATTTTGTAACAAAATGACTGATTCTTCTTGTTTACTATGGATTTATCAATGTGACCGCTTCAGTAATGAGCTTCTTTATGAATACAAGGCCCGGACCTACCTCATTGGTGAGTTTTAATGCTTTTCTCTTTTAATTTTTTTGGTGTTGCCGGAGGTCTCTACAGGGAGCCGGTAGAGTCTCTGAGCGAGGAAGGTGTTGACGTAGGTGGGAAGCTGGCAGTGGGGGTTCTCAGTAGGGATTGGAAGGTTCTGTAGGAAGCTGCTGAGTTGATGCTGTTGAGATGCGGATAAAATATTGCATTGATTACTGACATCTGGGTGCCAATAAATAAGGCCGGTGCGCATAGGTAGGTTTTCTCATGGAGGCAGACACTTATTCATGAATAATGAACCTGCTATGGGAAACTCAACAATTCAGTCACCCTCTGAGAGGGGGGAAAGAGAGAAAGCATAGCGTAGTGAGGTTACGATGACCAGATCTTTTTCAGAGGGAGTTGTATGAGCGTCTTCTGCAGAATGGAAAAGGAGAGATTTTGATAAATGTTCATGCTGCATTTTTACATATGAAACTGCAAGAGTGAATCATGATATAATTTTAATTAAGTAAATTATTCCTTAAAATATGAACATTTTAGTATTTGGAGGTAGGAGATGCTTTCATTTGGTCAGATGTGTCTTTAGCTACCTACTGCAACCCATGATCCAGTGCTTGTGGATTGTTGGCTGGTTTGAGTCAGGGGCGGACTTACCCATTATGTAAAGGTAGGCGATTGCCTTGGGCCCCCAAAATTAAAATACTTTTCATTTACAAGATGTGCATTAAGTGCGGACACGCGAACGTTTATTACCACGACAACCATCTGCGTGTCCGAGTTGAACGTGCTTCTTGTGTATCCTGCTTATAGCAAATGAAAATATTATGCATCTGATTCCTGTGGCTTAGTGGTAAAGGTCATTGGTTCAATTCCCAGGGAACACACATCACATACTGATGGAAAAAAAAATGTATAGCCTGAATGCACTGTAAGTCGCTTTGGATAAATGTGTCTGCTAAATACATAAATGTAAATCTGAAGCTGACGGCCGCACGAGCACTAGGTCTCTCTTTCCCAGCGCCGCACACCTCTTTACAATACATTAGTGGCTGAAAGGAGCTGCGCTTTCAGTTAAAAAACAGATATATTGCTTCTCTAATTTTACATGCAAGTATAGCAGAAATCATAGCTCAGCTATTGTCTTTTCTTATGTGTAGCCTATTTAATTTAATCGGAAGCCGCCATGATTATAAATCAGGATTTTTGTGCAGATTAACATTTAGGAAGGGAGAGCTTGTTATGTAGTCTTAATGTGTCACGTTTCAGTCATTATTTCATATCAATCCCGTTGACAACAGAAACAATAAAATATATAAATTTAAACATTTTTATTGAGAATTTAGTTGCATCAAAATAGGCTACTACAGTATGTGGCACAGAGAGGCAAACAAATGTAATAATAAATAATAAATGTACATTTTGCATGTTCAGAAGAAGTGAGCTGCCCTGTCGTACGAAAATTTAAACAAAAGTGAAAGTTTCACTTTTTGAAATAAGTTACAAGAAAAAAATGAACTTTTTCAACATATTCAAATTTTTTGCAACATACCTGTATAACACTTGCTCACCAATGGATCCTCTGCAGTGAATGGGAGCCATAAGAATGAGAGTCCAAACAGCTGATAAAAACATCACAATAATCTATGTTCTTTTTTTTATGTTTTTCCATGTATCTAATAGACATGAACAAGTTATTTGAAAAAACATATGACCTTAGAAACATGTCTACTTTTCATGCTCTATGTTAACTATGGTTTCACTAATAATAAACATATATTGATTGACAGCCCTATGTTAAAATTAATACAATTAAATATAGGCTTACGCTGTTAACTCGGTAGAATTTTCTCGTCAATATAGGCTATATTTTTCACACTTTTCTCATTCTTCCTAATTCAAGTTTTTATATGAATGGACCTCTGAAGGGATCCGATTGTATTCAGAAAGGTTTCGATGGCATTTTCATTTTACCTGATAAAGTATAATTTATGAGTTGAGCGCTGCATTGTTTACAGTTCTTACAGGGGAAACAGCTATATTTCTGATGTTCCAAAAGCATCTCCTACTGGCAGAGAATGAATGTGCATTTTCAATAATCCAGTCTGCTGTTTTTTGTTCAGACCAATGCGAAAAATCCAGCCAATAAATATTCAGGTCAATTGTGAGCATAATCATTTTAGAATTTATTGTAATTTTTATTTAAACTTCCATCTCATTTACATTTATTCATTTACCAGCAGTAAATCAATTGCTATTTTGTGGTCTACAACATGAAATAATAAAAGTGTCTGCTAAATGAATAAATATAAATGAAAGAATCCCATTATAACTTGTACATAAAAAATGTAGAAACATTGGACTCAACTACGGGGCACTATTGTGCAGCAGCAAGCATCACAACAAAAAAGGAACCTCACGGTTGATCTAGGTAAATGTACGCAAATGTATAGGGCCCCATTCCTATATTTGCCTGGGGCCCCCAATTCACCAAATCCACCCCTGGTTGGAGTAAGGTGGAATAGTTGAAAGAGGCACATTTATTTATAAACATAGATTATTGTTATTTTTTCCAATGCACAATTACATTTCTATCAAGAAGTAAGTATTGATGTCAGTAAATATTTGCTTTCATAATTGTGACATTTTTCTCATAACTGCGACTTTGTAGCATGCAATATGATATGGCCTGGTTTCACAGACAGGGTTTAGACTAAACCAGGACTAAACCATAGTTCAATTTGGACATTTAAGTAATTTTTATAAACGTCCCTAATTTTGTTAAATAAAATTATAATTTTTAATTAATAATTGCAACTCTTTATCTTTTTTTTCCCCTCATAAATCCAATCTCACAAATGATAGTTTATTTCTTGTTCACTTTACTACACAACATTAATATTATAATCTCACAATTAGCTTTTCTGCAATTTCTCATAATTGCAACTTTATTTCTCAAAAAATGTTTTGATACTTGCGATTTTTATTTATTTATTATATTGTAACTTTGTTTCTTGTAATATGCCTTCATATGTTGCAATTGGAAGAATTTTAATTGTACCTCCAACTTTCTCATGATTGGGACTTTAAAAAATAATAATTATTAACCTTATTTCTCATAATTGAGATTTTAATCCCACAATATGCTTTCTTCCAACTGCTTTCTTGCAACTGTCAAAATCAATATTTTAATTTTTAATTATAACTTTCGTACTATTGTAATTTTATATCTTGCGATATTACTTTATATATCACATTTAGAAGCGTTTTCCCTTGTAAATGCAACATTTTTTAATTCTTAATTCAATTGTCAAAATTGAGATTTTAATCGTACAGTTTGCTTTCTTGCAATTGTGAATATCTCGTAAATCCAACTATTACAACTGCAACTTTATTTTTTAAGACTTTAGATTTTATTTTTCATAATTGTAACTGTATATCGTACAAGTTACAACAATTATTATTATTATAATTTTTGTTGCAGTTTATGGAGGTATTATATGCTTTTATCTGTAGACGTGTCCAATTACAGCCCACAATCCTGTGCTAATGGTTTGCCGGCTGTCTGAAGTATGACGGAGTGATAGAATGAGGTACATTTATTTATAAACATCCATTATTAATTATATTCCAGTGCATAATTAAATTTCTGTCCAGAAATAAGCGTTGTAGTCATTCAATGTTTGTATTATCTCTAATGCTCACTTGAATTTGTTCTAGATCTTCAGATATGACATTATACTGCCCCGGAAGCCTGTATGCAAGCAGTTTCCCTGGGAAAAAAAAAAATGTCTGTGAAGTCTTTGATGGACTGGGAAGCGAGACGGCAAGACAGCTGCCTTTAGTTTTGGCCAGCTGTGGAAAAAAATATTTCTGTTGTAAGGCTAGCTGTCAGGTCATGGGTCCGAAACAGTCATGCATGAATCATATAATAATTTGGAATACATTTGAATGTTGTCCAGCATATTTTGTATTAATTTACTAATTTATTAATGAATTTACCAGATTTACTGGAATACTTTTGGTTGGCAAATTGTTAGCGCCTTGCTAACTGTTCTATAGAAAAAAAAGGAGGTTAAAACAGCAGTTTTAAAGCTTTAATGGCCATGGTACCCAGCGGGAGGTTTCTTTGAAATGTAGTTTTCATTTACTTTGTGTTTACTCTCCAAAACGCATAATAACAAAAGCCACAGCCTTCAGAAAACATTATAGCTTGCTGTGTGAGGTCTGAGGGCACTATAAGCTGCTCTGCTTAACTGCATGCGTTCCTGTTGGGCTGCTAATGGCTGCACATTTTGTAAACACTGCTAGGAGAATTAGCGCGAGAGAAAGAAAGGCAGTTATGTGTGTTTTTGTGTGAATATGAGACTCGTACTTGTGATGAAGTGACAATAATTACATTTTCCCCCACAATTTTTGTTTTGTATAAGCCTCAATCTCTTCAGTGATTGCACGCTTTGTTCACGCGCGCATGAGTGTCAAGAGACAAACTCGTTTGTACAGCTGAGATGTAAATCAAGTGTCCTCTCAGCCCAGATGCTCAATTCAAACAAGAGTCTTATAAAATGGCACACTTGAAAGCTGGCAGACGAATTGTAAATGATTACCATCGCCGTTATTCTTTTTAGAAGACTTCGCTTGACTCACTTTGGTTGTTTATAATGCTTGCGTCATTACCGTTGTGTCTTAGAGAATTTGATGATGCCATGCTACCAAAAGAACTCAAAACAACTCTGACAATAAGAATGTGATTAATTCTCAGCAGAGATTGCAAAATGTGTTTTGAGACATAATTAGATTTGTTTGTCAACATCATTTTCAACTAAGTATTTATTAGTTTAATAATAATAATACATGTATTTTTATTATTTTAAAACTGGGTATAATTTTTTAAGCAAAATATAGCTAATAACAATATATAGTATTCTTATAATAATTAATACATAGACATACAACAACAATACTACTAATATTACTACTACTGGTAGTAGTAATAATAATACTAATAATAATAATATATAATGGAATAATTATTGTTATCAAAATATTATTATTATTATTATAATACTAGATAGTAGTATTTTTAACCAAAATAGCTAATAATAATATATTATTCTCATATACATTTTTAAATAATTAATAATACATTTTTAAAAATAGAACAACAATAATAATAATAATGATAAAATTAATAAACATATTATTATTATTATTATTATTATTATTATTATTATAATAATAATAATAATAATAATAATAATAATAATAATAATACATTATTATTATTATTATTATTATTATTATTATTATTATTATTGTCGTTCATTTTAATACATACACAACAAACAAACAAAACAACAACCTTGATCCATCTCTCATTTTTATTATATTTTTAATTGCTAATTTTAGTTTTGTTTTTCAAGTAATATTTGTTTTGGCAATATTGCTAATAAGTTTGCCAAATTAAACATTCAACCTTTTCTACATTAACCTTTAAAAATAAAAAATAAAAATAGTGCACACAATCTAAATAAATGTTTTTTATACTAACCACTAGAGATATCAGTGTACAATTGTAAACATTTTTTACAAACACTTATAAGAGTACTTTTATAATTACATTACAAATAAACATGTAAAACACACAAAAAACATATTAGACACAACAAAGCTTATATCAGTGTGCATAAGCATTCATTTGCAGCAAAGTCATTAACAGCGTGTACTTATACTCATTATGTTTAATAGTTCATTCAGCTGTGGTTATGCTGCTGTCACTGCAGGTGTGCGCACTCATGCTGGTGTGCTGGAGTAAACCGAGCGGCAAGATGAAGTGCCTCGGCTGTGTTCACGTGGAAGAATCATTCACTACTGTGCCAATTTCTTCTACTTCACTAACCGGTCTCTTGGATGGCGCTGTAACGATTTTGACTGGGGCATACGCTGTAAACAGACGGGTCTGCTGTGTATTGATTTCCGTTAAAGACAGTTGTATGGTATAGGACTATTAAGGGTGCTTTGGAGCAGGTGGTCAATATTGCAGCTGTGATGTGTGGTGATGTGTTGTGTATTCTTGTAGGTAATGATCAGATCCACAGAACAATCTTGGGTTCTGATCGGCTCCATGAAGTTGCATGAAATGCACGTTAAGACTTCGCAAATCTGTAAGATGAATGCTATAGACTAGGACTGGGAGGCATGACGGTATGTACCATGTTAACCTGTAAATAATTATCTGTATTATTTATACAGTATCTTTTCATTTATGTTCATACATTTCAAAATACTGAGAAAATAATCAAATTACATATTTACCTCAAATTTTGTGAAGATTTAATCTAGTAATTGTCTTCATCTTACAATTTTGAATTCTTATTCATTTTAATTTTGACAATCTCTTTCTTTTGTAATTTATAACTCACAACATGAATTGTAATTGTATAACCCACTGTTCTTTTTATAAATTATTTTAAACTTGTTTGTAGAAACTTCTTCCACATAATATTATGATGTTGTTATTGTGAAATAAAATGAGTTATACCTTGTTTTTCGATTGTGGCCATATCGTCTACCCTTGCTATAAACATTAGCAAGATAATTTCCCTGATGTCTTGCTGCAGAAGTTGCCATGTCTTTAGATTGATTAAGACCAACTGTGTGTTTTCTCTGAGGAGGGGAAAAGTATCATAGCAAGTTGGAGTTGTTTGAATTTTTGGAGTGGACATTTTGAGTTTCCCTTCAGGCGTTTCCAAGTTATTTCGGATGGACGTTTAACGCCCTGTTGACTGTGTCACATAAGAAATGTTACTAATTGGCAAATCTGCACATTATGAAGGCACTGCAAGAGAAAACAGCAGAGAAGATTATTAATAATTTAGCTTCTTGTATTTTGCCCTCACGGAAAGTGGAAAGTGCTGTTATCGAGGCCATGAATGGTGAACTTCTAGCCTCTGTACGCATTAGTCTCATTTGAATACAACTGAGGAATAAGTAAGGTTAAACGAGAGAATGGAGAGAGTGAGAAATAATGTAAGCTCTTTTCAGAAATAGAACGCTAACTTGCTTCTTTTGCTATTTCTGAAGTACATTGTGTATTTAATGTGAATTAAATCAGTGTTGGGGAAGCTATTTTGAACTCTTTAGCATGCTAAGCTACTCATACAAAAGTAGTTCAACAACAGTCAAGCTACTCATTTGGAAAAGTAGCTGGCAACACAAATCAACAATGATTTAGCATTTGGTTGTGCTACAGTACCAACTGTGGCAAAAATGTGCTTGTTAGATATTTTAAAAACTAGTAAATGAAGTTACTAGCATCGCTGATTGGAAAAGCCCAGGACTGCATGGAATACTGTCTCCCATAATGCAATGTTCTTGACTTGATCTTTGGATATGTCTGAAATATCATATTCTCTGAGTATGTACTTCGTTCGAGTAAACAATTAATTAGCAAGCAAGTGCTAATTAAAAACAAGTGTGTTCTACAGTATATAGTATTTTTCTTTTCATAATATGACAGACGTATTGCATTCATCATGTTGTCAGTGACTACGTTTACATGGACATCAGTAATCTAATTATTTACCTTATTCTGAATAAAACAATATTACGATTTAGGGTTTTACATGAGTTGCATTTAGAATAATCAATTCATGTTCCCATTTTACATGTTATAGTGCATAGATCGATAAACTGCATGCGTCATTACATCCCCACGTGACGCCATCCGACGTCCCCTCCAGAATTTCACGTGTAAACATATAGTTTGTCTTCGTGATGATGCCATTTACAGTTTTGGGTGTTTCATTTAGAATTTTATGAAAGCTTCAAGTACAGTTAATTATTTGTACTCGCATACAGATAAAGGCAAAAAAAAGTCTGACCAAGATGACAGTGCGTTCGGACGCATTCGGACACAGCGGCTACTCCGGGTCCAAAAAAACAGATTTTATGTCTGTTAGTCTCGTCTCCTCATCTTCAAACTGTTTTACTTAATTGCAAAATCATCAGACAAACACTCGGAAACACATCTATGATTACCAGAGCCTTCTGGAAATCGGCAGTGTGTACAAGCATCAGCTTTCGCCGGAGGCTACCGAGAAGCGGCCTCGCTTACTGACGCTACCCGCACAAAGCGGCGACGCCGGTGGTGTGAGAGGGGACAGAAGCGCGGCAAGCATGGAGGTATACGAGCTAGGCTAAGGGCTAATCCCACTTGACCAGCGATTCCATAACTTATGCTCTCAAACGTACACTCTCTGGAAAACAAACTGGACTTAATTCAACTCAGCCGGTCTACACAGCATGAGACAAGGGATTGTTGTTTGTTTGTTTTCACTGAAACATGGCTAAACAACAACATCCCAGACTCTGCCATTCAACTGCACGGACTAAACTACTGTCGAGTGTACAGAGATTCATCACTGTCTGGTAAGACTCGCGTGGGGCGGCTTGTGTGTGTTTATATCAACAAAGAATGGTGTAACAATGCTGTGGTATTGTCAAAACACTGTTCATTGCTGGTGGAGTTTATGGTTGTGAAGTGACGACCCTTCTATCTGCCGCGGGATTTCACAGCCATTGTTATGGTCGCTGTGTACATTACCCCATGTGCAAACGCTAAGAACTCGCTTCGTGAACTTTACAGCACCATCAGCGAACAACAAACCAATAACCCTGACGGCTTTTTCATCATAGCCGGCGACTTCAACCACGCTAACTTAAAGACAGTTTTTACAATGTTCTACCAACATGTGAACTTTGCAACAAGAGGAAACAACACACTGGACTTTGTTTACACAACAGTGAAAAACGCATACAAAGTGGAACCCTGTCCCCGGACCACATCTCTGTCATGCTTATCCCAGTATGCAGACCACTTCTCAAACTCGCCTAACCAGTTCAAAAGCAGATCACGGTATGACCGGACAATGACACCTCAGCACTGCAGGACTGCTTCCAGGACACAGACTGGAACATGTTTAAAGAGGCAGCCACCTAAAAAAAAAAAACACAGACCTACAGGAGTACACTGAAACTGTGACTGCTTACATCAAAAAGTACATTGATGATGTGACAGTCACTGAGACTATCACCACACGTGCAAACCAGAAGCCATGGATGACAGCAGAGGTTTGTGAGCTGCTAAAGACCAGAGATGAAGCATTCAGATCAGGAGATAAAACAGCCCTCAAAACAGCAATAGCCAATCTGTCCTGTGGCATCAAAAATGTGAAACGGTCATATGCTCAAAAAATAAAGGATCACTTCACAAACAGCAGAGACACACAGAGCATGTGGCAAGCCATTCAGACCATCACTGACTACAAGCCCCACACCTGCACAAAAACTGCTCACACCACCCAACAACCAGGCGCTCTGTCTGTCTCCATTCGTCGTAAAGAAGACCCTATCTAGGATTAACCCACACTGTGGGTCCTGACAACATACCTGGCCGTGTACTGAAAGACTGTGTTGAACAGCTGACAGATGTCCTAAATCCCCACATGTCTCAAATCCACGACAATCATAACGGTACCAAAGAGATCACCTGTGTCCTGTCTAAACGACTACCGTCCCATAGCACTGACTCCAATCATAATGAAGTGCTTTGAGAGGTTAGTCATGCACAACTTTAAAATCAGCCACCCCAACGCACTTGATCTGCTCCAGTTTGCATACCACCCAAACCACTCTACGGATGATGCAATTTCCTCCACCCTCCACCTGGCTCTTACCCACCAAGAAAATAAAGGCTCCTATGTTAGAATGCTATTCATCGACTTCAGCTCAGCATTCAACACAATAATCCCGCAACAGCTCATCAAAAAAATTAAACCTGCTGGGCCTCAACAATTCCCTCTGGAATTGGATCCTGGACTTTATAACAAGAAGACCTCAGTCAATCTGTGTCAGCCACAACACTTCGAGCACTACCACACTGAGCACAGGTTCCCCATAGGGCTGTGTGCTCAGCCCGCTGCTCTTCACGCTGCTAACCCATGACTGCACTGCCAAGTTCAGCTCCAACCACATCATCAAGTTTGCTGATGACACATCTGTGGTGTGTCTCATTGGCAACAACAATGAAACGCACTACAGAAAGGAAGTGGCACAGCTGGCTGAATGGTGTGGTGTTAACAACCTGCCCCTCAATGTTGGGAAGACAAAAAAGGTTGTGATGGACTTCAGGATAAAATCTGTTGACCACCCCCCACTGACAAACAACAGCTCGACTCTGGAGAGAGTCAGCAGCACTAAATTCCTGGGGGTGCACATCACAGAGAATCTCACCTGGACCACCAACACCATGTCACTCTCTAAGAAGGCACAACAGCACCTACACTTTTTCCGCCGGCTGAAAAGAGCAAGTCTCCCTCCACCCATCCTCACCACTTTCTACAGGGGAACCATTGAGAGCGTGCTGACCAGTTGCTTCACTGTCTGGTACGGGAACTGTAGTGCAACAGACCGCAAGACCCTCCAGCAGAGAGTGAACACAGCTGCAAAAATCATCGGTGCCCATCTCCCCTCCATCCTGGATCTTTCCTGGATATTTTCCTTACACGATGCTCCAGCAATGCCAATAGTATTGTCAAGGACCCCACCCATCATTCCCACAGTCTCTTCCAGCTCATACCATCAGGAAGATGGTAACGGAGCATCAGAACCCACTCCGCCAGACTGCTCAACAGCTTTTTCCCACAGGTTGTGAGAGCCCTGAACTCAACTCATCCCGCCCATCTCTGAAACTTCAAGGTTCAAGGTTCTTTATTATTTGTCACATACACAATCATACAGGGTATAATAGGTAGTGAAATGTTAGTCGGGACAGACCAACTTAAAAATGGTCTTTTCTTTTCCGTGTTTCTTTATCAAACCTGCATCATGGCATTTGCTGTTGTATCAATACAGAAGCATCCATTTTGATACACATATCAGCAAGGAGCACAGCCCTATTAAAACCCATGTTCCATGTGCCCCTTTTATACTTTGAGCACCTGCCCCTCTAAAGGTCTCTGCACGGCCCTGTCACATAGGCCTACTATATTTAACTCACTATATAGTAGGAAAGTATGCAATTTTTGGATACAGCTATCCATTTCCTGTGCAGGAAATGAATAGGGAATAATTACATCTGTAATTCTTACAATTTTTTGCTCATTATTTAATGACACTGCCAAATATTATAATTTTTGTATGCAAAACTGAAAAAAAGCACAAATAACAGTTCTTAAAAATATCAGGAAGTAGATAAATATTATTGCACTCTGAACGCAGTCACAGCGTCTAACTGTGAAGGGACACAAACGGAAATGTGTTTAATATTAAAATTAATTTTATGTTTCCTCTAAGACTTTTACCATAGGGAAAATTAGCACTCACACACAAACACAAGCATAAGTGAAAACTCAGAGCCCTTTCATTGTTGTCAAATCTATAAGAGCACCATTTAGGAGTGCAATCAATTGACGATTGCAAGAGCCTCTAATCGCAAACTCTCCATTCCATCCCTGACTTTTTCACTTTCATGGTGCCAGAGTTTCACTGCTCTGGTGGCCAGAGGGGATGTCTCCAATTACACGGTAACAGTGGCTCTCTGTTCTCTTCGTATATTTATTTAAATGCCATTACTTCGGACAGGTTTTAATAAGCTGGTCATTTCAGCTCGCTGAAAACGTAATTTGGTGCAGATAGAGTCGGAGACTTTGATAAGTTAACACTCCTATTTTAATTTGTCAAAGTGAATCGCCTTGCCTGCAGGTTATTACCTTAGACACACAGCTTCTCGAAGAGCACTTTTATGTGAATACTCATTTATCATTTGTCATATTTGGAATATATATTATATATATATATGTGTGTGTGTGTGTGTGTGTGTGTGTGTGTGTGTGTGTGTGTGTGTGTGTGTATATATATATACTGTATGTATGTATACATAAATATATATGTGGCGAGGGGGGCGTGGTTCAGCGAAGTCTGCAGCGGGAGAAGGACTCAGGAGACCGCGGTAAGTAAGTGGGTCAAGTGCAAAATGAGGAACACCTGTGTCTGATTGCAGTAATTGGCGTGGAGACCAGATAAAAGCCACTGTGGAACAGGAGTTCAAGGAGAGAGACGGAGTGAAGACTCGGGCGCACGAGCTGTAAGAGAGAGACAGCCGGAACGAATACAGAGAGTGATCGCTGAGACATTGAGAGAGTTGATGTGGCCAGGTGACGCGGAGTGCGCACCTGTGTGAGTTTATCTGTGTTAATAAAAACACCTGAGTCTTCACGAGCCAACCCTGTCCGCTTCCTTCCTTCCTACGAACTTTGTTACAATATATATATATATTAATAATCTTAGGCTGTAATATGCATTTTATGATTCATATGCATTCATGTCTGTTTGCCTCTTCAAGATTAGTCGCTTTATGTATTCCCCAATTGTAAGTCGTTTTGGATAAAGGGGTCTGCAAAATGACTAAATGTAAATGTTATGAAAAACAGTGTTAAGTATGGGACTTAATAAGCATTAAACAATATCAGACTAGTAACAGGCATGAACTTTTACTAAGCATTTTTTGAGCTAGCGTACTATTAAGACAGCATTCAACAATATGCTAATGTGAATAAATTAGTTTTTAAATTTTGAAAGGAGTTGTTTCATTCCTTAGGCCATTTGCGTTTGTGCATTATAATTTGGTTGAGGGCTTACCGTGGGGACATAAATAGTCATTAAATATTTTACACATTGATTATGTCAATTTAGGTCTTATTAAATAAACATGCCGAGTGCATTGCTGGAAAATTATTACTATATGCAGTGTGAAGTAAAATAATGGCATGCACATTAGTATTTATGAAAAGAAATGCATAACTGTTATGCATTACATTATGAAATATTGTAACTCTTAAATCTGTAACCTCTGTGCCACTATTTCAGATCTCTAACAGTGAGTTTTTGTGATCCATGTACACAAATATAATTGTAATTGTATTAGTTTTGTTTAGTTTCATTGTGCTGTGATATGTTTAATAATTTTTTGTTTATTGTAGTTTCATTGTATTGTTTTGTTGTACTGTTGTTTAGTTTCATTGTTTTGTGTTGTGCTGTATTGTTGTATAGTTTTATTTTAATTCTGTTTTGTTTGTTGTTTAGTTTCATTGTGCTGCTTTGTTTTACTGTTGTTGTTGTTTAGTGCCTCTTGTTTAGTTTCATTGTGCTGTTTTGTTTTACTGTTGTTGTTTAGTGTCTTTTGTTTAGTTTCAATGTGCTGTTTTGTTTTACTGTTGTTGTTTAGTGTCTTTTGTTTAGTTTCATTGTGCTGCTTTGTTTTACTGTTGTTGTTTATTTTCATTGTGCTGTTTTGTTTTACTGTTGTTGTTGTTTAGTGCCTCTTGTTTAGTTTCATTGTGCTGTTTTGTTTTACTGTTGTTGTTTAGTGTCTTTTGTTTAGTTTCAATGTGCTGTTTTGTTTTACTGTTGTTGTTTAATGTCTTTTGTTTAGTTTAATTGTGCTGTTTTGTTTTACTGTTGTTGTTTAGTGTCTTATTGGCTAAGTCATGACAAACTGAGACTAAATTTTGTTTAGATATTTATTTGAAATAATTAAGTATATAAATTAAAATTGAAAAACAAATGTTAACTTTTACCTTGATATTCTTTGTCTTCAATCATCACCTCATTTTTACAATGGACAAACATACATCTTGCTCGAAAGCATATTCATTATCAGCCATACAGTTTTGCATGACTAATCATAAAGGGGTGAGAGGAAAATATGGGCTAGCACCCAGAAGAGGAGAACTTATAGGCTATAGCAATTCAATTTGTGTGAGAGGCACTGTAGAGATGAGTGTTCTGGAAAGAGCAAGCACTTTAATGAGAGCCCATGAAGATATATGGTCACAAAGGTTACGAGTTATTGCAAACATCGTACGAGGGGCAAGCAACTGTTTTACAGAGGAACGATAAAGGTTTCTGAGGGATACATATACTGTATGCCTGGCTTAGATAAACTGTGATTTATGATGGTCTTGTTCAGCTAGAAATCCCTTCCAAATTTGTAGCACTGAAATGCTTACTGCACAGAAAATGAGAAAGGGAGGGCATGAGCGTGGCGGAAAAAAATGAAAGAAAATGAAAACAAAATAAAAGAATTGTGTCGGTTGGAGGTGGATGAATTTAAAGTCAACATCAAACTACATTCACAACCTAGTCTACTTCAAAGCCGGAAACCCCACCAACACCTGCTTTTGAGGATGCTTTTTGACAAGGACAAAAAGGTCAAGTTCACCCTCAACATATCCAGAAGGTAGCCTAATGTTATTTGCTGTTATTTATGTAATGTTTAGTACATTAGCTTTAAATAGCATTAAACTGCTGTTTATTATCTGTAAAAAAGGCTGTAGCACATAATAGCTACTGAAAGTGCTCAATTATCTATTTTACTACCGTTTAATATTAACCAACATGTGACCCAGGAGATGCTGCTATGACTTTATTATTCATATTAGTTGCTGTCTTTTGTTGTACTGTTGTTTAGTTTGGGTTGTTTTGGTTTAGTTTCATTGTGCTAGACTGTGTTTTGTTGTACTGTTGTTTAGTTGTTGTTGTTTTTTTGCTTTGATGCACTGCTTTCTTTAGTTTGTTTTGTTTAGTTTTATTTTTAGTTTTTTTGTGTGCAACATTTAGTTTTTTATATTATTGTGCTATGAGATAGTTTTGTTTCATTGTGCTATACTGTATTTTTTGTACTGATGTTTAGTTTGGTTTGTTTTGTTTTATTCAAGCTGTCATGTTGTGCTGTTGTTTGTTTGTTTAGTTTAATTGTGCTATGCTGTGTTTTGTTGTACTGTTATTTAGTTTGGTATTAATTCATGTTGTTTTGTTGTACTGTTGTCTAGTTTAGTTGGTTTTTGTTTAGCTGTGCCATATTTTGTTGTACTGTTATTTTGTTTGTTTTTGTTTAGCTTCATTGAGCTATGCTGTGTTTTGTTGTACTCTTGTTTAGTTTGGTTTGTTTTTGTTTCATTCAAGCTGTCGTGTTGTACTGTTGTGTTTGTGTTTGTTTAGTTTTATTGTGCTATGTTTAATTTTGTTGTACTGTTATTTAGTTTGGTTTGGTTTGGTTTCAATCATGAAGGTATGTTGTACTGTTGTCTAGTTTAGTTGGTTTTTGTTTAGTGTCATCATGCTGTGCCGTATTTTGTTGTACTATTGTTTAGTTTGGTTTGTTTTTGTTTCATTCAAGCTGTCTTGGACTGTTGTTTAGTTGCATTGTGCTGTGCTGTGTTTTGTTGTACAGTTATTTAGTTTGGTTTGGTTTGATTCGTGTTGTATTGTTGTACTGTTGTACTGTTGTACTGTTGTCCAGTTTAGTTGTTTTGTTCAGTTTCATTGTGCTATGCTGTGTTTTGTTGTACGTTTGTTTAGTTTGTTTTTGTTTGGTGAGCTGTTTTTTGTACTGCTTTCTTTAGTTTGTTTAGTTTAGTTTAATTTTGCTGTGTTTTTTTGCACTGATGTTTAGTTTGTTTTTTGTTTTTTGTAATTATTGTTCTATTGTATTGTTTTGTTTCATTATGCTATACTGTGTTTTGCTGTACTGATGTTTAGTTTGGTTTGTTTTTGTTTCATTCAAGCTGTCTTGGACTGTTGTTTAGTTCGTTTTCATTATGCTGTGTTGTATTTTGTTGTACTCTTGTTTAGTTATTGTGCTGTTGGTTCTGTTGTTTAGTTTTTTAATTGTGCTTTGTGTTTTTGCTTAGTATAGTTTGTTATTTGTTGTTTAATTGTATCGGTTAATTTTGTAATTTATTAAAAAATTGTCATTTTGTACTTCTAAAAATTTTGACTTCTGACTTTCTGCTTGAGTTTAACAGAGAATGAAAACTCAGATTTCAAACAACATAAGGGCTAGACTCATCCCTTTAATATTGAATATTGAGAGGGGTCAGCACTGTTGCATTAAAGCTTTCAAGAGTACAGGCAACAAGACGTGACTGACGGCATTCAACAGCGAGGTAAGATGTTCTGTGAAGCTGCAGGGTGAAAAGAGGTTTTGTATTAAAAATGCAGAGGGAATTATGTATGAGGAATACTAACATCTCTGCTGACTACCTTATCCAGCTAAACGTTAGCCTTTCACAAGACTAACATAGTGTGCTTCTAGCTCAGTGCAATATAAAGAAACCCCTTCAGGGTGAAACAGCCAAATAAATAAAAAAACTCATTGGGGGTATTTCAGTCAGTAATGTTGGCATGTTTTTGTCATGTCATATGGTGTTAAATCAGGTTATTTACATTCAGAAATTTTTTTCGGCCTGCTGGCTGCTAATATGAAATGTACGTTTTGTCATTTGCTTTGTTTTGGTTTATTTATTCAAATTAGCCCAAGCCTGCTAATGCAGAGATTTAAGATGGACATATTTTTTGTTTATCTTTTTAAATAATATTAACAAATCAAAACATAAATTGAGAGGGAATTAGATATGTGATATTAGTATTCAAACACAAAATGAAAACCTATTTTGGATACTGATATGCATAATTTAGGTACAGCTTTGATTCCTGTTACACATGTTTATGTAATGTATTATTAAATAAATACATAATAGTAAAATATAATATTTTATTTTATTATAATACAAATGTATTTATTTGTTCAATATATATTTTAAATTGTTAAATATTATTATTATTATTACTTTACAATATAACTTGCATAGGTATGTTTTGTTTTTTATATGTAATATATGTATATATGTAATATAATATTTTTAAGTTAAGTGAAATGCTGGATGTTAGGTGGTTGAATGTTACAATTTAAAATGTTTTAATTTAATAGAAAATATTTCACATTCAAGTAACAATTAATATTTAACAGTTTAATTTATATAATTTCTCACATTTATTATAAATAAACTAGTTTTATTATAGATATTTTAGACAAAAATATTCTATAAACATTTGTCTATAAAGTCATAAATACATAGTGCATAAGGTATTATAAATAAGCTACATTATGAATATATGTATCTCTATGCAAATGTTAAAACTGCATGTATTTACACTAATACTTGCAACTTCAACTGAAACATTTGCAGCACAATGTGAATCGAAAAGAGAAACTTTGTCACTAAGACCAAGGTCTGATCTTAAATCATACGTGCCGGCAGCTAAAAGCTTAAGCCTTGGATAAAGGGGGAAGCCTGGGGAAGCTTTCTTTCACACTTCCCTAAAACCCCCGAAATTCAGACACATGTTGGCTAATGCCAGGGAAAGATACTGAGTTTATGGAGCTCATTATGACACATTGAACAAACCACAAACCAATTTGTGACAGCCTCCATTAATCCAACAAAAAGTTTATATGGGAATAAAAAATACTTTCGTCTTTCTTTTAATGACCTGTTTGCATTTTATAAAATCTTGAAACATCCACTGTGTGGCTCAGGAACATCTGTGTTTTTCCTTGAGTGTCTCCACAGGTTTGATATCTATTATTCAGAGCTTTTGAGTCTCTCTCTCACACCAATTAAACTCTAACTCAGGTCTCGACACTGTTCCACTGTTCACAGCACTTCGATGAGCTTCACAGAGCTCAGGGACTCCAAGCACAAGTCATGAGGGACAGATATGTAATGTAACCTCACCTGCTTACCATGTCTGTTTTGAAATTCAGAAGCACAATAACGTCTATTCAGCAGAAGCCAACTGCATACTATGATATTACTACATCCTAAGACTCAATTATTGATACTTTTGGCATCTAGGCCCCTTTAAGAAGTATCAAAGTCCTTTTGAAGCCATAGTGTGACCAAGGTTTAAAAGCAAGTTTCTGGACATCTGAGTTGGATCTTTGAAAATAAATAAAAATAAATTCAGAAATGTATTTGATATTAATGATGTTAAACTCTTCCTAGTAAATATTTGGCTGTTTTTCAGCCATACTTAATATTTTGGTCAACTAACACTAAAATTGCAATCACATTTACCATTTCTCTGTGAAACTTTGCAGGCAAAATCCAATCGTTTCAATAGGAATCCATGTAATCAAGAATTTAATGTAAAGGAAAAAGATATCCACTCGTAGATTTCACAACGAGTTCAAGTTAATTCTTTGCATTCACCAAAACAGAAAGCTGCTTGCTTTATACCTCGCAAGGGATGGGCAGTATTTAAAATACATGTATTTAAAATACGTATTTTAAATACAAAACATTATTTTGTATTTATAAACCTTTTAAAAAAATCTAATGTATTTTGTATTTAAATACATTTAATCATAATATTTTAGTATTTTCAAAATACAAAATACTTTTGTCAATCAACCTCTTTATTAGACTGCTGATTTCCTGTATCAACTAGTTCAGACATGCAACTGTCATGCATATGAGCTGCAGCTGTATGACTCCATCTAGAATTGGTAGAGGTAAAAAGTACTCAAAAATTTTACTCAAGTGAAAGTACAGATACTCAAAAGTATCTGGCCAAAATCATACTTAAGTAAAAAAAAAGTAAAACTTAACATTTTACTCAAGTATTAAAAATGTAAAGTACTTTCTTTTCTGACAGACATTCAGAAGTTTGGTTAAAGGGAGAAAACGAAACAAAATGCTAAGGATCAGGTCAAACATTTATATCTAGTGCAACAACAACAATTAAAATGCTGCACAGCGGAACACAGGAAAAATACAGCGACAGAGATTAAAAGGAAACTCCATCCTTTCCACCCTCATGCCATTCCATATGACTTTCATTTATCAGATGAACACAAACTAAGAGTTTTAGAAAAAAATAACGTGTATGGGACATCCAAAAATGACATTTCAAAAACTACACAAAGTGAATATGACAGTAACTCATGCAACCCCTGTTAATAAATCAGTGTTGTCTTCAGTGATACGATACGATATGTAAGAAGGATAAAAAAACTAATATTTTAAACTTGACTGTCATGTTCACTTTTTGTGGTTTCTGAAATGGTTATTTCCCCTTGCCTTATATGGACTAAAAATATTTGCTTGTGTTCATATTTAGAAAGGATGACATGATGTTCAGTAAATGATGAGATAATTTACATTTTGGGTGAACTATCCCTTTGTAGAGCAAGATGTGATGCAGAGGCTAGAAACATATTATTCCAGACGGAATACAAGAATGTGATGAATTAATGAGGGGATTCATAGAAATAAAACATAAAAAATGTAACGTTTTGAAAGGCCACTTTTTTTATTTGTTGTCTATTCAACGTCACTGTCTGAAAGGATCGTTAATCTTTAATTATTTATCGGGGGCTTTTGTGTTTTTCTCAGCAAATATTTATAAATAATTATTTGTGACTAATTAGATTAATTAATGAGCAAATCATGTAATTCTTAAGATAAAAAAATTACAGTCCTAATTCCTACTCAATGTGTTATTAAATTACATATTATAAATACAACGTATCCACTACCTGGTGAGAACATTACTAAACAATGTTAATTTAAACACTTTTGGAGATTTTTAATTAATAAAAAAAATATTTCCAAAAAAATATTAATTGTATTTAAATTCTCATCACTGATCTTATTTGCACTCAATATTGTGCATTCAGCTAATATTACAAAGCTAATCGCTCTATCAAAACAGAACAAATAATGAATAAATATTTTTTAGGAAAATGCAACTTTACTACCTTTACATGCTTCCTCAGATTTGATGGTGAACTTTTGAAGCCGGACATTTACCTGATGAAAGTCGTAAGTGAAGTAGAAATGTGTGTGCTTGATGCATGAAAACAATGATCATAGGTTCTCACATCAGGCATGCATGTTTGAGCTTCCATTTACCATATTTAATGTGCATAAGATAAAATAGAAATGTAATGTACTTTTCAGATAAAAATTTATTTGTAAGGAGTAAAAAGTACCATTCCCCTTCATGGGAACTTCGAACTACGTCCCCTAGGGGTCGTTATGGGGAACGCCCTCAGCGTGACTCGTGTCTGAAAATACATATGTAAAAACACCACCTGTTGGCCGGCGACAGCCCATGACGTCACTACCGGCGCGACCACAATATAAGGGCCGCCGGGAGAATACATCATCCTCTTCTTCGTCATCACTGACTGTTTTGTTTGAAGCGTGCATTCTGGTAAGAGTACAGTTTTCCCTCTATCATGGCGAGCACTAGCAAGGCGTTTAAGATTGTGTGTGGATCCGCGTCCTCGTTATTTGACACCCGATGACACACACAATCTTTGCGTCTTTTGTTTGGGCAAGGAGCACGCATGCGATGTCCTTGAGGGGAAAATATGCGTGCACTGTGAGCTTTTTCTATGAAAAAGCCCCGCTCTCGTCTGTCACTCTTTTCAAGGAAAAGCTTCTCGTCTGCTTCCCGTGATTCGGGACCCACCGCTGCCGAGGCACGGAGGCGAATGAAATCGTGGGGTTCGCAATTGGATATGGCCGATGAGTTAGAGAGGGACCGCCCCTTTTCGCGCGCGTCGGCCGAGAACGAGAGTGAGCTGCTGGATTATGATGATGCAATCTTTCTGACATCATCAGATTCAGCAGCTAGTGCTCTGCTGGGTTATGCCCAGGAAGAGCAGGAGATGTTTGAGGGCGAGGAAGTTGAGACTGAACTCTCTCAATCCTCCTCCACTGCATATGAACGAGATATTGGAGATTATGGATCAGAAAAATAAATCTTTCTGGACATAAATCCCCAGCTCGAGCGAGCCTTCCTTTCTTCAAAATCTCGATGTGGAGGTTGAGAAGGAGTGGTAAAAGCAATTTTTTCTCGTATTCATAGGTTTTCGCATACTAGTTATGCTGACAATGAGGGGATGCGTGAAGATGGCTATGAGGGGATGCCCCCTGTGCAAGAGAAGATAGCCAGCTTATCTCTCTGTGGGCGACACATCCTCTCTCAAGGCTCCCTCCTTGCCATCTAAGCCCCTGAATCTTGCTTAAATGGCAGGGTATATGCAGCAGCAGGTCAGAGCTGGTCGGACGCGGGTCAGAGAGAGGCAAGCCCTCTCATTCCTTTCTAATTCCCCTGTAACCACCATAAACTCCACCTGACCGAGGTTAGGTGGAAATTTCCTGCTAAGCCTGGACAAAAAAAACAAAACAAAAAACAAAGGTGAGTTCCCTCTTATTTTGAGGAATGAGTCCTCCGCTCTCCAGAGCTCGTTGTCGGTAGAGCTAGCAGTGCTCCCTTCACCTAGAGGGTCACCTATGAGCATGCCGCTCCCTTCTGAGCGCTGAAGGATGAGTCCTCCGCTCCCCAGAGCTCGCTATAGGTAGAGCTAGCATTGCTCCCCTCACTATAGAGGGTCACCTATGAGCATGCCGCACCCTTTGGGGCGTCTGAGTTCCCTCTCATTCTGAAGGATGAGTTCTCGCTCCCCAGAGCTCGTTGTCGGTAGAGCTAGCATTGCTCCCCTCACCTAGAGGGTCACCTATGAGCATGCCGCTCCCTTCTGAGCGTCTGTGTTCCCTCTCATTCTGAGAAATGAGTTCTCCGCTCCCCCGAGCTCTGTGATAGGTCGCTCTCCTTGTTGGTCGAGCTAGCATTGCTCCCCTCACCATAGAGGGTCACCTATGAGCATGCCACTCCCTTCGGGGCGTCTGAGTTCCCTCTCACTCTGAGGAATGAGTTCTCCGCTCTCTAGAGCTCCTCATTGGTAGCTGAGTTCCCTCTCATTCTGAGGAATGAGTTATCCGCTCTCCAGAGCTCACCGTCGGTAGAGCTAGCACTGCTCCCCTCACCTAGAGTGTCACCTAGGAACATGCCGCTCCCTTCTGAGTGTCTGAGTTTCTCCGCCACCTCAGAGCTCTGTGATAGGTCGCTCGCCTTGTTGGTCGAGCTAGCATTGCTCCCCTCACCATAGAGGGTCATCTATGAGCATGCCGCTCCCTTCTGAGCATCTGAGTTCCCTCTCACTCCGAGGAATGAGTAGTTCTCCACTCCAGGGCCATAGAATGTTCTTTCTAAAATCCATGTTATGGTAAGTGCACACGCGAGACTTTGGGCACTTTTCTAAAATCCACTCAGTGGTAAGTTTGCACATCGAAAGTTCCCTATCTTTTGGTCACTACGAGTTATGTCGTGACGACATAGGGGATTTACTTGGAAGCCCCGATCATCTCTGACTAAAGAGAAAACGCCAATGAAATTGGCTTGTGGATTTTGCATACCTGAGCCACTCCCTGTGCACATGGGTATAAAAAGGCGACAGGTGCGTCCACTGATTAGATTTTTGCTTCGGAGCTGAGTTGATGAGAAGAGTGCTGATCTCCACAAAGCCTTTCATCTTTGTTTTGTTCCTGGTTGGCGTAACGGTGCGATCAGCGGAGTCCCTCTCATCAGCGATTCCCCTGGGCACTTCAACTAAGAGATTAAATTCTAAAAGAGCAAATCACGAACGATCGCATCTTTTTCAAGATGGCATTTCGTCTGTGTCCTTCTGGTTGCGATCGTTCCTTGTCTGCGGATGACGGACACGATCATTGTCTTCAGTGTCTGGGCTTCCAACACGCTGAAGATGCGTTCGTGGATGACTCATGCGCCTGTTGTGGGCGTGTGAGCATGATTTCGTTGCGATCTCGCCTTTCCTTTATGAAAGGATTGGCACCCTCTGCCGTCACCCGTGCTGGTCTCTCTGCGAGCCGAGGATCGCCGGCTGGCGCTCTGGGAGATCTGAGGGTTACTGTAAGAGCCTCTCCGCCAGGCACGCCCCCACGTACCTCTTACTCCTCACACAGCGAACATCCCATCCGGTTCCCGGGTGATTTCGCTGGTCTGTCCCACGGGGCGCCCAGCATTTCATTCGGTGCGCCATCTGTAGACAGGATGTCGATCGCAGCATCGGGTGATTGGCTCACGTCCTCTGAGGATGAAGGTGCGGTGGGGCTGCCCCCCTCGGGTGCTGTCGCCACCGCCGCACCGGACCCAGAGCTGATGGCCATGCTTGCCCGGGCAGCCGTGAGCATCGGGCTGGAGGTCAACAGACCGCCAAGTCCCGAGCCCTCGCGGCTAGACGATTGGTTGCTCGGAGCGGGGCGCGGCTCACAACAGTGCCCTGCCCCGGTGCATGAGGAGCTGACGAAGTCGTGGATGGCCCCTTTCACGGCCAGAAGCCCCTCGTCCGCCTCCTCCATCCTCACTACCCTCGACGGCGGAGTGGCCAGGGGGTATGCGGGCATTCCCCAGGTGGAGAGAGCGATCGCGGTGCACCTGTGCCCACGAAACGCCGCCACTTGGAGGAACCGTCCGCGTCTCCCGTCCAAGGCATGTAAGCTGACTGGCTTACCTGCAGGTTCATCAAGCCAAGGTGCTCAAACAGGTGCAGGAGGGTAGTACCGACCCGGGGTTGATGCAGGAGCTGCGCACGGCGACTGACTTCGCTCTACGAGCGACGAAAGTCACGCCACGGTCCCTCGGGAAGGCGATGTCCACCATGGTGGTCCAGGAGCGCCATCTCTGGCTCAACCTGGTAGAGATGAAGGATGTCGACAAGGCACACTTTCTCGACGCCCCCATCTCCCAGGGAGGGCTGTTTGGCGACACCGTCGAGGGCTTTGCCCAGCAGTTCTCGGCGGTACAGCAGCAGACCGAGGCGATCCAGCACACCTGCCCCGGCGTGATGCACCATCCACCGCTGCCCCCGGGGCCAGGCCTCATTCTGCCTGTCGCCGTGGGCGCCCTCCTGCGTCCTCCACAGCTGCTCCGCCCCAGGCCGAATCGATACCTTGGCAGGCGCGCCGAGCCTCTCGCAGGAGAGCGGCACTCCCCGCGTCCCAGCCAGGCCCCAAGTCATCCAGGAAGTCGATGAAGCGGCCCTGACGTGGGCAACCCGGAGATGTTGGAATTTGCTCTTTCTCAGGAGATGGTGAGAACAGCGCCGCTCCTTCCCCTGGTGGAGGGCCGGGAGGATAATCTTCTGTTTCGTTTTGTTTCTGTTCTGCCGCTGGTCCAAGGGCTTTCTCAAGAAAGAGCAATTTCCTTTTCCTCCGGGTTCTCAGGTCCATGGGACGACAGTGTGCGACGCCCTGCTTTCTCACTCTCGCTCACGACCCATTTTGCCAGTAGCCAAGAGAGTACGGTTCGGGGACGACATTCCTCCCCACGCACCTCTGGCCAGTCCCGTTTGGGACCCAGGGATTTCGGTGAGGATGCCTCAGAACGCACCGCCTTCTGTACCATCCACCCCTACTCCATTTCGCTGCACCACCACAGGTATGTCGATTGTGCCGTTGGAGCCACTTTCACAGCGTCTGGAGGCGTGGCTCACACTGCCCAGCCTGTCTCGCTGGCTCACGCGCACAATTCGGCTCGGCAATGCAATTCAGTTCGCCAGGCGACCTCCCAAGTTCAACGGCGTTCTGGAGACGTCGGTGGCAGTCCGGAACGCCCCTGTCTTGCGCGAGGAGATTGCTGTCCTCCTGGCAAAGGACGCAATCGAGCCGGTCCCTCCAGCCAAGAGGAGGCAGGGGTTTTACAGCCCTTACTTCATCATACCCAAGAAACGTGGTGGCCTTCGACCAATCCTGGATCTGCGAGTTTTGAACCGGGCTTTACACAAGCTCCCGTTCAAGATGCGGACGCGCAGGTGCATTATCAAATGCATCCAGCCCCAGGATTGGTTTGCAGCGATCGATCTGAAGGATGCTTACTTTCATGTTCCGATCCTTCTGCGACACAGACCGTTCCTACGGTTTCCCCATGTGTTCACGAAGGTCGTAGAAGGCGCCCTTACCCCGTTACAGGAGGTGGGTGTCAGGATCCTCAACTACCTTGTCGATTGGCTTATCCTAGCCCAATCCAGAGAGCAGTTGGGCGATCCCAGGGACTTGGGGCTTTGGGTCAACTGGGAAAAGAGCAAGCTCTCCCCTGTGCAGAGAATCTCTTTTCTCTGTGTGAAGTTAGACTCGGTGAGTATGACGGCACGCCTCACGGAGGAACATGCCCAAGCAGTGCTGAACTGCCTGAGTTCCTTCAGAGGCAGGGATGTGGTACCACTGAAACAGTTTCAGAGGCTCCTGGGGCATATGGGACTCGTCTCGTCTCTTCAGCAGTGTCTCGTTCCCCACTCGGGGTACCATGGTTACATACGTAACCTGAGACGTTTTCTTCAGAAATGTAATCAAGTAAAAGTACAAGTACTCAGTTTAAATTGTACTTGAATGAATAAAAAATCCCCCCCAAATAATACTTACATTTACGAGATGCTTTTATCCAAAGGGACATACAATGCATTCATGTTATACATTTTGTTGTCAGTATGTTCCCTAGGAATTGAACCCACAACCTTTTGTGCTGCTAACGCAATGTTCTACCACTGAGCCACAGGAACACTTAAGTTTAAGAATTACTTAAGTAAAGTAATCAAGTAAAATTACTCAAGTATTTTACACCTCTGATAATTGGGTAATTAAATTTTCTGGATTCCTGTAAGGAAATAAGAAATAATACTGCCTTCGTGTGCTGTCAAAATGTCCTACTTCTAATTTCAGAAGTCCTGATTACAAGCATTTCGCATTCAAGTGCTTTGATGTTGGAAAGAATAGGAAATGTGGAGGACGCCAGGTTCCCTGGGAAAATCTTAATAAAGGCAAAATCGTAGATATTTAAGTTCCCTATCGATACTACACTTCGTTCTGCATCTTAAAACGCTAGGGGAAACTCATTTTTTTCACCGATACTGAAGCCTTTTTTTAATAATGCAGTGTAACTGCACGAACATTGGTTTGTGCAGTGGCTGCAAATAAACCAATGGCGGCAGCGGAGCTGCACAGCCTATGGCTGGAAAGCCCGCCAGAATGGGCGGGGCATATGGCAAATGCGGACATTTGCCAAGGCTCCTCAGATTTCTTCTCCTTCAGTGACAACTACAAGATATTCGCTCTTTGAGACTCGAAACATTCGCCGTTGAACGAGCCATAGCAGCGGATCCGGACCTCTCCCGTGTCGGCCGACTCGCAGCTTCTCAGCAGCCCGCAGCGCCTGCAGCAGCTGGTCCACGGATTCCCTGCCGCTACCCGGTGACTCTCTCCTATGAGAACTTCTCTGTAAAAGAGCTCATTTCCGCGGCCTTGTTGCAATAACAGCGCCGTTTTTGTCACTCGTGCAGGGCTCCCCTGCATGCCGCTGACAAACACGGCGAGTGTGTTTTATGCTTGGGCGCCGCCCATGCTGAAACAGCGATCACCGGATAGAATGTCACCACTGCTGTGACAAGAGTCTCTCCTCTCTGCACTCGTGGCTAGCTTTCTTTTCAGAGAGCAACCCCACCACTCGCGCCCTCCCGCTTTTTTCTCTCCCAGGAACCTGCGAGGAAAAAGCAGCAGGACAGAGGATCGCAGCGCCCGGAGATGAGTGAGCTTACGCTGGCTGTACCCCGCCGTGCCTCACTCTCTCCCCACAGAGAGCTTTCACCGTTCTCTTCACATGCCCGGACCAGTATCCCTCTGCGGCTGCAAGCTATATGGTCTCACTTGGTGGGAGTGATGATGGCGAGTTGGCCTGTCATTGGCGGCTTCAGATGCCGAGGAGCTGTCGGGCTCGTACAACGTACAACATCTGGGAAAACAAACATAAACAAGACCGTTTGATCTCTAAAGCTGATTCCAAATATTCCAAATCCGTAAAATATCCAATGAACGAATCCGAACAAATCATTCTGTCCAACTTAATAAACCAGTTCACTAAAGAGAACCGGCTCAAAAACATGATTTATTCACTGGTTCAGTTCAAGAGTTCAAGATTTGTAGTAGACAACCACTTAAATTTCATATGACTTTAGAAGGCTTGTAATATACTGTAGCATACATGCAAAAAGTGTTTATATTTAATTAATATTATTTTATTTAATGTATTTGTTTTTTGGTTTATTTATTTATTGCACAAAACAAACATGGTCAATGTGACTAAGACCTTGGGTGATGAGGGTAAGTAAATAATGTTTTTTATTGTTTTATTTAAAAAATATAATATAATATTTATTTATATTTTAAAATATGATTCAATTTGTATGTATTATACTGTATATTTAGTGTATTATAATGATTTAAATTATAATATAATATAAATATTTATGTGCATTATATTTTAAATATTTAAGTAATTTTATGCATTGTTTCATTCAATATAGAGTAAATAAAATCATAATCTTAGCAACGTAGAGTTTATTATAAAATGCAATAAATAGAAAATATATAAATAAAAAAATAATAATAATAATTATACTGTTCATTGTTAGTTCATGCTTTCTCAGGTCCATTCAAAATGATTAACATATATTTGTAGTAATGCATTAGTAAATGTCAACATTAACATAAACTATGATTTAAATGTTTTAGAACAATTTTAGTTCATGTTAATTTTTTTACACTTTTATGCACAAAATAAGCTCATTTCAAATTTGATGCCTGCTACAGGTCTCAAAATAGTTGGGACGGGGACATGTTTATTCGGTGCCTCTCTCCCCTCTATCCTGGATATTTTCCTTACACAATGCTCCAGAAAAGCCAATATTATTGTGAAGGACTGCACTTTGATTTACGCTTTGATTTGAATGAAAATAGCACATTCTTGAGCTGGATTTAGCTCTGGAGCATTCATATTGCTTGCAGGTGTTACTGGACTTTAGACAAAAGTTAACCTGTGGCAAATTAAATTGAACGGGTATGATTTGGAAAGGCACACACATCTTAATAAAAGGTCCAACAGCTGATACTGCATATCAAAGCAAAAACTAAGCCCCGAGGTCAAAATAACTACCTGTAAAAATCAGAAACAGGTTTGCCTCAAGCCACACATCTGGGGAAGAGTTCAGAAAAAATCTGCTTCATTGAAGGGTCACAGAATCATGTAGTTTCCAGGATTCTTCTTAGAGCTGGCCTCCTGGCCAAACTGAGCAACTGATGGAGAAGGGCCTTGGTTAGGGTGGTGATGAAGAACCTGAGGATCACTCTAGTTGAGCTCCATGATCGTATATGCAGATAGGAGAAATCTACAGAAGGACACACATTTCTGCAACACTCCACCGATCTCTGCTTTATGGCGATGTGGCCAAACTCAATCCTCTCTTCAGTGTAGTCACATGAAAATACACTTAGGATTTGCAAAAAAATCAGCACCTAAAGGACCCTCAGACTCTGAGAAATAATATTATCTGGTCTGATGAACCTCAATTCTGAGCATCATGTTTGAAAGAAACTAGGCACTGCTCATCACCTGCAGCGTACCATCCCAAAAGTAAAGTGTGCTGGTAGCAGCCTCATGTTGTGGGGCTGTTTTTTCAGCAGCAGGGACTGAGGGACTCATCAGAGTAGAAGAAAAGCTCAATGCACCAAAATAGAGATAGCCTTAATGAAAAGCCAGTCCAGAGCATTCAAAACCTCAGATGGGCAGAAGGTTTACCTTCCAACAGGACAGTGACCCTAAGCACACTGCAAGAGTGGCTTATAGACAACTGTGTGAATGTCCTTGAGTGGCCCAGCCACAGTCTGAGCTTGAACCCAATCAAATATTTCTGGAGAAACCTGAAAATATGCGTCTGCCCCATCCAACCTGACAGAGCTTGAGAGGTGAAGAGAGAGGGATCTGAGGGTAAGTGCATCTCTCCCTCCCCCGGAGGAGGGCTGGGTGGATAATCTGTTTTTTCAAAAATCTCGACAGGAAGCCATTGTCTCTGTCTCTGAGGCCCAAGAGGGCATGGAGAGTCATGGACGAATCAACTTCGGACCACACTCATCCTCCCTCTCGCCAGCAGGCAGCAGTGGGCGGTTCGAGAGCGTCATCAAAGGCTACTCACGCACCCTCTGCCAAATTATGGAAGCAGGTAAACGTGCACCGCATACTCAGACCCATCCTCGGTCCGCCACGGGCCAGGTCCCTGCATTCCACCTTGCTGCCCTACCGCGGGTACATCGGTGGTCCCGATGCTCCCGCTTGTACGGTGTCTGGGTGCCGGGAGCTGCCCAGCCGTAGGGTTTTTCAGCCTTTACATCATTGTGCCCAAGAAAAGCGGTGGGTTACGACCAACCTTGTGTCTGCGCATCTTGAACTGGGCCTTTCATAAACCTCCTTTCAAGATGCTCATGCAGAATCGCATCTTCGGATGCATCCGTCCCCAAGTTCGGTCTGCAGCATTTGACCTGAAAGACCTGTACTTCCATGTGTCGATCCTTCCGTGCCACAGGCCATTCCTGCGGTTTGCGTTCGAAGGACGAGCATATCAGTACAAGGTCCTGCCCTTCGGGCTGTCCCTATCGCCCCGTGTCTTCACGAAAGTAGCGGAGGCAGCCCTTGTTCCCTTGAGAGACCTCAACGACTGGCTCAGTCTCAGGATCAGTTATGCGAACACAGGGATTTGGTGCTCTCGCACCTCAGCCAGTTGGGCCTTCGGGTCAACTGGGAAAAGAGCAAACTCTTGCCGATGCAGAGGATCTCTTTTCTCGGTATGAAGTTTGGATTCGGTCAATCAGACAGCACGCCTCATGCAGGAACGCGCTCAGTCGGTGTTGAACTGCTTGAATACGTTCAAGAACAGGACGGCGGCACCACTGAAACAGTTTCAGAGGCTCCTGGGGCATATAGCGGCTGCGGTCATGCCACTGGGGTCGCTCCATATGAGACCGCGTCAATACTGGCTCCATGGCCGAGTCCAGAGGTGGGCGTGGCAGAGCGGCACGCTGCGGGTCCAAGTCACTCCAGCCTGCCGCCAAACCTTCACCCCGTGGTCAGACCTTTCGTTCCTTTGGGCAGGAGGTCCCCTGGAACAGGTTTACAGGCACGCTGTGGTTTACACAGAATTCAAATGAGCCATTTTAATCTAGATTAATCTAGATTAATTCCAAGATTAATCTAGATTAATCTAGATTAAAAAAATGTATCTATGCCCACCACTAATATATATATATATATATATATATATATAAAACATTTATGTCCCCCTCACTTCTGAAATGATGGCTACGCCCCTGGGTGAAGAGGTGAGGAGAAGAATATCAGATAATTGCCAAATGCTGATGAGCAAAGCTTGTCGCATCAAACAAAATAGACTTGAGGCAGTAAAGGTGCTTCCGCTAAATTTTTAGTTATACTTTAGTTTACTAAATAAGTAAAAATACTTATTTCAGTTTTTTTTATTTGTCATTAGTTTACAAAGTTGTGACAATTCTGTTTTTGCTTTGTCAATATGGTGTATTGAGTGTAGACTGATGTAAAAAAAAAACTAATTTAAAGCAGTAACGAGGCAGCAACATGAAAAAATGTATGAATACTTTTGCAAGGCACTGTATTTTGTACATATATTGTTGAGTTTACTATAGCAAAGATGGTTATTTAATTTTTTGCCCCTTAAATGTAGTAAATGCTTTATACTGCATGGAGTTTATTGGCTTATTGCTTCATCTTAGCACTCAGCCGTCACCTTTTTATTCATTTATTTATTTTTTAAGCAAAAATTTGTGTTTTGTGCTTCTCACTAAATTTATTGTGTGTGTGTTTGTGAAGTGCTCTCCCTCACACCTGTCTAGTGTGTTTCTTTATAGTGTCTTTATCCAACCAAAGCACTCTGTGAGCAGACTTTAATTATCCATCTTTGTGTCCGTCTCCCTCTCTACCATCTGTTTTTTTTTTCAGCATCTTTTGAAGTCGCTCTTCTGCCTCTTAAAGTAACTTGTTGGTTGACAGACAATTTGCTGCTTGGCTGCCCATCACAAATGGACGGATCCAGAGATAAAGGAAAAGAGAGAACGATAACACTCAAGCCTCCTATAGTTTCAGCCCAATCTCAAAATCCAGTGGCAGTTTGGTGTCACCACTAAAATTAGATCTTCTTAAGACCAAACTCTTACAAAGCGCAGATGGACAGTGTTTGATAATTGTATGGGTATTATTTAGTAAAACCCTGGGGGATTTGTGATGGTAACGTCTCTAGTTTATTCTAAACATGGTAAAAGATCAAACTTAAACTATCCCTTGATGGAGAAGTAGGGTCAGAACCGAGGTCAGGAGCAAAACAGATATTATTTTTAGTTTGACCTTGTCATGGGTTGTGCTTTTTTGCAGACAATTCTTAAAATGGAAATGTCAGTTTAGTGTGTTTTACAAAAGTCCCTAAGTGACCAGTTTCCTCTAGCAAATGGTCTTTTCTTGAATTGATGCCAAAGAGCTTGATTTTGGTCTCATCTGACCACAACACTTTCACCCAGTTCTCCTCTGAATCATTGGCAAACTTCAGAGGGGCATGTACATGTGCTTTCTTGAGCAGGGGGACCTTGTGGGCACTGCAGGATTTCAGTCCTTCATGGCGTAGTGTGTGTTACCAATTGTTGTCTTGGTGACTATGGTCCCAGCTGCCTTGAGATCATTGACAAGATCTTCCCGTGCAGTTCTGGGCTGATTCCTCACCGTTCTCATGATAATTGAAACTCCGCGAGATGAGGTCTTGCATGGAGCCCCAGTCCAAGGGAGAATGAGAGTTATTTTGTGTCTCTTCCATTTGCAAATAATCGCACCAACTGTTGTCACTTTCTCACCAACCTGCTTGATGATGGTCTTGTAGCCCATTCCAGTCTTGTGTAGGTATACAATCTTGTCCCTGACATCATTTGACAGCTTTTTGGTCTTGGCCATGTTGGAGTTTGGAATCTGATTGATTGATTGATTGATTGCTTCTGTGGACAGATGTCTTTTATACAGGTAACAATCTGAGATTAGGAGCAATCCCTTTAAGAGTGCTCCTAATCTCAGATCCTTACCTGTATAAAAGACACCTGAGAACCAGACACCTTGCTGATTGATAGGGGATCAAATACTTATTTCAATCTTTAAAATGTAAATCAATTTATAACATTTTTAAAATGTGGTTTTTAAATATTTTTTTTTGCTGTTGTTGTTATTCTCTCACTGTCCAAATAAACCTACCATTAAGATTATAGACTGATAATGTCTTTGTTAGTGGGCAAACATACAAAATCTGCAGGGGATCAAATATTTGTTTTCCCCACTGTATAGCTACATTTCCGTATTTGTTATCATCTCTGTGAAAACCCAGCTAAAGTCATTTTTTGTGATTTGCTGTTTAAAAATAAAATTAATCATTCATATGGTAAAGAACATTCTGTGAAAATGTAACCTTTATATCTTTAATATTGACTGAGTAGGGTCATGTCAAATTTTAAAATTATAGTGAAATTAATGGAAGAAATCAAACTTTGATACTCATTATCTAATAATTAGGTTTTGAAATGTTAGCCTGGATTTCACAGAGAGGGTCATATGTTATATATTTTTCCTTGCTACCGTAAGTTTGTAGATTTTCAGACGGTTTGATAGTGACAAATTTGAACCATGCAAAGTACACAAAAATACCTACTTGCCAAAAGTTCTTAGCTCTGTATCTAATTCTAGAATCTAATTATATTAAACTTTGCTTAAAAAGGCATTAAGGTATGTATTCCACTGATGTGCTTGTCCTGTAATGTCTTGCAACTATAATTATATTTTCTTCCTCTCCCTCCCTTCGTCTATCATCTTGCACTGTCATTTGCTGATCTATCATTGTTCATTTTCTTTTAAGAACCATAATTTCTCTCTTTCCCTTTCCCCACTGTCTTCTGTTCAACGGTGTCGTTCATCTCATTTCCAAGTATATTCTGGCACGACCATATAATTTCACCAAAGCAAAGGGCTGACGGTGAGAAATTGTTAATATACAGAATCCAAAGTAAATTGACCCTTCGCTAAGCCACACCTGAAAATCGCCACAGACCAATCGTGGCTTAGCAACCGTAACTAGTCGCGGCAGGTCTGTCAAGCTTTCGAGCGAGGGAAACACACCGAAGCGTTGTGCGTATGGATTGTGCAAATCTGATACCTGGTATCCTAAAAGTTTGGATGGGGTGGTGGATTTTTTTCCCTTCCCGAAGCCTAAGACTAGATTAGACCCACGATGTGTGAGCAGTAGCCTGGCGCGCTAAAAATAAGAGTGGGAGATTGTTATCATTGCAAAGTGGTCAGGCTAATGTCTTGTGTTTATTCCACAAGACTTATGGATAAGCTGTTTGATTTATAATTATTAGATTATTTTCAAATTTCACTTACCCTGCTGTGCATGAACATAGCTGTTCCTCAATTTGTGTGTTTCCCATTTGAATGGTCAGCGTGTGAGGTGGCTGCTGCTTGCACTGGGACCTATAGGCTTTAGCTTCAATTTTGATTAAATTATTCTCTAATCGGTTGCATATTATGTCGTGGATATATCCCTCGAATGCATACTGCAGTCCCTTTTGTCTTGCTCTCTCAGATATTTCACCAGTTTGCCAAAAATGACTAATTATTTCCTTGGGAATGTCTGACACCGGTGCATACATACTGTAATAGACGTGCCAGGCGCGAAAGCTTGACAGGCGTAGCAACAGTAACTAAGGAGGGCGGGGCTTAGCGAAGGGTCAATTACAATGAATAGCTGTTGCGAATAACACATGGTCTTTGTAAACAAAATACAATTGGCTAACTGATTTAAAAGCAGTGGACATTCACAAAGTGCTTTTTGAAAGCTAGCAAGTGTGGTGAGAGCTGTTAGATTTTATGATGAATGGGAAAAACTGGGAGATTGGAGTCTCTCTCCTCTTTGTCATTAAACCAGCTTTATAGGAGGATGGAAAGCGAGGCCATGTTGCATCGGTGGTCAATAAACTCAAAGGGAACACATATTGTGGTAAATAAAGCATTAACAAGTGCCACCGAGAGATGCAGACTTCGCAATTTCTCAGACGTGCACAGATGTTTACACTTCCATCATTCTCCTGTTGCGCTACTGGTGGCCGGCAGCCAGCCGTCCACGCTGAATTCAACCACTGTGATAATGCATGAGACCTGCAAATGTTAGTTAACTTGACTGCATTCTTAAACAAGAATAAAAAAAACTATAGTAAAATGGGGTCCTAATGTGCTTTGTTTACTTTAGGTCAACATCTCAAAGGTTTTTGACCTCAAAGTAATGGAAAAAAGAGAGAACTTGATTGGAAAATGACATCCAGAGCATCCAGCACACTCATAATATTTTTTTTAAAATATGGCAAATTCGCACAATGTTGTTCAAAGTTCTTATTTTCAAAGTTTTTCTTGTTACATGGTTAGATTTAGGAATTGGGTAAAACGCTTGTATTTAGGATTATGGATAGGTGTGGACTATATATATTTGTATAAATTTTTACGACTGAGGAGACTTGTTTGGAGCACCCATTGATTTTAACTTGAACTCACGTCACATTTTAATTAATGACTTTCACTAACATTTACCTTTTGTTTATAGTCACTGTCAAGGTTTGATCCAAAATGTTGAACTGTGTCTTCACTAAGTTTTAGATTAGAAATGTAGAGTGTACTTCATGTTTTAAATGGACCATGCTGAGTCCAGAGCATCCAACATACTCAATATAATTCATACAATATGGCAAAATCACACAATGTTGTTTGACTTACGTAGTATGAGAACTTACAGGTTTTCCTGTTACATGATGGTTGGTTGGGTAAGGAGTTTGGATCTAGGATTACGTTTGGGTGGGATCATACATTTTTATATGTATTTTTGCAACTTCTCATTACATTGGTTTGGCGCACCAAGTGATTTAGACTTAAAGTTCCAACTATATTTCTTGGCTTTCATTAATGTTTACCTTTTGTTAATAGGTTATAACAAAGTTTGATCAAATATTATTGATTACATTTTCAGTAAATTTTAGATTATACATCCATGGACTATTTTCAGAGTGTAATTCATCTTTTCAATGGACCATTTCTCTGATGTATGATCAGATACATCAGGTGTGTTGCTTCACAATGTAGTATAACAGAGACCGAATCAGACAAATTTAAGATGCAATCAGAAAATTTAAACCTGAGGAGCCAAAATTCCACAGAGACCCAAGAAAACAAGACAATGGCAGGAAGTTGTAAATCAGATCCCTAGCTCCAGCCCATCTGAACACAACCCAACCAGGAAGCCTCTTTCACAGAACAGCTTGCAACATCAAGACAAAATAATACTTATTGATAAGTCCAATGCAGGAAGGAGACTGTCCAATTTGGGGCAAGTAATCAAGACTGATCACATGTGTTCCACGATAGAAATCACGAGCTACAGACTTTCTTAGATTGAATTCCCCCAACCAACCAGCTAGCAAGACACAGACCAGACTGAAATTCCTTTGTCCAAAGAACATGTTTTTGTTCTACGCAGAACTAAACACAGAGATTTTTATTTTCATTTTTAATGAAACTAATCATTTATATGCATAACTGCATATCATGTATGTAAGCCACATATTAGACTGTCATGTTTAAGCACATAGTATGTCTTTTTAATAACTATTGAATTACTTTAAGGGTTATTCATGTTTGGTATGTATGAGTTTGACAATTCTAGCTTGCAGCCTTTTTTCCAATTTATTCTCTGTCAAATGTATCATATTCTGGTTATAGAAATCATATCCAAAAGTATACTTTGCAAGAGTGTGTAAAATTTGGGCAATGTGACTGACCATGACATGTTGATTTATTGATTGGGTGGAGAAATAAAGCAGCACCCAGAGCCAGGATAGGATTTAATTGGTCAAGAGAACCATTGGGAGGTGTCTGAAAGCCGAGTTTAAAACGCAGGACACCATCAAATCTCCCTCTTGAAACCTTCTTACAATCTCTCTTCTAACCTTTAGCCATGCTTTTTGTCATCACATTCTGTGGTTTTTGAGCATCATGTGCTCTGGCCTACATGCCAGCTGTGACCAGAATGAGAAGAAAAGTCACCTAGTCTCTTTACATCCTTTTCTTCTTTTACTTTAGTTTATTTTCTTTCTGTTGAGTTTCATGTGCTAAGTTAAATTTGCCAACTCTCAGAGTCCGACCTTGAGCGCCCATCTAAACTTCAACCAGCCCACAACTCCGCAACTTCAGCCAAGAGCCAATGGCCAAAACGTCACTTCAACAACTACTGAACTCTTAGCCAGTCAGCGACTTCGGAGAAACACTTTTCTGCAAAGATGGACAACAAAGGGAATCCCTTAAACACAAAAGCAACGCAAGTACAAACCTCCAGATTCTTGCTGAGCTGGTGTATTTTAATATACATTTTAGCCTCATTGAAAAACTGTGAAACAGTGAGTCTTTTCAAATTCCCTATAAAATCATTAATGATTCCCTTTGAGCTAAATTGACCTGTTTCCCTTATATATACTGTATATATACATATACACATATTATATATTACACTTACAACAACTTAATACAATTTCTGCTTTTTCAGAGCCAAAAAGCATCCAATTTCAAGAATTGGGCAGCTCTCCAGGCCAGAAAACATTTGAAAAACAAATTCTTAATAAGAGGCATAATGAAGAAAAATGGGTTAAGTAATTCTGAAAAGTGCTACGATTTCTTTTTCAGGGAAACAGTGACACTTTTTTAATGGTGAAGAGAGAATATTGTTTGCTTGGCACGCAAAGATCATTTAGAGTTTGTTGGAAAAGCTAGTCTGTTAGCACTGTATCTATTCTATCTGAATCTTAAACTCCTAATCTTAGTGACCATTTCAATCTGAAAATGGGAAAGAAAAGAAAGGTAAGATGAAAGATAGAGAAATTAGTTTACTTCCTGTCAGTCAATTTGTCATGGCCACCAAACATTTTACTAAATCAGTTGTAATTAATTAATGTTACACTTTCATTAATACAAGAATTTTGCAAGACTTGCACAAAAAATGTGACAACTTGAGTCAGGCAGAACATGTAGTTGTGCTAGTTGGGAAAATGCAAATGTAGGTGTTTTCGTAGAGACGCTTGTTCAAATTAAAACCACTCGTAATGGTTATCTCAAATTCAACATTGGCTTCCATTGTCTCCTAAATGTGCTAGAAGCAGCAAAAATGTTTGTGGCTTTGCACATATATTGTGCTGAGCAATGACTACAAATGGAAATTTGCATTCACATATTCCCTGTGATGTGTATATCAAAGTCAATGTCAAAGTCTGCTTTATTGTCTATTCTGCCACATGTACAGCACATACATATAGAGAATTGTGAACTCTCAGAGCTTTGGTGCATACAGTTAACACTAAACACTAACAATAGACATAAAAATACAGGTAAATACAGTTTTAATATGTAAATACAAACTATACAGATATAAAAATAAGGACATTGTAAAAAAAGAGATAGATAAAGTGGCGTAAGGTACATGGCAAATAGAGTGCAAACCCATTAAATAAACAAAACTGTGCATATATAATGTGTAGTGCAAAAAGAGCGTATCAGTCTGTTAAAGTGATAAAGAGCTCAGAGAACAGTCTTTAATTACACTGTCAGAAGAGGTAGTTTGCAGTCAATGTAATATGAGGTAGTGATCAGTACAATGCTGCACAGAGTGACTGGTGCGGGTCACAGTTTGTAAGTGGGAAGGGGGTAGGGGTGGAAGGTCCTGCGGGTGTGGGAGCTGAGTCGGAGGGTCAGAGTTCAGTGGTGCGTGGGGTAAAAGAGGGAGGGGAGGGGGGCAAGATCGGGTGGGAGTTTAGCTTCCTGACAGCCTGATGGATGAAGCTGTCCTTCAGTCTGCTGGTCCTGGCCTGGAGACTCCGCAGTCCTCCCTGATGACAGCAGACTGAAGAAAGCTGTGTGTCGGGTGGGTGGGATCACCTGCAATGGAGAGGGCTTTGCAGGTGAGACGGGTGCTGTAGATATCCTGGAGGGAGGGGAGAGAGACACCAACTATCTTCTCAGCTGCTCTCACTTTTCTTTGAAGTGTCTTGCGACAGGACGCGTTTCAAGCACCATACCACACAGTGATGCAGCTAGTCAGAATGCTCTCTATGGAGCCTCTGTAGAAGGTGCAGATGATGGGGGCCGGGGCTCTGGCTCTTCTCAGTTTGCGGAGGAAGTAGAGATGCTGCTGTGCTTTCTTGGTCAGTGCTGCAGTGTTGTTAGTCCAGGAGAGATCCTCTGTGATGTGCTCACCCAGTAACTTTGTGCTGCTCACTCTCTTCACAGTCGCACCATTGCTGGTCAGAGGAGCATGCAGAGTGTGCACTCTCCTGAAGTCAACAACAATCTCCTTCATCTTCTCCACATTCAGAAAGAGATTGTTGTCACTGCACCACGCGGCTCACCTCGCACCTGTAGTTTGTCTCATCTCTGTTGCTAATGAGAACCACCCTTAATGAAAAGGTTGGAGTTGTGTGATGGTGTGCATTCGTGGGTCAGCAGAGTGAAGAGGAGGGGGCTCAGGACACATCCTTGGGGGCCCCTGTGTTCAGTGTGATGGTGCTGGATGTGTTACTGCCGACCCGTACTGCCTGAGGTCTCCCAGTCAGGAAATCCAACAGCCAGTTGCACAGAGGTGTTGAGCCCCAGTTGGACCAATTTGTTGATTGTGTTGAACGCTGAACTGAAGTCTATGAACAGCATTCTGACATACAAGTCTTTTTTGTCCAGATGTGTGAGGGCTGGGTGGAGGGCAGTGGCGATGTCATCATCGGTCGAGCAGTTGGACCGATATGCAAACTGGAAGGGGTCCAGGGAGGGGGGAGGACATACTTTATGTGGTACATGACTAGTCGTTCTAAGCACTTCATGAGGATAGGAGTATGTGCGACTGGACGGTAGTCATTGAAGCAAGATGGAGATGACTTCTTTGGGAATGGTATGATGGTGGTAGCCTTGAAGCAAGTGGGGACAACAGCTTGACTTAGTGAAATATTGAAAATATCTGTGAAGACATTGGTGAGTTCCACTGCACAGTCTCTCAGTACACGCCCAGGAATGTTGTCCGGATCCGGGGCTTTGCATGCATTGATCCTGCTTAAGGATCTCCTCATGCTGTCCGGGGACAGCATCATCACATGGTTGCCAGGAAGAGGTGGAGTCTTCTGTGCAGTGGTGCAGTTCTGTGCTTCAAAGCAAGCAAAAAGCTTGTTCAGCAGGGGGATGGTGCTGTCACAGGTCCGCGGTGGGGGCTTGTTGTCCTTAATGGTCTGAATCCCCTGCCACAGGTTCCGAGTGTCTCTGCTGTCGCTGAAACGATGGGCTATCCTCTTGGAGTACTGTCTCTTAGCCTCTCTGATGCCGCGTGATAGATTGCCCTAGCTGTCTTCGGGCCCACCTCATCTCCAGCTCTAAAAGCAGCGTTCCAAGCCTGCATGAGTCTGTAGACCTCCCCTGTCAGCCACGGCTTATGGTTGGCCTGGACAGTGATGGTCTTTGTGACTGTTACATCATCAATGCACTTGGTGATGTAGGCAGTGACAGTCTCTGAGTATTCTTGGAAGTCTGTGGTGTTGTTGTTGTATGTGGCAGCCTGCTTAAACATATTCCAGTCAGTGGTGTTAAGACAGTCTTGAAGTGCCTCTGACGACCCTTCCAGCCACACTTGTATCTGTTTGTGAACTGGTTTGGTGACTTGAATGATCGGTTTGATATCACCATTTTTTTTTATTAATTATTAGGGGTGGGCATAGATTAATTTTTTTAATCTAGATTAATCTAGATTAATTTTGGAATTAATCTAGATTAATCTAGATTAAAATGGCTCATTTGAATTCTGCGTCAAGGCATTCAGAATATGTGTGCTACCCAAATAATGACTAAAAGTAAGTCTTTGAGAACGGGTTTTCAAGCCAGGTGGCGATAGACCAGGGCTCATCTCCTGTTTCCAAAATGCATCACAAACTGCTTGAGAAAGCTGTTCTACTATGATAATTGGCGATGAAAATAAACTATGTTCAATAAGATGTACTTGTGTTTACTAACTGTTTATTCAGTTAAACATGAATTTTGAACTGTAGGCCTACATAAGAGGTCGTGATGAACTGTTTACAGTTTCCATTGGGAAGCTTCTTAAAATAAATTTTCCCTGAAGCAAACCCGCGGCTTCATAGCTGCATCCATGTTAGCACGTCACGCCTGATGTGGTAATTTCACAGTAACGTTAGGCATACACACAGGTTCAAGCAGAGGGTGACACGGGAGTGAATTCTCAAGTTCACATGAGACCTAAAGCGCATCCTGTTTGCTTAAAAGCGCAACGTTTCGTTGTTATTCTGAGTGCACACAAATAAACTAGAGTCTTTACAGATTCGAAAGATGTATTCGGCTACTTTTATCTGTATGACGAAGAATGACGGAGATTTTAAGATCAAGTGAACGCACCGGAGCCTGTCCTGCGCAAACGCCGCTTCCACACAAACACTTCAATAGCGCACATTTCTAGGTTAACATCATATTGAGCGCCATGTAAAGTTGTTACTACATACATCTTTCAGATGAAAAGCCATATTTGAGGTTGATGAATGATAGATGAGCGTTTGGATGTCCTGCCCGATTGTATTACCACATAGACCAGCCGTTAACAACAATCTGTCCATCACGGACTGCGAGCCTCTAGTTCAAGACTCGCTCGCCCCTACAGTGCAATTCGGCTAGGTATACATCCGCTAAAATATCAGGGTGAAAGTCATCATAGCTTGCGTAATATAGACCCAGCTCCCAACCCAACTTTGAGAATAGATTAACGGCGATATTTTTTTTATCGCCGATAAGAGTCTCGCGTTAACGCAGCACGTTAACGCCGATAACGGCCCACCACTATTAATTATACATAATTATAAACGATTTAATATCACCTCAATCCTCACGTCCTTACATGTCTGTCCGGCATTCCACTCAATCTTTAGCTCTCCATTGAGACAGATGGCTATTTTTAGCTCTGCATAACAACACAGTTTCTCAACAGATGGGCCCATTTAGGAGTTTTGGGTAGAAAGTGAACACACCTGCAGAACGTTCACCATCACCAATCCAACATCAGCTATTATGATTTTTTTCTTCTGCAGTCCAATAAGTGATTAGAGTACTTTAAAAGAATAGTTCACTCAAAAATACAAATTTGCTGAAAGATGTAGATGAGTTTGTTACTTCATCTGAACCGATTTGGAGAAATTTAGCATGATCACTTGCTCACCAATGGATCATCTGAAGTAAATGGGTCAGATCAGCCGTCAGAATGAGAGTCCAAACAGCTGATAAAACATCACAGTCATCCACAAGTAATCCACATGACTCCAGTTCATCAAAGAACGTCTTGTTAAGCAAAAAGCTATTTGTTTGAAAGAAACTAATCCATAATTATTCTATTTTAATTTTAAATGGTTGCTTCTGGCCAAAATACTACTCCATAATAATACTACCTCCAGTTTAAAAAGTCCACTGACATAATTATTTAGAATTGTTTTTGGAGTTTTTGGTTGTGAACAGTGCTTTATATGTGCATATTTCTCTCCTGGTTCAGACAAGACTACTTGTTCACTGGAGAAAGCAATGTTATAATAGAGGACCCGTATTTTAGCTGGAAGCAACAGGTTGATGGTAAAAGCTATTCAATTATTTCTTACAAATGCACAACTTTTCTTTTCACAAGATGTTAATTGATGGACGAGTCATGTGGATTTTTTGGTGAAATATTGTGATGTTTTTATCAGCTGTTTAGACTCTCATTCTTACGGCACCCATTCACTGTAGAGGATCAAGTGATGTAACGCTTAATTTCTCCAAATCTGAAGCAAACTCATCTACATTTTGGATGGACTGATGGTGAGTACATTTTCAGCAAATTTTCATTTTTTTAAACACTGTTTAACAACGAAATCAAACTGCTAACTGACTCTCTTTCTGACTCCTTTTTCTGACTCACAATGTTGCTAATTCTGAATTGCTTTCCCTATAATGTCTTCCATGTAATTTTTATCACTTCCTTGCCTTCTTTCTCTCTCCGACATGCATTGGCCTTTGGACTTCAGGGTTCAGGGTTAATCTCTAACTGTCAGCGTTGAGAGATGAATCTGATTTTGTGCTGTCCATATGGATATTCACTTCCTGTCATTTTCTGAAATGGCTGTCACACGATTTGCTCTTTTTTTTGCTGTCTTGTATTCATCACTTACAAATTCCACACCACTAGACATATTTCAGCATTTGTCATTTTATTTCACTGCTCAAATATATGCGTTATGGTCCTTCAAAGTGTAATACCCTACAACAGGGGCTCTCAACTACTGCTGAAGGGCCTCCAAACAAATATGCTTTTGCAGTATTTGTTTACAATATGCTAATAGGCATTTGTTAACATTAGCTAATGCATTAGCTAACATGAACTACCAATAACTATTATACTTTTTATTGCATCTATTACCCTGTTAATGTTAGTTGTATAATTGTTGATAATTTGTTCTTGTTAGTTCACACTGCATTCACAAATGTAAACAAATCCAACTTTTGATTTTAATAATGCTTTAGTACATGTTGAAATTTGTTAAGATTAATATTTGGAGATATTTAACGTACCTAGGGCCCTTTACCACGGGGTAGACTCTTGCTCCTAGTAATATATAACAAATATCTAATTTTATATATTTAATATTTTATATATTTCTTAATCATTTTTTTTTATAATGTAGAGGTTTAAAAATAAATTGGCTTTGCTAGTTAGTGTCACAAAGGTGCCAGACACAAACAGGTAAGTGAATAACAAGCGGGTTTATTGAACAATGGGAGATGGATGAACGTGGAGAGCAATGGCAGGTGGGTGAAAATACTGAAACCAGTCCTAGGAATGTCTAGCATTATACTGAGAGTCTGTTTCATTGCAGGATAGTGGGAGCTGAGGAGAAGGAGAGGGAGCAACATGGAAGATTCGCTGGAGTAACACAGTGTAATCAACAGGAAACGGTAAATTATAAATAGGTTTGTGCTATAAGGAAGTCGGGTACAGTTCGGGGTAGTGAACAGTAGACCAGAGAATGAGTGTCAGCGAGAGAGTGGCATTTATTGGAGTGCTGATGAGGGATTGCAGGTGCGGGTGATTAGAACTTAGGTGATTGTGATCTGGTGATTGCTGTTGACTGTGGTGACTGTTACTTTCTGACATCCACACTCATTCTAGAAAATTCACATTGATTCTAGACATGTTATTTCTCTAGGTCTGGGAATCACACTTTTGAAATTCCCTCATATACAGTATTCAGGTTTTCCAAGAACTTTAGTTCTCCAATAAAATGAAATATTCAGAGAATGAAATATTGAGAGAATTAAAACTAAATATCACACACATAAATGGGAGAATACAATTTTGTTATATTAACATTGATATGTATGTATATATATATATATATATATATATACAATTTTCAGTGAATAAAGTAGGTCAAACATGTGATCTGTGATAATTTCTAAATAAAATTGTATATATATAGTTAAATTTGGAATACACATAACGAGGCATCTTAGAAGACATCTTACTTTCTGTTAGTGTGTCTATAATGCGTTGAAGTGCCGCCCACATCGGCAGCTCACTAGATTTTTGAGCAGAGCTATTGCACTCCCTTCTTTTCCAAGGAGGTCCTTCAGTGGAGGTTCTTTAAACACGGTTATCTCCCGTCCTCTATAATAGTACCGCCTTTTCATTTTGCTTTTATCTCTCCCTCTTTTTTCACTCCTTGAAACCTTTATCATGGGTCTGTCCACATTTATCAGCACTGTTATAGTAGTGTGCTTGGCTGTCTGACTGCATCTGAGATGCAGCTCAGAGTCCGGCTGGAAAGAGCCGGGGGTGACAGACCGGCCCCATCCAGAACACTCCAGATCCGACAGTAATTGGCTCATGCCTGTGCTCTCCTTAAGGACCCCTGACAGCTGGTGGGTGGATTTCTTTGTGCACCAATTAGCATGAGGAAAAAATAGCATTCCCTTCAGAGAGCAAAAGAGAGAGAGCAGCCTTCTTTATGATAGCGGCGTCGAAAGCTTTTAACGTTTTCTTTAAAAGCAGGGAAAGGAAGCCATGGCTTCTATTTGAGCAGATGAGGAATGAATTGGATAGAAGTCAGACTACAAGTAATCAATGGAGGTTTATGCTATCTTCAGAGCACTTGTAGGCTCACAGCCAATTTGTTTTAAACATTAGTGCGTAAGTGTTCAAAAAGAATCAGTTAAATGATTGTTGAACTGTGCAACATTCTACGCACGTCCACCAGGATTTGCTTTCATCAGCTGGATGGCCAGTACTCAGAACATTAAGAGCATGGTTATTGTGAGAACATAAGCATTGATTGCTGGACGTAGGAGTGTGGAGAGTGAACAACATCCTCAAAATCACAATTTTATTTTACTACAAGCACGCAAAAACTTGGTAATAGCACAGACTGCATTCTCCATAGTGGCCTGAAGGGTTAAGGTGGGCTAAATGCATCTGGTACTGTCCAAACCAAAGGAACACATTTTTGCAGATATTTAGTGTACCTAGGGCCCTTTACCTTGGGGTAGACTCTTGCTCCTAGTAATATATAACTTTTAGAACTTTTCAGGGTTCAGGCAGATTAAAGACACATCTCTTTAGCCAAGCATTCATATAATACATCTCATAATCTTGTACTGCAGTTACATCTGATCAAACATACATTATTACGCTTTAGCTTGAACAAATAATGTTTGATTGGATGGAACAACAGCTATGCTAATTATGTCTCTATTTGTTTCTCTGTTTCTGCCACGGGATTAACATCTATAAATTAGGAATTACACAAGCTTCAGTCTGGATCCAACCCTTAAATGACCTGAGATGACCAAACACCTGAGAAGAGATGATGCCAACCCCCATCGGAGGACCTCAGAGGAAGCCAACCCTCAGACAGTATACAGAATTAACAAAATTGCCATAAGTTAAATATACTAAGTTTCTATAATATATAATATATTAATTTCCTGTAAAGCTGCTTTGCAATGATCGTATCGTAAAAAACGCTATACAAATAATATTGAATTGAATATAATAAATAATTTATTTTATATATTTAATATTTTATATATTTGTATATTTTCATAATATTTTTTTCTAATGTAGAGGTTTAAAAATAAATTGGCTTTGCTAGTTAGCAATTACATTTAAACTACAGGTACATCTAAAAAAACTGAATATCGCAAAAAAATTTACATGTTGTAAACTTTTTTCACAAATTTAAACTTTCATGTATTTTAGATTAATTACATGTAAAGTAAAACATTTAAAAAGTGTTTTGTTTTAATTTTGATCATTAGAGCTTACAGCTCATGAAAGTCAAAATCCAGTATCTCAAAATATTAGAATATTTACATTTGAGTTTCAATAAATGACCATCGCTAGTGTAATGTCGGGTTTCTCTTGTTCTTTGAAACCACAATAATGGGGAAGACTGCTGACTTGGCAGTGGTCCAGAAGACAATCATTGACACCTTCCACAAAGAGGGTAATTCACAGAGGGTCATTACTGAAAGGTGTGGCTCTTCACAGAGTGCTGTTTCAAAGCATATTAAATGCAAAGTTGACTGGAAGGAAGGAATAGGATAGGAAAAGGTGCAAAAGCAACAGGGATGACCGAAAGCCTGAAAATACTGTCAAGCAAAGCTGATTCAAACACTTGGGAGAGCTTCACAAGGAGTGGACTGAAGCTGGAGTGAGTGAATCTAGAGTCACCATGCTCCGACATCTTCAGGAAAAGGGCTACCAAGCCACTTCTGGAACAGAAACAATGTCAGAAGTATCTTACCTGGGCTAAAGAGAAAAAGAACTCAAATCAAATGAAATCACTTTTATTGTCACATCACCACAGCACATGTGCCATGGTGAGTGAAATTCTTGAGAGCGTGCTCCAGACAGTGAATAAACAATTTAAATATAGACAGTACATACTTGCAGACTTATACAGAAGACAATGTGCAGAATACACATACATATACTCAGTACACACAGTGTGCTTTTTAAGACTTACTTACAGTTATCAATACACGTTATGCGCCGTATGTACACATTCTACATTATGTACACATTCTACATTATGTACACATATATACACACAATAATACGGAGACGTCTTCCTGAGGGCAGCAGAGAGAGTAGACTGTGGGATGGGTGGCTGGAGTCCTTGATGATCCTCCGGGCTTTCCTTATACACCGCATGGTGTAGATGTCCTGGAGGGAGGGAAGCTCACCTCCAGCAATGTGGCGGGCAGTTTGCATGACCCTTTGCAGAGCTTTGTGTTGCCAGTGGTGCTGTTTCCAAACCAGGTGGTGATGCAGCCAGTCAGGATGCTCTCCACAGTGCAGGAGTAGTGCTGGGGCTCATTCCAAACTTCCTCCGTCGTCTCAGGAAGAAGAGGCGCTGATGTGCCTTCTTCAGCACTGCATCTGTGTGAGCGGACCATGTGAGATTTTCGGTGATGTGAATGCTGAGGAACTTAAAGCTGTTTACACGCTTCACAGGTGTATTGTCGATGGTGATGGGTGTGTGTTCTCTGCTCTGTCTCCTGAAATCCACCACTAGCTCCTTGATCTTGTCGATGTTGAGAGAGAGGTGGTTCTCCTGACACCATTTTGTCAGGGTACTCACCTCTTCTCTGTAGGCCGTCTCACCATTGTCAGTGATCAGGCCTATCACCATTGCGTCATCAGCAAATTTGACGATGACGTTGGAGCTGTGTGTGGCTATACAGCCATGTGTGTACAGGGAGTACAGGAGTGGGTTGAGGATGCAGCCCTGAGGAGCACCAGTGTTGAGGATCTGGGGAGATGAGGTATTTTTGCCCATTCTGACCACCTGACTTCTGCCTGTCAGGAAGTCCAGGATCCAGCTGCACAGAGATCTGTTCAGTCCCAGAGTCTGAAGCTTCGCAACCAGTGTGGCAGGCATCATGGTGTTAAATGCTGAACTATAGTCCACGAACAGCATTCTCACATTGGTGTTCTTATTTTCCAGGTGGGAGAGAGCAGTGTGCAGTTTGAAGGCAATAGCATCATCTGTGGAACGTTGCTGCGATATGCAAATTGTAGTGGATCCAGAGAAGCAGGCAGCACAGAGCAGATGTAGTCTCTGATGAGTTTCTCAAAACACTTACTGAAGATGGTGTCAGAGCAATGGGGCTCCAGTCATTCAAGCATGTTATTTTATTTTTCTTTGGTATGGGCACAATGGTGGATTTTTTTTGAAGCATAAGGGAACCACAGACAGAGAGACGGAAAGATTGAAAATGTCTGTAAAAAACCCAGCTAGTTGGAATGCGCATGATCTGAGCACACGGCCTGTGATGCCATCCGGACCCACAGCTTTGCGGATATTCACCCGTATGAAGGATCGGGTTAAATCCGCAACATAAATGGAGAGTGGACTCACGTCTTCTGCAGCAGCCGTGGGATCGCTCGTTGTGTGGGCGGTGTTGTGAGCCTCGGAACGAGCATAACAATTATTAAGCTCGTCCGATAGAAAGGCGGCAATGTTCACAGTAGCTGGTTTATTCCCTTTAAAACCTGAGATGTTGTTGATGCCCTGCCACATGTTTCTTGCATTGTTGGTGTTGAATTGTTCAATTTTTTTTTTATATTGCCGTTTGGCGGATTTGATGGATCTCCTGAGATCGTGACTGGCTTGTTTTCGATCGTCAGTGTTTCCGGATTTAAAGGCAGATGTCCGCGTTGACAAGGCTGCTCGAACATCGCTGTTAATCCACAGTTTTTGGATGTTGATTGTTTTTGTCGGTACTACATCCTCTATACACGTCCTGATGAAACAAGATACAGTATCTGAATATGCCTCTTTGTCATCATCAGACGCTGCCCGGAACATGTCCCAGTCCACGTGATCAAAACAGTCCTGTAGTATAGCGTCCGATTGGTCCAACCAGCATTGAATTTTCCTGAGGGCGGGTGCTTCTCGTTTCAGTTTCTGCCTACAAGCAGACAGGAGCAGAACGGAAGAGTGATCTGATTTGCCAAAAGGTGGGCGGGGGAGGGGTGTCCCGGAAGGGAAAGTAGCAGTGGTACAGTACACGATCACCACGCTTGTTGATGGTGATGTGTTAGAAGTATTTTGGAGCAATTGTTCTGAAGTTGGCTTTGTTAAAGTCCTCGTGACAACAAACGCCGCATCTGGGTGCATGGTTTCCTGATCACTTACATTCCCATACAGTTCCTTGAGTGCCTAGTCTGTGTTGGCTAGAGGGGGAATGTAACAGCTGTGATTATGATCGCTGTAAATTCCCTCGGTAGCCAGAATGGTCGACACAGAAGCATATGAAATTCCAGATCATGTTAGCAGAAGGATTCAATAGAGTGTAGGTTCCTTTCATCATACCACAAGTTGTTGATATAGAAACAAACGCCCCCACCTCTGCTTTTCACTGTGAGCTCTTTCGTTCTGTCCGAGCGATGCACGGAGAACCCTGTGAGCTCAATGGCTGAGTCTGGAACCATTGCAGACATCCAGGTTTCTGTGAGGCAAGAATTTTGTTGTCCAGTGACTGAACGTTAGCCAGCAAAATGGTTGGGAGAGGAGGTCGAAAGGCACGGCGTCCCAGTCTGACGAGGACGCCTGCTCTCTTCCCTCTTTTTCGGCTACGTACATCACGGTCGTCTGGCCCAGACAAAAGGGCTCTGATGCAGTGTTTTTAAACAAAGCGCCGGCATTAAGGAACTCAAAGTCCGGTTTCCAATGTGCAACGGGGGAGTCGATTTCTAAAAGTGTGTGTCTATCATAGGCAATAAGAGTGCAGACATCCAGTACGAAAAACAGCAAAATAATAAGTAAAACACACAAAAAACTGCAAAGTTTGTTAGGAGCTCGCAAGACGGAACAGAACTGGACTGTTGCTCAGGGGTCCAAAGTCCTCTTTTCAGATGAAAGTACATGTTGCATTTCATTTGGAAATCAAGGTCCCAGAGTCTGGAAGAAGAGTGGAGAGGCACCTAATCCATGTTGCTTGAAGTCCAGTGTGAAGTTTCCACAGTCAGTGATGATTTGGGCTGCCATGTCATCTGCTGGTGTTGGTCCACTATGTTTTCTGAAGTTCACAGTCAACGAAGCCATCTACCAGGAAATTTTAGAGCATTTCATGCTTCCTTCTGCTGACAAGCTTTATGGAGATGCTGATTTCATTTTCCAGCAGGACTTTGTGCCTGCCCACACTGCCAAAGATACCAAAAGCTGGTTCAATTACCATGGTGCTACTGTGCTTGATTGGCCAGCAAACTTGCCTGACCTGAACCGCATAGAGAATATATGGGGTATTGTCAAGAGGAAGATGAGAGACACCAGACCCAAAAATGCAGATGACCTGAAGGCCGCTATCAAAGCAACCTGGGCTTCCATTACACCTGAGCAGTGTCACTGGCAGATTGCCTCCATGCTACGCCACATTGATGCAGTAATGCATGCAAAAGGAGGCCCAACAAAGTATGGAGTGTTCCTGTGGCTCAGTGGTAGAGCATTGCGTTGGCAGCGCAAAGTTGTGGGTTCAATTCCCAAGGAACACACATACTGACAAAATAAATACATACTGATAAAAGTGTCTGATAAAATGTAAATATAAATTAACATACTTTTCAGAAGCTTGACATTTCTGTTTAACATATCCTTTTTTTATTGATCTTATGTAATATTCTAATTTTGTGTTTTCATTACTGTAAGCCATAATCATCAAAATTGCAAGAAATAAAGGCTTGAAATATTTCACTCTATGTGTATTTAATATATATAATATATGGGTTTAACTTTCTCAAATGAGTGACAAAAAATATTGACCTTTTTCATATTATAATTTTTTTTAGATGTACCTGTAGTTGAAAAAAGCATAGAATAAAATAACTATTTAGGGTAATACAAACTCAGCTCTAGTTACATTGGGAATTAAATACATTGTTTTTAATAATTATTGTTAATACATTAAATTGATTGTGACATGAATTAATGACAGCAGCCATGCTTTGCTATTATCTGTGATTCAAGAGATTTGGGTTTAGAAGCTACTTTTAGCATTAAAATGCTTCATAAATTATTCTCACACTAAAATTAAGAGTTCTATGCACATGGTTTTCTCCAAAGAAAGATGTTTCTCCTAAATGTTCACGTTAGGCAAATGTAATGCTGTTTTGATTTATTTATTAAACTTAGGCTAACTTCCAATCTTGGTGTGTAAATGATTGTTCCCAATTATGGAGAGGAGCCAGCGAATGCCGTTAGTGAGTTGCACACTTGAAAACAAAACCCACTAGACAGTGACCATGTGCGGGTTCTTAACGCGTCTCTCACATGGACTGACAAAGGCTTGCACACTCAACTGTTTGCGCAATGGAGCTTTGTGCTCTTGTGTCCTACCTCTCTCATTCAGCACAAATCCAAATATTCCATAATATTTCCATATTTGAGATGTAACATATCTGAATGCGAAACTATTATTTATTATGCAAATGATTGGCTTGTACTTCAGTCCAGTTCCAACGGTGACATAGAGGTGGGTGCGCTGATGTTTGGTTCACTGTATTTTATTTTGATAAAGTACCACCAGTGCTATCAAGTTAGCAATGCTGGAACTGACGTGTGTGTCTATATATATATATATATTAGTGGTGGGCATAGATAATTTTTTTTTATCTAGATTAATCTCACTGTAATCTTGGAATTAATCTAGATTAATCTAGATTAAAATGGCTCATTTGAATTCTGCCGAAGGCATTCAGAATATGTGTGCTACCCAAATAATGACTAAAAGTAAGTCTTTGAGAACGGGTTTCTCAAGCCAGGTGGCGCGATAGACCAGGGCTCATCTCCTGTTTCCAAAATGCATCACACACTTGAATCTCTTCCGTCCCAATCCACGAAAAACTGGGGAAAATCCGTCCGTTCCACTCCCGGAAGAATGACTCCCATTCACTCCCACTCCCGTGTTGTTGTTTTTTTTTGCCGATAACTGTCAATTACAGTAAAAATATAGTACAGATCACAGCGTGCCCACCTTATTAGTTGAATAAAACCCAAAATGTCGTTTTTGTTATTATATTGAACTGAAAGCCATCTTATGCACAGTGTTGCACAGATTAAATTTCATGTAAATCATCCATGCTAACACACACGTCTTCTATTTTTATTTTATAGACATTTCACTCTCTATAGATATATTTTTCAAAGACGGAGTTTGAAGTTTCTCGCTCAAGTTCACATGAGACCTAAAGCGCATCCTGTTTGCTTAAAAGTGCAACGTTTCGTTGTTATTCTGAGTGCACACAAATAAACGTAGAGTCTTTACAGATTCGAAAGATGTATTCGGATACTTTTATCTGTATGACCAAAAATGACGGAGATTTTAAGAGCAAGTGAGCGCACCGGAGCCTGTCCTGCAGCAAACGCGCTTCCACTCTCCACACAAATACTTCAATAGCACATTTCTCTAGGTTAACATCATATTGAGCGGCCATGTAAAGTTGCTACTACATACATCTTTCAGATGAAAAGCCATATTTGAGGTTGATGAATGATAGGTGAGCGTTTGGATGTCCTGCCCGATTGTATTACCACATAGACCAGCCGTTAACAATCTGTCCATCACGGACTGCGTCATTCACTTAACCAGCCACACCAAAGCAAACAGGAGGAGAGCATAAAGAGACAGGGCGACTAGAATTGAGTTCAGAATTAAAATATACAGTTTATAGTTTATTTATATAAAAGGTATATTTGTGTGTAAAGTTGGATATCTATTCCCGGTCCCGCCCACTCCCGATTAAATATTTTCCTCTCCCGTCCCAATCACGTGATTATGGAAAATAAGTGGGTATGGAAAGTATTCAGACCCCCTTCAATTTGTTCAAAATAAACGAAAAGAAAGCGAGCATAGTAGATTTTTTTTTTACGAATACGAAATCGTATTGAACCGTGACCCCCGAACCGAGGTACGTACCGAACCGTGACATCTGTGAACCGTGCCACCCCTAGTTACTATAGTTAAAAATTATATGGTTTTGCTATGCTTAACCACATTTAACCATGGTATTTGTAGTAAAACTGTGATTATGATAACGTCAAAAAAAATTGTAAGGGACATCCAAAACATCTCTAACTCATTCAACAATGCAGAGGACCATTGACCATGCCAATGTCTGTACATACAGCGCTTTGTTTCCATAGGAGGCCGCTGACAGATATTGAGCCTGACACAACCCATTAACTCTGAATGATGACAATGATCATTTATTATAATTTCATGAACAATTTTGTCATTCACAAGGAAATTAACAGATTAGCCTTAGCATGTAACTCTGGTTCAACCATCACAAAATATCTGTTATGATAACCAAACATGAAATCTTATATCGGTTGGTATTTTGATACTTTTACGCCATCCCCATAGGGCAGAGTAGAATTTGCACACGATCATGCCGACTCATTGAACAGCAGGTTCAAAATTTTAAATTCGATTAGCCTCACCACCCAGACTTTGGAGAAATGTTTTGACGATGATTTTAGTATATTTCAGCAACACACAAACACAGTTTTTTCTACTTAAATTACCCCTCAAGTTAGCTTTAACATTATTTAAATAAATAGCAAATTAGCTTGCTAACATTAGAAATGTTAATGGGTAAGCTATCGGTACTAGCCATCTGTTTTTGGTTGTATTAGCATATTTCTACACAACTCGTAGGGTGTTGTGTGTGGTTCCCAGGGTGTGCTAGCATTAGAAATGTTAACGGATAAGCTATCTGTAGCTAGAACAATTGTATCGTGTTGTGAGAGCATTTCCTAAGCAGTGTAAATAGCAAATGTATATGCATTTGTGGTTGTCCAGGCATGTTAACATTTGACATGTGAATTGCTAAGCTATCTGCAGTTTTTGCAGCCACAATTTTAACATGTTAGTTCCAAGTCATTTGCTATGCAGTGAAAGTGTATACGGAGTCGATTTAGTAAATTGTTATGCAGATTTAAAGGTGTTCTTTGTGGTTGTTAGATCATATACGATATGTTCATCGTCAAGCTATTTGTAGCCACATTTCTAACAATTGTTAGTGTTCTGAATTAATTTAGTGAAATGCTATGCAGTTTAAAGGTGTTTTGTGTAATCATGAGGGTGTTCTAACACTAAACACGGTAATAGCTAAACTATTTGTAGATAGCCACAATCTTAATGTGTTGTGTGCAGTTTCTTGTGTGGTTGCTGTGCAGTTAAAGTGTTCTGAGTGGATTTAATGAAATTATATGCAGTTTCAATGGTGCTTTGTGTCATTGCTAATCATGCTTACATTAGACATGTCTAAGCTATCTGTATCTAGCCACAATTCTAGCATGTTTTGGGTAGTCTTCTGGTCAGTTGTGCGTTTGGAGTGGATTTAGCAAATTACTGTGCAGTTAAGGGTGTTTTGTGTGGTTCCTAAAGAATGCTAACATGTTTTTGGGTAAGCTATCTGTACCTACCCATGTTGGGGTGTTGTAGTAAGTTTATGTTTTTCTAAAGCATTTTGATGTGCTTACTAAAGTGTTCTGATTGGATTTTGTGAGTTGCTATGTACAGTAGTTTTATGGGTGTTTTGTACGGTTGCTAGAGCTAACATTAAATATGTTAATGAGTAAGCTATCTTTACCTAGCTATGATAGGGTGTTGTATGTAGTGTCCAATGTGTTTCTGTGTGGTTTTAGTGAGTTGCCATGCCGTTTCAGAGGTATTTTATGATGATGTTATGAGTTGAGTGAGCACACAAGCATTGCACATGTATTAGATCTAAGATGTACATAATTATGTTTATGAAAAGGTTGCATCTTACGATCTCAAGATAAAAGCATATTTTAATAAAAAGGGTATAGATGAACCACATAACCTGTTATGTATATTTTAAACAATATTTATGTATTAGTGTAGTTTAGAGTAGATGCTTTGTGAAAGCAGAAACTTACATGAATAAAGACAAATATGAATATTTGAGGAGAATCTCTTTAACTTATTCAGTTACATTGTCTTATCTTTATTTGCTTTCCTTGGTCTCCTCATTATTTCTTATTTTATCACAATTATAAATGAACAGCTGTTTGACTAATGGTATTCACCTTGGCTACCAGTACAGTCTTTCTGCAACATTTTTTCTTTAGGAAATAGTGTCAGCTACACCAACACTAGTTGGTGTAGCTGAAAATGGTTTAGCCTGGAAGTTGCAGATATTGGTCGCTTGAAACCTCAGAACATGGGACTTCAGAAGCTTGTTACCTGGGAAGTCAAGCGCAGCCTCGGGGTACAGGTTTTTGAACACACTGACACTGAACAGGGCAAATGGTGATGTAACTCTAAATACCGTTAGACTATAAATCCTAGTTGACTAAAATGGTGATATAGAACATTTAGGTGGGTAAATCTCATCAAAACTGCATATATATATATATATATATATTCTGTTCCCATTTGTTCAATACAGTATATTTCAGTTGTAGTATTTCTCCTACTTTGTTTTGTTCACAGTTTTGGCCGTATATTTTTCACTAACCTTATTGTAATGCATTTTTTGCTTTATAGTCTCTGTTCTTTCCTTCACAATATTATCTCTGTTGCAGTCCACTTTTAAAAGTTAAATAAATGTGTTTTGCACATTTCCAACTGATAGCGGAGAAACGTAATCACTTCTCAAAACTTCAAATTAAGCATTTATTGCAGCGTTTCTCTTGTCATTTCTTCACCGTTGTGAAAGCTTCTTGGGAATTTGGATCCCTTTGAAAGTGCCGTTTTATTGCCTTTCAAACACTTCGCTAATTTTGTGTGTTCTCTGGGTCTTGTAAACAGACTTTAATGCTCTGTGCCTACCAACTCAATGCCGCGGCTTCATAACACTGCTAAAACATGGACAAACCATCTACTGCAGTCTAATTAAATCCCGAAAGGGACCCTACTGCACTTTTGAGACCAAATGAGACTTTAAGAGCAGCTAAAGAGCTATGAGTCATTGTAATAATGTTGTGATTATGCAGTATTATGATTTATTATTATGCAGGATTATGATTATGTGTTTATGATTTACGAGACATGCATGCAAAATCTCATCGACGAGCATCTTTGGTTGTATCATCACATTTTTACTGTGAGTTGTTGAGGACAAGGTAATTTTAATGAGTGCATTTTCATATTTTAGACCACTCATGGGACGCCGAGCAGCATCGGTTTTGAAATCATGGTACATAAAACATTAAAAAGGTTTTTGGGAATGTGACAGTCGCTGAATCAAAGGATATAAGTTCTGACTCTCGGCTTTGAAACAGTAAGTCCATGACAGGAACTCTCCGATGGATTGAAATGGGTCACAGTTTAAACGGGTCAGCTCTGATCTGGAGTCAGCCAAGTGTGGATGTTGGAGAATAACATGGCTAAAACTTACTCTGGGCTTTTGAATTTTGTATAGGAGTTGTTTAGTCTAGTGGGAGGAATAGTTCACCCACAAATTAAAATTATGTTATCATTTACTTACTAATGTAGTTTCAAACGCATTTGTTTTTACAGGCCTGACACATCGACTTTTTACAGAGCTGTAACGGGGACACAGAGGTGAAAAAAAATAACATAGATGGGAGGAAGATTTGCATCACAAAAAAAAGTTTGTCACAAAAATATTGCAGTCTTTGCTGTATTCTATGGCAAACTATTTTGTTCCCCTGAGAAACATTGCGTTTGCTCGGAAAACATTTGCACTCTCTCACAAACCATTCGTGTTCTCTCACAAAACTATTGTGTTTCCCCAGGGAACCTTTGAATTTGTTAACAAAACATTTGCATTCCCTCGCAAAACTATAACGTTCCCAGAGAAACTTGACATTCGCTTGGAAAAAAATGTGCATTCTCTCACAAAACATTTGCAGTCTCTCAAAAAACTACAGTGTTCCACATTTAAAGTTTGCTCGCAAAACATTTGCACTCTCTCACAAAATTACTACGTTCCCCCAATATGTTTGCGAACACTCACAACACATTTGCGTTCTCTTGCAGAACTAGTACGTTGCACCGAGAAACTTGGCATTCGCTTGCAAAATAATTAGCATTCTCTCACAAAACATTTGCATTCTCTCACTAAACTACAGTGTTCCCCAGTGAAAGTTTGCTTGCAAAACATTTGCACTCTCTCGCAAAACTATTATGTTTGCCCAATAAGTTGGCAATCGCTCACAAAACATTTGCGCTCTCTTGCAAAATTATTCCATTCCCCCGAGAAACTTGGCAAAAAACTTTAATTTATTTTATTTTATTACGCTTGCCCAATAAGTTTGTAATGACTCATGAAACATGTATGCTCTCTTGCAAAACTATTAAATTCCCCCTAGAGAAAATTTGTGTTCTCTCGCTGGACATTTGTGTTCTCTCAAGGAATTACATTCCACCGAGAAAGTTTGCAATTTCTCACAAATCATATATGTTCTCTCGTAAAACGTTATCATTCCTCTGCGAAAAATTTGCATTCTATAAAAAACATTTCTGGTTTCCCCCAAACTATTGTTACGTCCAAAAACTTTGCATACCCACCACATATTATTTCCATCACAAACGTTTTGCAAGCAAACACAAAGTTTAATTGGGTGAACACAAAGGCTTAGGGAGAAAATTTGATGTTTTCGGGGGACCAGCAAACTCAAGGTTTCTCGGGGGAATGCAAATGTTTAGCAATTTTTGTGTGTTTTTTGTCCAACCGTTTTTTTTTTTTTTTTAATGCTATGATTTTTGCAATCACGTTAAAAACAGAAAATAGCTTGTAGCAAAGCAAATAAATGTATACATCTTTGTCTCTACATTGTGTTTTCCTCAAGAAGTTTGCGTACTTAGGCATACCTGAGCCTTGCTGTAGGAATCATGGGAAATAAATGAAGCCATTCTCAGCATTTTGGAACAGAAGCTCAGAGAGCGATTATCCTGAGGTCAATGGCGGGAATCATATGAGCTTGATGGACAGCCTCTAAAAACCTCACCTCCTCTCAGCGGAAAGCCGTTTTAGCTTTCCTAATTATTCCTAATCCACTGGTTTTCTGTTGTGTCAATGACAGCCGAATCCCTTTCCCAAATTCAAAATCTGGTTATGGATTACATGCAAATTAGGGTTTCTTTCAGTCTGCTTTTATAGGACATTATGCATATTTATGCAAAGCAGCACTGGTTGTTTCTATTTTAGTTTCTCTTGCCTCTCCTCCAATAGGCGTATCATTTAATTAAAAAAGACTGGCATATGCACAATGCAAAACATGTTGTGTTGGGAAACTGAGACAGCCTATCCTCTTGATGCTCATTATCTTATGTGTACTACTACCAAACTTCACTTGAGGTAGCATGTTCTTAAGTTAAATATATTTGAAAGATATTTTGAGGAAATATATTATAATAACAAGTTTATACTATTTTATTGTAATATGTTTTTGGATGTATTAATATATTGCACAATAAAAGAATTATCAGGAAAAAAACATTTAAAATAAATAATATTTTAACATTTTCTACATAGTTTTGACATTCTGTATATTTTAATCAAATATCTAATTACACAATATATTATATTTTTATACTTCACAAATAAAAAAAATACTTAATTCAAAACTTGACGAATTGTTCATCTTTTGTAAGTCACTTTAGATTAAATAATAAGCTAAATCTGTTAATGTAATTGCAATTAATGTAATGTTTTCCTGGTATATACACACACTTGGCCAATAATGTGTATCAAATGGTATAATTTACTCAGCTTGTTTTGATAAGGCCACCACATACACACAATCACATATCATTTATATAAATGATAACAATCTCCAAACCTTCAAACATATTCTCCTCCTCTCAGTCCCCATGTTTGCAGCTGCCTCTGTATCTGTCTCTCCCCTCCCTCTGTTACTTCACCTCCTTTTCATCTTGACTTTTTAATCAATAATTCAGCTTCCCCAGCAGAGCAGGCCGACTGACGAACTGATCAAACACACAGAAGGCATGAACTAAAGAAGAACGAGGGACTGAGAGAAAGAGAGGGACTAAAAGAGTGAAAGGACCTGACAGAGATAATGGGAAAAGAAGCAGATTACGGTAAAGGTAGGAAAGAAATGGACAGATTCAGAGTGGAAAGTCCCTGAAATCACGACTGAGAGGACAGAGGCATGATGAGAATTGAGATAGTTTAGGGGAAGAGTACATGAAAGGCTGATACAGGGAGAGAGAGAGAGAGAAATACACAGGAGAAAATAGAGGGAAAAACGAGATTAAGCAAGTCACAAAATGAGTAACGGTTAAACAATCAATAAAATCTCAAAAAAAAAAAAAAAAAAAAGAACTTTGGTAAAAGAGATGGAAATTATGAAATTAATGAGTGAGAAATAAAATATAGTGAAATAATCATGGTAAAGAAGATTAAAAATGAATGAAAGGGTGAAGGACAGATGAACGTGTAGTATATGGAGAAAAAAGTGTCAGGCTTGATTCACCTCTCTTCTCTAAAAGCTATTTAAATAGTATTAATGTGAATACGACACACTTTACCACAGACTGTCATAGTGTACTGAGTGATTACTGCTTTTTGAAAGCGTGAGATTACGAGTACGTAAGTAAATAAGACAGAGACAAAGAGAACTGTTACTTGGAGAAGCACTTGAAAAGAAACGCATCATATTTGTCATGACTGCATTACTAATAGAAATTCCTGTGCTCCCGTTTCATTGGCCAGTTTTCTCACTAAGCCCCATCTATATTATAATCTGCCAGTACTGCTAAGTGTACATCATCTATTCATCTTCCATTACTCAGTAGACAGATATAAAGAAGAGCAAGAGCATTAAGAAGAGAGTGAGGAAGATGTGGTGGTGTATATAGGGAAATAAAAATGACAGAAAGAGAGAGGGTTGGAAAAGAAAAAAAGAGGGAAAATGAAGGTTATAGAAAAAAGTAAGGAAAAAAGAAATGAATAAAATAAATTAAAAGAAGGGATGGAGGAAGCATGGATGAATAAAAGTATGCATGAAAGGATAGAAGAAAGAAAAATGGATTACGAAAGTAAAATGAATGAACAAACACAAATGATGGAAGAAAGGAAAATTAAAGACGGAACGAGTGAGCAAAGGAAGGCAGGAAAGGAAAAATTGAGGGTGGGAAAATGAAAGGAGGAAGGAGAAAATTGAGGATAAAAGAAACAGAACAAACATTCAGAAGGAAGGAGGAGAACAATGAAGAAAGAAAGTAAAGAAAAATGGAGCAGAACACTAAATAAAGGACAAAGCACGACTGGAATTAGGGATAAAATAAAGATACAAATTCAAGGGAGAAAGGATGTAAACATGGTTCCCAGAGGGAACGAGACGCTTTGTCGAACGCTATGGGTACCGAGATGTACACGCCGCCAGATACACGCCGCCAGACTTGCAAATCCCTACTTAGTGTGTGGAAGGCACAGCTATGGCAAGATAACAGACGAGCCAGGATTGGCTCGCAGATCCAGGTCGTAGAACCTGACAAAAGTTAGGGGCATAGACCACCCAGCAGCGTCACAGATGTCCTGCATAGGTACACCTGCCAGAAAGGCCTTGGAGGCCGCCATACCTTGAGTTGAGTGAGCCTTGACTCCCAAAGGCGAGGGGAGATCAGAGGACTCGAGGTTATAGGATAGCATCCTGATCCACCACTTAGGATAATCTCCCTGGCCTCAGCACCGGAGGAAATGTGTAACTATAGGGTTTTGCCTACTGAAAGGCCACCAAGAGGGGCATGGTAGGCCGCTATAGCTGCCACGTAGACCTTCAGGGTGGAGTGGACTAACCCTGCGGAAAAATGGGCCTGCGAGACCTCCAGCACTGTACCAAACGGGCAGTTAACTGGATCAAGCTGGCGGTCTCCGCACCCTGAGTCTCAACTTCAGGGTGTACAGTTTCCTCATTGAGGGAGCTCTAAATTGGAGGATGGTCTCAGCAACCTCAGTTGAGAGACCAGAGGCTATGAGTTGTGCCCCCTCAGGAGCCACACCCACAGCATCCCCAACTCCGAGAAGGGGTGAAAGATCATGCCCGCTGCCAGTGAGAGGAGATCCCTCCTGACGGGAATCCCCCATGGAGAGCCGTCGAGGAGAAAAATCAGGTCAGAGAACTATACTCGGTCCGGCCAGAAAGGGGTTTAGCAATAGATGGACCCCATCCTGGCGCACTCTCTCTAGAACTCCTGTGAGCAGAGCGATCGGGGAAAGGCGTACAGACGAAGCCTCGGCCAAGTTTGTACCATAGCATCCAGCCCCGCTGGGAGTCAGAGGTAACCAGAGGGGACAGCGCAATGTCTGACGAGTCGCAATGGACCTACCTCCTGGCCCAAACTCTCCATATCTGCTTCACCCCTCAGGGTGAAGCATCCATTCCCCGGGCCTCAGCCCCTGCCTCGACAGTATGTGTCTTGTAAGGAGACTCACTTAGAGCCTACCACTCACAGATGCTGTCCAGGCGGAGCTCTGGCGAGCGGAGGCCTCTAAACTCTCTGAGCGAGAGGAGGCCTGATGACACTTACCGAAACAGCCGAGATCTTGGGGCGGAGGCCTCAGCATGACGACTCTCGAAATGAGAGGAGGCCCACTACACTCCATACACTGGGCATACTCCTTGCAGAGCTCTAGCGAATGGAGGCTTCTAAAAGGAGGCCTCAACATGACGTCTCTCTGGATCAAGAAGAGGCCTGCTACGTCCCGTACACTAGCTATCGAACACATGGCGATCTCGCAGGTCTGGTAGACCACGGGCAGGGTGGGCACTCATGATCACTCCCCAACCGGTGATAGATGCATCCATCGCTATCGCTACACGGCAACAATGAGCTCCCAGCACCAGGCCCTGAGACAAAAACCAAGGATTTACTCCATGTCTAAGGCACGTAGGCATCGCCGCATGACCTTGATCATGCGAAGTGGGTTTCCCCTTGGGGAGAACCCCTTGGTCTTGAGCCAACACTGTAGGGGTCTCATGTACAGCAGGCCAAAAGGTATCACGTTGGACGCAGCTGACATCAGACCCAGCAGGTTTTGAAACTGCTTGACAGTGAGTGACGGGCCTTCTCTTATTCTCTTGACTGACGTGAGGATTTACTCGATCCGAGCAGGGGACATGCATGCCTGCATCATGGTCGGATCCCACACCACGCCCAGATAAGTGGTTCTCTGTACTGGAGAAACACACTTTCCTGACGTTAAGTCTTAACCCCAACTCTTTCAAGTGAGCGAGAACGACATCTCAATGCCGAACCACCATCCGCTCTGATGAGCTAATTGGGGCGAGAGTGCAAGGCCGAAGGGAAGAACATGATATTAATACACTTTGCCCCCAAAGCACATCTCAGGAACTTCCTGTGATGGGGAAGGAGTATGCGTCTTCTAGATCGCTCGTGACCACCAGTCCTCAGATCTGGTGTGAGACACGTGCTTGAAGAGAGCTTTCTGACCGTCAGCCGTATGACTGAGCAGTTCAGTTAACTTAGATCTAAAAAAGATGCAACCTCTTTCCCAGGAAAAATGATGGCTGTAGAACCCGGACTCTTTGTCTAGAGGAGGGACCACCTCGATGGCCTTCCTCAGGAGAGTGCTCACTTCTTTTAAAATTAGCAGAGCTTGCTCGGGACCCACTAGCGTGGGAGTGACCCCGTTGAAAGGCGGCGGCAGAGCGCCGCGATAGCCTTGTTCTACAGTGTGCATGACCCATCGAGACACATTTGGCAGTAGTTTCCACGCTGCCAAATAGTCTACTGAGGGAACCAGTCTCTCAAGACTGGCCTCTGGTGTACTTAGAGCTGCTAGCTCGGTGCCCTGGAGCGGAGGACCGGCAGGGGACGGCCGCTCTCGCTGCTCTAGAGACCCCCAAAAGGGCGGAAGAGACTGAGAGAAGTGCTCGCTTTAGACTGCTGCGCCCTGTAACACTGGCAGGGTTAGCAGACTGATCTCCTGAGGGCACTGAGTAGAGACGGGCACCGTGTAATGCGGTGTACCCTGTTCTTCCCCAGAGGGGCCTGCCCTCATAAGTCCTGGGCCATGGCATCAGGACTGCCTCAGAAGCCTCCTATTGGAAATAACGGTCTTCAGACCTGCAACATCTCTTAGGAAGACTAAAGAACGAGAGTCTGCTCAGGCAGGACCCAATGAGACACGCTTGACAGGGGCTCCCACACCACCAGGTGACCTACTAAGGGAACCAGTCTCTCTCGAGACTGGCCTTCGGTGTACTTAGCGTGGCTAGCTCGGTGCCCTGAAGCGGGGGACCGGCAGGAGACGGCCGATCTAGCTGCTCTAGAGACCCCCAAAGGGGTAGCGAGCCTCCTAGCTCTACTACATTTCTGGGCGGAAGAGACTGAGAGAATATCCAGTAAAAATGATGGTCCGCAGATCTGTCTTCGGCCTGGGAGCGCCACTCTGACTCAAAAATTTGGGCAGTCGGCCCCCCTCGAGAGCCGACTCTTGAGAGTCTGCATGCTTCACTCACAATCAGACCACGCACAAACTGTGAGTATCCCGCTCGTGATATAACATGGGCAGGGAGGAACATACAGTCTATAACGTGATCTACTTTGACATGCTTGAGCTTTCAGATGCTTATGTAAACTTGACAAACAACAGTAAATAGGAATAGGGAAAAAAATAGGGGAGCAGAGAATTAGTTAGTATGGAAGAAAGAAAGACTCTCCCTTTATCTAATTCCTAAACACTAGGCTCTAGTTTTCATGAATTATAGCTCAAACTCTGAGGTTTGTTGGAAATATATCCAAATAATATTTCAGCTCACTTTACGTTTCGCTCAGTGAAACATTTGGAGCTATAAAATATTTAATCACTCGCATTTTGACTTCCAGTAACAAGAGAAGGCCACGTGGGAGCTACAGGACTCGAAGTGGAGTGAAATAAAACAAGGTCATGTATGCCTTTCTCTACTTGAAGGCATGTGCAGTTTCTACACACAGGATGATATAAGACCTGCATCAGGTGAGTTCAGTAGGGGTTGAGCTAGTACTCTGATATATATTAGTGTTACGCCCCCAGGCTCGGAAAGGACGTAACAAAGACGGGACACACAAGAAAGTGCCAATAATATACAGAATTTATTAACAAAATATAATTATAAAGAAAGAAATACAATGTAGGATGAAACAGTCAGGAATCAGTGGTGTAAAGTTAAGTAAATGCATGTAACTTGTAATGGACTGTAGTAATGTTGGATGAATAACGCAAACTAAAGTTCATCTGAACGCAAACAAAACCAGGCCCAAAGTGGAGAGCGTCCGTGCTACGTTGTCATGCAGCTTTTAAAAGGCAAGACAGGAAACCAACAGCAGGTGTCGTCAATGAAACCATCAGAGAACAATCAGTCGGAAAGGCGGGGCAGTCACAGATCACCTCAGGGATGACCCACATAGCACATGGGTCATCACACCCCACCCCTTAAGACAGGGATCTGTCAGGACTCCCTGTAATAAAGAGAACAAAAATTAACGAAATATTTGACTGCACTTCAAAAGTACCTCTCCATTCCCCACCACCTTGCCAAAGTAAGTTATAGTAGCCTGAGCAAAATTACATTTTGCCAGGTTGACCGTCAATTTGGCCTCTGACAACCGCCTCAATACCGCATATAAGCGTCTTAAGTGAGAATCCCAACTATCACTGAACACTACAAGGTCATCCAAGTACACCGCACACCCCTCAAGGCCTGAAACTACTCGGTTCATCAACCGCTGAAAGGTGGCAGGTGCATTTCTAAGCCCAAAACTCATGACCCGGTACGAATAGAGGCCTGATGGAATCACAAATGAGGACATTTCTTGAGCTCTTTGACTCAAAGGCACCTGCCAATACCCCCTCAACAGATCAAGCTTTGTTACAAATTTGGCAGAACCAACCTGGTCAACGCAATCATCCACTCGCGGAAGTGGGAAACAATCAGGCTTTGTCACACTATTAAGTTTACGATAATCTGTGCAAAACCTTACCGAACCATCAGACTTTGCAACCAGCAAGCATGGAGATGACCAGTCTGAACTCGATGGAATCGCTATCCCATTTTCCAACATATATTGGATTTCTGCTTCCATCAGCTTTCGTTTCTCTGGTGACACTCGATAATAACGTTGATTAATAGGAGAAGCATTTCCAACATCAATGTCATGTTCAGCCCAGTCGGTTTGCAGGCGTGTCTCCAAACAATTCTGGAAAACTCTGTAATAAAGAAATCAGTCCCACAGACTGTGAGGGTGACAAGTGAACTAGAGTAGCGTCAAGCTTCTCCAAAGACTCTGTATTGTTTAGTCGCCCACGCAGAACACTATCATCTGGTTCATAACCCTCCTTTTCCAACTCCTGCCCTGAACAAAAGTTCTTAACTTCGGAAATCGCAAGTACAGAATGAATGGGATTTTCACTGTTTGACTTCGACTTCTCATAGAATGGTTTCAAGAGATTCACATGATATAACCGAGTAGATCTCCTCCGATGCGGGGTTGCCACTATATAATTCTCATCACTCAGTCTATGTTTGATCACATATGGACCCTCAAATTTTGCTTCAAAAGGAGAAGACGGCAAAAGACATGATACAAGAACCTGGTCTCCTGGCTCAAAAACACGGCGTTCAGTTTTACGGTCATACAAACATTTCATATTTCTCTGTTTTTTTTTCAAGCTTATCACTGGCTAACTGTCTTGCTTGTATCAATCTCTGACGAAATCCATCAACATACGAAAGCAAATTCTTTGGTGAATCTGAACTTTTAACTGAATTTTGAAGAACTGCCAAAAGGCCACGAACTTTATGACCAAAAACTAAGTCATTAGGACTAAATCCAGTGCTTTCTTGCACAACCTCACGTGCAGCCAGTAATAACCAGGGCAAACCCTCCTCCCAATCTCTATCCAACTGTACACAATAAGCACGAAGGAGAGATTTCAAAGTTTGATGAAACCTCTCCAACGCTCCTTGACATTGTGGGTGATACGCACTAGCAAGATTATGCTTTATTCTTAGTTGTTTCAAAACTTGTTGAAAAAGATGAGACGTAAGGTTTGTACCCTGATCACTCTGAATGATTTTAGGAATGCCAAAAATTGACATAAACTGAGACAAAGCTCTTACAATTGAACGTGATGTGATAGTACGCAAAGGATAAGCAGAAGGGAAACGGGTAGCTAGACACATAACAGTAAGCAAATATTTGCTTCCTGACTTTGAACAGGGTAGAGGACCAACACAATCCACAATAACATGTTCAAAGGGTTCACAATTAGCTGGAATTGGCTTCAACGGAACTGGTTTTAAGTTCTGATTTGGCTTACTAGTAATTTGACAAGTATGACATTTTTTAATGTAAGCTGAAATATCACGCTTCAACCGTGGCCAAAAAATAACGCAAAACACGATCATATGTTTTCTTAACCCCTGGGTGACCAGATTTTTCATGAGCAACTTCCAAAACAATGGAACGAAACTTTGTGGGAACCACCACTTGAACAATAGGATCACCAACAAAATCCTCGCCATGAGGACTCCACTTTCTCAATAAGAGTCCGTCCTGAACAAAGTATGCTCTAGCAACATCATGTACGTCACTGTCAGAAAGAACAAGAGTAAATAATTCAGCCAATGAAGAATCCGAATGTTGTTCCCTACTCCATTCATCTGTGGAGAAAGGAAAAGACAAATCAGACAAATCAGGTATAGCAAGAGAAACTGCCTTCGGCCCCCTTTTGGCTTCATCTGTCAGCACACACTCAGCATTTTTAGTCATAGACCGAGTTACAACAGTCACAGGGACTCCCTTTGTAACATCCCCCTCGGACAAAACCATAGGAGATGAAGGTACATTAGGCCAAACACGGTCTCCTGCCAATTTGTTGCCTAAAATAAGATGAACGCCTTCAATTGGTAAAATAGGACGTAATCCTACCACTACTTCACCAGTCACCAAATCAGAGTGAAGCTTCACTCTATGTAAGGGAACTGATAGTGTATTCAAACCCATTCCTCGAACTAACATACTCTCTCCAGTTTCAGATTGCGAGGAAAATGGCAAAATGGACTCTAAAATGAAAGAATCCACAGCTCCAGTGTCACGTAGAATTTTAATGGGAACTTCCACAGATCCATCTAATAACGAAAATCGACCTTCTGTAATGAAAGGAGCATAAGTAGACAAATAATCATTAGAAATATTAATTTCAGTCTCACCCAAGTGAACAGCATTGGCCATCGCAGCAGGTTTAAATGTATTTATCTCAGCATGTTTATTTTTACTTTTAAGTACCAAACAGTCCGCTTTCCAGTGTCCTTTACCATGACAGTAGTTACACATTTTCGATGAATCAAATTTGCTTGAAAAAATGCGACCGGACTGGGAAGTGGTATTTGTAAAACGAGCTTCTCTCGCTTCCTCCCGTGACTGCCAAACAGCAGCAGTATTCCTGTGAGTAAGCACAAAGTTATCAGCCAACGAAGCAGCCTCCTCAGGAGACTGAACTTTGTGTTCATTAACATATGTCGCAATTTGTTCCGAAACAGAAACTTTAAACTGTTCAATTATAATCAATTCAAGTAAATCAACAAATGTTTGCACATCAAGAGATGTACACCAACGTGTAACATGTCGCCTTAAATCCCGCACAAACTCCAAATGAGTCTAAATCGTTGTCGATAGGTCTCAGGCACGCACTCATACACCTTCAACACTGCCGACTTCACAGTACTGTAATCTTTGCACTCATCAGTAGTTAAAGCAGAAAAAGCTAACTGCGCCTTACGAACTAACACACACTGTAATAACAACACACAGTTTGTTTTGGACCAACCCTGGATTTCAGCGATACGCTCAAAAAGAGAAAAAAAAACATCTGGATCGTGTTCATTGAATTTAGGAACAAGTTTTAAATTTTGGTGAAGTGGAAAAGTTCCAGAAGCAGTAAATTCCACTGAACTATCGGTATTCGATTTACTTTCCTGTAACAGTTTGAGTTTTAAATATTCCAGCTCCATTTTTGCTTTCTCTAACTCAAGTTTACCTTGTTCAGACTGTTGCTTCATTCTCTCATGATCCATTTGCAATAACAACAACTCTTTTGTTGGTCAAAAGTTAAAACAGACTGTGAAACAGATACACTTTGTGCCTGTATGTCTTCAGTGTGTTCCATTTCAATTGGTAAAATACCTTTTTCTAGCAACTTATTTTTCAGCTGAGTCTTAATAGTGCTTTTTTTTAATCTTTTATCGCTAATTTGAATTTCATAAAACTCTGCGATTCTTATCAGTTGCTCTTTTGTGCAGTTATTCAACGATACATGCAAAGGCGATTTAGCAAACTTTTCAACATCAGCCATAAATACGTCACAGACCGCAAGCAACTAATTATGCAATCAAACACTTAGAATTTCCCCCCTATCTATCTTTTTCAGACAAATAACCTATCTAACTTACTAGACCCTAATCTTCATGCAGTTACCGGCGGGGGGAAATTAAGCACATGAGCCCAATGGGTGAAATTGCAACCAGTTAAACCAGCGACAATTCACAACACCATGGAAGTGCTCCCGAGACAACTGCTACTACCCGCTTTCACCACAACACTACAAAAACAACAAAACGACATGTCTCAAAAGAAACAAGTCGCTAAGCCTAACCGGGAAAAATTCCAAATAATACAAAAATATTTTGGACAATAATTACTTACCCATCTGTGACTTCATATGGCGATCAACTGCAGTGCACAACTCACTTTCAGGTGTCCCCTAACACATGGCTATATTGCAACGTGACGCAAAACTTCAAATAAGATTTCCCTCAAAACATCACGAGCAAAACAAACATTTCAAACTGCGTTCAAACGAATAAATGAAATCCAAAACAAAACACATCAAAATAAACAAATGTATCAAATATTGAAATCATTCTCAGATATCAAAATAGTCCTACTATGAAAAGGACGAGCCCCCATTTGTTACGCCCCCAGGCTCGGAAAGGACGTAACAAAGACGGGACACACAAGAAAGTGCCAATAATATACAGAATTTATTAACAAAATATAATTATAAAGAAAGAAAAACAATGTAGGATGAAACAGTCAGGAATCAGTGGTGTAAAGTTAAGTAAATGCATGTAACTTGTAATGGACTGTAGTAATGTTGGATGAATAATGCAAACTAAAGTTCATCTGAACGCAAACAAAACCAGGCCCAAAGTGGAGAGCGTCCGTGCTACGTTGTCATGCAGCTTTTAAAAGGCAAGACAGGAAACCAACAGCAGGTGTCGTCAATGAAACCATCAGAGAACAATCAGTCGGAAAGGCGGGGCAGTCACAGATCACCTCAGGGATGACCCACATAGCACATGGGTCGTCACAATTAGTCAATGATAAGAGTGCATGTTTAATGCACACAAGACCCTGGAGATTCCAGAATGCTAACAGCTGAACAGTGAACTGTTCTGTCTTGAGACTGTCAACACATTCACTCTCATCTTATTTCTTCTCAAATAGGTGTGCATATGTGCAGCAGCAAGAAAACAGGCAGTTGCATTGAGGTTTTTCTTATACTGTCCCCTGCTGGAGAGTGTTAAACTTGCACAACCATTTTCAGCGCAAGCCTACAACACTGTCAGAAAAATGTGCAAAGGGACATCTTTGTGGATTACTGACTACTAAAAGGTTCTTAGTTGTACCTTAAGGGTACATATTACTGATTTAAAGTACTAATATGCACAATTTAGAGGTAGATAAAATACAAAATTGTCCTTTCAATGGCACTGGTCCCAAGCACAAACTGTTTTACCCATAAAGGTGTATTGAAAGTGTACATAATATACACTTTAGCTACTAATATGTACATTTAAGGTACTAATACACACTCTTTAGGTACTAATATGTACATGTATGGTACTAATATGCATCATTTAGGTACTAATATGTACCTTGTAATGTACTTAATTTAAACTTTTAGGGGTAAAAAGGTACAAAAGTTAGAAAACATACTGACAGGTGACAGTTTTTGCACTTTTTTTTCTGAGAGTGTAGGATAATTTCATCCATTTTGATATCATACAGGTGAGTCTGACTGTTTAAGAAAAGTAAAAATACATTTTCTCAACAAACCACATGGTTTGAGGTCTCATTCATGACAATCGGTATCCAGCAGTAACCACACTTTCTTCCCAGCATGAAGCAGTTCAGGGCAGTGTTGACCATATGAATTTCCCTTATCCGATACTATTACAGGGCTTGGAGTCTATACTAAGAAGTGAATGCGTTGAATCTGGAGCACCAGGACTGGGGTCACTAAACACCCCAAGAGCTTCCACAAAACGTACCCTCAGTCTTGTGTCCCGGAATGTCAAATCATGTAGAAATGACTCTACATACACTTTCTGCTAAAGGCTAAGATCCTCTGTAGTTGGTTGTTAGATAACAGTAGTAGCATATGTATAATTTTGGAGTCATCAACAAAAATACCAAACATAGAGCAGTTTTGGAGCTATTCCATCAACATGTGACAGGGATACAAGATCCAACAAGTGTTCTAGAACTCTAACTCAGAACTGGCTTGCCTGGAATCTGAGATACTGATGTAAGAGTGTGTTGTCATGGTAACTGGGCTTGCTGACAGGGAGCTAATAGGGTAATTGACCTGCGAGTAGCGGGTTCTTAATCCACCCTCAAAACTCTCACACATAAACAAACACTCCCCTCCCACTCAACCCACAGGGGTCATCCTTTATCGGAAAACACTGCTGCATTTCTGTAACATGCATGGGGCTGAGTCTCTCACAAAGCATTGAGAATGTGACTCACGTTGCAAGTGCAAAGAGACCGTTAATAAGAAAGAGACAATGCTCAATACAATGCTCAGTGGTAGAGCATTGCGGCAGCAGCGCAAAAGGTTGTGGGTTCGATTCCCAGGGAACACACATACTAATGTAAATGTATAACCTGAATGCAATTGTAAGTCGCTTTGGATAAAAGCGTCTGCTAAATGCATAAATGTAAATGTAAATATAAACTGGGCTGTAAACAGATGGACTACCTGCAGGTGGGGCCAAAGGTTGACTTGATAGACCACCGTGAACTAGCAACCAACCAGCTAGCATGTATCATCAGTACAACCACCGTTTTTCCAACAGGGAAATGGAAAAATGCTATCAAAGTAGACAACCCGATAGAGAAGGAAGAGCAAGGAAACCAAGGGAGTATAGAATAAGTTGTTCATGCACTGTATTTTCCGATGATTGATCCGGGGATAGGAGGAAACAACAGGGAACATTCTCATCATGCACTTGCAGAAGCAGGGTCATAGTCTGTCTGCAGCAGAATCACAAGGCCGAAACCCATTAACTAGATCTGAGAGAACAAGAGAATATAGATTCTGCAGATATGTTCTATTTGATGTGGGGATAAAGTACAAAAGATGCTTTGGTTATTAAGAGTGTACAGTGCACAGATCCATAATGAATAAATAAAACCGACAGATATTCAGACGGAGAGGACAGCGGGAAGACATATGTGAGATGGGCATGAGAATAAAGCAGCGGCTTAGTACAGAACACTGCAAAGTGCACTAGAAAGGCATCCAAAATGTGCTTAAAAAATCATATATTTTTCGGACCAAATGACCTTAATATATCTACAGACCTGATGCTGCAAGTTTTTAAAGGCTTGTCTATTCTGGTAAGTTAAGTTCCTTTTGACTAAAATGACCTCCATCGGTTGTTTTACATGCTTAGACCACTTCAGTTAAAATAAATTATGAATCAAAGGTCTCCGGCAAGAAGTATCAAATCGTTTACCGTTTCTCCTGCTGTCAACCCTCCGTTCTTGACAAAAGCATTCCCCAAGGGGCGAGAGACAGATAACACTGAGGAACCCTCTCGTTTTCATCTTCCGCAACCCCCATGACTCCATTTCACAGGGTTCGTGTTGCTGTGATCTTTCGAATTTCATGGCGTGTTGCAGATCTCGTCACAGTGATATGGAGTAATGTACAAAGGTTTAGTACTTTTTGTTCTCAGTGCATGTGAGAAAATTGCCGGCTTGGCGGAGGTCTTTGTGGTTGGCTCTGGATCTTGATGTTTGTGTTATTGCACAGTTTGATTAAAAAGTAACACGAGCCAATACCAGCCCATAAAGGCTCCATGAAGGATTTTGATGAGCATTTTTATTTTACTGAGTTGACAATTATTTCCCCACTGAAACAGTGAGTTGGGGCGGGACATATGGAACGACTTACCTGGCAAAATCACACTTGAAAATGTGGACCTTTGTAACCCTTGCCTTTTAACAGGTGACCACAAGTGGGCATTCATTTTTCTTTCTGAAAGCAACATAAAGATCACAAAGATAACTTAATTTTATCACAGTAGACATTTTACCAGTGCTCATTTTTGTAAACTTTTTAGGAGTCAAGTCAAGTTTGTGCCATTGAGATGAATGGGAATGCTAAAAGCTAGCAGGAAATGTATTAGAAATGTGAACAAAAATGAAAGACAGGCACATAAACCATTCTGCTACTTGCTATTGCTAATCAGTTACAAGTGTTTTTATCATTAAGTGCTAAAGCTCATGGACTAAAAGCCAAATGATTTTGATTGAATTGCAGCATAGAGCACACATAACAATACTGATATACAATCTCTTGTTGTGCCATTAATAAAAACTCAGAAAGCTGACTTTTGTCCTTGGGCTTAAGTATTAGCCATCTTTTGCTGAGGTATTTCTTTCCATTGGCATTATCATTTCACTTATCAGAACCTTTATATGCTGGTGGGAAAGATACTAAACATTTTGATGGGCCTGCAATCAGAGGTATACAATATACTTATTGTATATTATAGTTTGCTATTTTCTCATTTTAAACTCTTGCACTTATTTTGAACTCCATAAATTGGACAGTTAAATCGGGACATTAATGTGGAGATACATTTCGAGAGAATTTCAGGAGAATTTCCACCAATGATTTCTGATAACCAGGTCATACCAGGTGGTTAAGTTGGTCGACTAACTTTGGAACACTGTTAACCAGCTCAACCAGTTCTCTGCAATGTGGTCTGCCAGGTTGACCTCGACCCCACCAGCTGGCAACTCAACTTCGCAACCACCTAAACCAGGTTGGACATGTTCATGGATTGTGACTAGATGGCCACTTTATATGATTTTCAAAAGCTAACAGTCTCAACACGACTTGGCTAATGAACAGCAAAACCAACTTGAAAGTAAATCAGCTTTTGAAGGGCATGAAGGTGAGTAAACAATGGCAGTGTTTTCATTTTTTAGGTGAACCGTCCCTGAACTGCTGGTACCAATTATAATTCAACCTTTTAAATCCTGTCTTGTTTTTACTTCCAGTGTCTGTCTTCTAACCTTGTTTTTGTCTGATGTTCTCCAGTCTTATCTCTCTCCATGTTTGTTTCTCTCCTCTGACTATCTAGAGTATTCTGGGTATTTTTCTTCATGTTCTCAGTATGGCTACATTGGCTTCTCTCTTGCTGTCTCCGTCTGGTAATCACACAGCTCAGATTAGTTCCCTAGTGACTTGTGCCTCAGATCAGATCGGAGGCTTATATTTGATTCAGAAAGAATGTAATGGCTACCGAATTTGAGAGAGAATCTCTCTGGATGTGAAACATGATAACTAGCTGACATGGGCTGATATACAATTTTTTTTTTTATTAAAAACCATCTATGTGTAGATAGTGTTAATTCATAGATAGTGTTCCTCTGGCTCAGTGGTAGAGCATTGCATTAGCAGCGCAAAAGTTTGTCGGTTCAATTCCCGGGGAACATACATACTGACAAAAATGTATAACCTGAATGCACTTTAAGTCGCTTTGGATAAAAGAGTCTGCAAAATGGATACAAGTAAAGGTCGATGTGCATGATGAATTCTAAGCCATTTTCACTCAGAAACATCTTCAGATAGTTGCTAGAGATTAGCTTGCCTGACAAAGGCTTCTTGAATCAGCCAATTAAGGATTTTTGTGTAATTCTGACCGAATAGTGTTTGACACAGATTAAAATCCTTACAAAGCCACAAATTGGCCATTTATAGTGGCTTTTCTGCTGATACAATGAAAACGCTTGATTATATTGGTATCTTATGTTGGTAAGAAAATTGTTTATTAGCATCATATGGATTGGCATAAAAAAAAATTTGTTTTAACCTCTTTTAATGCTCTTAAAATTTATTCATATTGCATATTTAATACAAGATTTGATGAAGCATGCAATAACTCTGCATCTGTAGAACTGTCGCCAAGTAAATCATTCTTGGTTCTCTTACATTTTCTAAAAAACTGCAAAACCAAGAAATGCAACTTTTTGAACCAAGTGCTGAAATCCAGCTTATTGCAACAGTGCAAAAACAATATTTAATGAGGTGAGCAAACAATTATTTTCCAAAAACTTTTAGCACCACATTTTTGCACGGCAACGTTTTATTTGATTTTTTGTTAACAACTGTTTATTTAATTTTCTTCTGGAAACAGTAGTATATTAAAAAAGCAGCTGTGAAAATTTAGAACCCACCCCACCCCCGGGTAGACTTAAACAAAATAATAATAACAGAATAATGCAAATAAATTAATATTAATAGATAAATAAATAAATAACAATAAAATAAGAAAAAATGACCTCATTAAAAGCTGAATGCCATACATTTACGGTTTTCACATTAGATCCATGTATACGAGAAGATGAGAGTTCCATGGGATAATGTCCAACAAATACACAGTCCAGGTTCATCTCTCCCTTGTGTGAGGAGGATTCTAGCAATTTTGACTAGCAATTTTTTTTTGCTGCTGTGAGAGCAGCTAAGCGTAAACATCTTTGTTGGACGGACAAGATTAAGTCCCAAAAGTCATTCATGAAAGCAGCTGTTTAAAGTCGCAATTTAGTGAATGGAACAGAACAGAAGTAGCGACATCTTTTCTTGAAAGTGATATGTATATATATATATATGAAGAGCTCTTTTCCAAAACGCTATAAATCCATTTTAATAGTTTTCATGACAATGACATTTTTTACCTAGACCCATACATTTTGTTAATATTCAATTTATCCTGTTAAAATGGTCTGTTGGCTCAGTCCGAACATGTTAAACAATGATTGTTAAACCCCCCCGGGTCCACACCATCACACCAAGCGGGTCTCGAACCCGGGTTTCCGGCGCGGGAGGCGGGCGCTCTAACAAGGAACACCAAAGGCTACAGCTTCTAGCGTCAGTCGCTAGAGCGCCTCTTTGTGAGGTCAGGAGAGTGAGGTACATTTTAAACAAGGAAATATAGCGATTTGGCATGAAACATTGATGGAGCAGTGAATAGGTTCAGTACACAGCAAAATGGCATGACGAACTCATTTTTTTTTTTTTATTTGGCGTTTATCGCATTTTGGAAAAGAGCTCTTCATATATATATATCATGTTCAAGGAAAGATGTCGCTACTTCTCGATGTCGCATATATAAGGTTCTATATATATATATATAGCTTTCCTGTAGCTCAACTGGTAGAGCATGGCGTTAGCAACGCCAAGATCATGGGTTCGATTCCCAGGGAAAGCAAGAGCTGATAAAATGTAGAAACTGTAACTTGAATGCAATGTAAGTCGCTTTGGATAAAAGCGTCTGCTAAATGAATAAATGTAAAATGTAAAATATATATATATATAAATCACTTTGATGTACAGGTATATATATATAGGCCATTGTGGACCCTGGGTTATTCAAACCCATATAAATATATAAATAAATGAAATAAGAGGTTAACTAAGGGTTAAGTGTAGCATTTCTTTAAAATGATTTGGGGCAAGCAGTGTCTGGTAAAGGACGAAAGATGTTGCTTTCCAGATCTGGAAATATCTGGTTTTGCTAGTGTAAAATTTGCTGTTGTATTTGACATATAAATGGCGTTCACAGAGAAGCATTAATCCACAGTCACACGGGGAGCCAGACTGTAAATGAGAGGCCATATTTTAACATCTTTTTTTCCCCACACATCCCCGACCGCAGCAAATTTATCACGTTCACGTCAAGTAGGCCTACTTTCTCTGTCATCAAAGGGAATGTCTCCAGGGACATTGTAGAGGGAAATGCAGCTCTGACAGTGTTAGCATTCAATAGGATCCCCATTGCTACACCTTTTGATTTATAAACCTCAGCTAAAATCAGTAACCCTTGGTGGGCTTGGAAAAGGATTTCATCAAGCTCCTTCCAATTTTCACCATAAACCTGTTTTCCCTCCTGACCGGTCACCTCAAGAATGTACATTTTTACTGATATGAGGCGATTTGAAGTTACTATTTCCTGGCGAAAAGGCAGAAGATCCTAAAACAACATTTAGTTAATGAAATCACATATTTGTTTTTGCATCAAAGCAAATCTAAAAGTGTTTTGAAAGCATTTAATTATGCCACCATAACAAGTTAAGTCCACCAATGTAAATAATGTAAGCTAAAATAAAGTAAACATAACAAAGATAATAATTGCAAAGCTTTATTGGGTTTACCCAAGGACTGTGAACATCATTTTTTATAAAGTTATATATAGTTAGTTATAAATAAATGAATATTGCAGTATGTTTTACTATAAAATAGTATTTAAGTCTTTATACTTCAAAATGTGAAGTTTAATTCAATGTTATTTGCTGATTTTGTAATTCTTTTTGTATAATGTATTAGCAATTTCTGAATGAAAATTGTTTCAACACCATTTCCCCCAGTATAGTGTTGTTGTTAGTGTTATTTTAATTTTTAATGTAAGCAGTTTATAAAATGTTACATTTTTACAATTTTGTTAGATTTAATTCTATATTGTCAAATACTAAATCTAAAATAAAAGTATAGGTATTTGTATTTATTTTATTTCGATTTGGAGGTATAAACATGTATTTTAGTACTGAATCTTAAAACTGAATCTTTTTTAAATCATATTCTGTTTCAGCAGTGTAATTTTATTTAATTTTCTAATATACAGTTTTAATTTAATGTAAAACATAATTGGGATTGGAAGGTTTACCTTTGTGACTGTTTGGTTCTAAACCTAATATTAACATCCTAAGTGTAATCATTTTCAAGAAAAATATGTTCAAAGTAAATCCATCATAATTTAGTTTTTTAACTTAACAGAACATGTCACAATGGATGTATGTACTATCTGACAAAATGTATACAATAATAATGTTCTGGCAAAGCATAACATCAACATCTCATAAGAAAGAATGCACCCTTCACCTTCTGTTTAATTTGATTTTGAGGTTGAGCATCTGAGCGCTAAATGCTGTCATTGACCAATCAGAATCCAGTATTCCAGACCAATGTAATAAGTTAATATGAAAATCACGATATTGTTCCAAATTCAGACCAACAGCACGACTTTAAACACTTATTGCTAGCTACATTGTCTGTTTTTGAAAAATGTCCAAACAATGTCACACTTGGATTCCATTGCATTCCATTACAATTAAACTGTATTTTAGAAGGATTAGAGTGAAATAATGAAGTCATTCATGAATGCAGTCTTTTATTTATTTTCTTAATTAATCAGCGTTTTTAAACAAATTGGTCCAAAAATGAAGTATTGGTACTTTATTAATTTTTTTATATTTCGATATAGATTTAATAATTTTTCAAAATTTCACATTTAGTTTGTCATTTAAATACTCGAAGCCACACCTATATCAGTTTAGAATACCTATACATTATACCTATATCAGTTCCCTATCAGTCAGTCACGTTCGACGTAATGTCAGTGTGACTGACTAATGAGATCTCGCTCGAGAGCCCAATCACCTTCGAGTGTTAACAAAACAAGCCAATGACAGTTGAATTTATTGTAATACTGTAAATTAAAGTGTATTTGTTTGTTTATATATTTAATTTAAGATCGTTTGTTATAGCTAACAATAACAACATTGTGTTGAATAAATCATCTGAATAAATAATTAGTTGACTCAATTATATGGACAGTCATTAACAGCCATAAAGTAATTGTAAAAAGAGTCAGAAAAACTTCCCACCAGTAATGCATTAACAAGATTATTTTTTTATTATGTATGATACACAATTTTGGAGTACACTTGGCAGCCACTACATTAGTGCAATTTAAATTAGAGTCATGCCCATTTAAAAGCTTCTGCTGCTTTTCAGTGGATGTTCAGTGGACCCAAGATGCACCAGGGCATTCGTCATGTGGACCATTCTGGACATGGCAGATCTGTCACTGGCCCATCCAAGCCACCAGCAATGGGCCCACTAAAACAGTGTCAATCAACATAGGGCCATGGCAATCTCCAGACGATGGCAATCCCGAGTGCCCCCCTCTGTGCCAAGCCACATCAGCAACCAAAGTTGAGAACTGAGAGCTAAAGGCATAGCTTTGCATCAAAGGCAAAATGCTTATCTCCCACCACAGAGACTTGAGCTGCGTCATTTCCAAACATCTGCCACTGACCGACTAATGTGGAGAAAACGGATTTCTGATGAGTTAAAATAGCAACACAGAAATTCAATGTAAAGAATACAGTCAAACTACTTTCTCTTCCGGGATTGAAAGTGGCACAATTTACTTAGAGATTAACGTCTGACTGGATGAAGCACCAATCCCTTGCTGAAGTATTTTAAAATTTTGCCCTTTCAAATCATTCACATTCATCACAAAAACAAAGCTTATCACTGCATCTTCTGTTAGTGGGATTACGTTTTTATTTGTATATGCTTCTCAGTCTGAACAACAGCAACATTTGCTCTCCCTGAAAATCACTTCCAGAAATCTGTGACGAGATGGAAAGATAGACTCCGAGTGAGTCAGAGATACAGACAATGACTCAATGAGCACCAGAGAGCTGATGATTTATTTATAAATGGCTTACGACTGAGACTGCAGTGGATTGCTGGTATAATAAGAGGCCTTGTGGACATAGGCAAGAGACTTGCATGAGTGGCACATTGGGGAGAATGAGTTAAGCTGTGCAAATTATTCTTTAGGCTGTCCTATATCCTATATCCTATATCCTATATCCTGTCCTATAACTGAAATAGAAGAAAGCGACTCAAGTGGGGGAAAAAAATACAACTTGTCCCATGTAAGGTAAGCTGTGTCATGACTCATGCCATGGGGTAACTTGAATCATATTTGAATATGCGATTTACATTTCATATAAAAATGTGGAGATAATTTATATTTTACTAATATCTATTTAGATTTTTATAAATTGTTTAAAATAACCGAGTGTGTATTATAAGTGTGATAATACTAGTATATTAAAAAAGTAACAACTTTTTTAAATGTATTTGTTAAATTCATTTTCTGAATTTTCTAAACTAAAATAAGCAAGATTTTAATGTATTACAGTACTACAGTTAGAAAATCTAAAACGGTGATTGCGCATTAACAGCTGTCAACCATGTTTGATGAAAAAGAGTAGTCTGAACTTATTTACCCAGCATTTGTTTTTCACACCTGCTCACCATGTGCATATATATGATTTATTCTTGCAAAAACCGTCCCAAATGAAATCAGTGATGTTTTTTGTGCAACTCTTGTGTATCTATAAACTGTACAGGCCTATACTTTAATAATACTGGGGGGGAAAGCACATGGAACTAGTTTTGTGCAACTCTTGAGTTGACAAATATGAACTTGTTCTTCAGAATTACTAAATAATTTTTTGTAGATGTAGTCATGTAAGGATAACAGACTCTGGTTGAAGTATTTATAACCAGCCAAATAAACAGAACTGTAGTTGACGTAGGGGCGCTTGACAGGGAGACAGCTATCAAAGTATGTTTAAAAATTGGTTACATACTAGGCTAGATTGAACAAAGAAAATACAAAGAAAACCCCAAAATATGAAGCCTTTCATCTTGGAAAGGCAGACTAAACAAAGTCAAAGAATGGCATTGTTTTGAATGAGGAAGCTTCGATCCTCTTTGCTTTGTCCAAACATGGTTTCTGTTAATTAGCCTGTGGTTATGCACAGTCAATAAGCAGAGCTCTAATTAATAAATGCTAAGACGCCTTAGATCCTGAAATATAATCAATACTTCTGAGGACAGCAGATTTACCAAATGTTCCAGTTTCTGCACATGACATTGAAAGCGAAGGCCAATATTTTGTGCACATAGAAGCGAAAGGTGAAGATGTGTCACGACTCAAATTAATTTTGATTGGAGCCAGATGCTAACACTGACATTGCCTCCCCCCATCTCCATTAGCCATGAATAAAACTACCCATGTAGGAAAAAAGGCCAACAATAGGTAAAGTTTCTGTGAAGTTTGTATTTAAACAAGTTGGAAAGTCGTAACCATAACATCAGGTGCATTAAAGAAACCGATAAACTAAGTCTAATATGATGTTTTGCCCAGTGTTAGCAGGCTTACTAATTGTTAGCAATGACAACGGACACTTTTAGCTCTTGTGGCACTAATATGAATTGCACTTTGCTGACGTTTTGCTGCCTATAGACCTTACATTGAGGGTTTGAATAGTGCATAACAGTCAGGTTCTGGAAGTAAAAATCCCATTTATTTGTCCCATAAGGTTTTTTTTTTTTATTATAACTAATAAGCCATTAAAGACCGACCTACTGTGAGCTATGATGTGGTTAACTGATGGTATATGCTTTTGTCGAAACAATCAGAGGTCATTATTTCGATTTTAAATAATTGTGTGTAATTCCTGGTGAAAAACTACAATACCAATAATTCAGCAAAGAAATCAGAGAACTGCATCAAAAAACTCTAACATCTTATGAAGCAGGCTCTCAAACTGCTTATATATTTGTATATATGTAGATGCATATTTTGCAATAAACTTTCGCAATGCTTCACTGAATTGGAGACCTTTCTTGTTAAATCTGTTAGGTTTACAAATTGTGCTTTTTGTTCAGGGTTATAATTTGACTTTTTAAGGTAGTCTTTTAAAGATTTACATAAGACACATACTATCAAAATTTAAGTCAAAAAATATTGTCGTCCACTTACTAGCGCATAATGTTCCTGTGGCTCAGTGGTAGAGCATTGTGTTAGCAGAGCAAAAGGTCATGGGTTCAATTCCCAGGGAATACACATACTGATAAAATATATATATATATGTATCGCCTTAATACACTGTTGCTTTGGATAAAAGTGTCTGATAAATGTAAATGTATATCGAAAACCAATTGAATGTGCCAAGCCGACACATGCTGTGGACTGGAATTGTTTTTTTGAAAAACACATTTATTGGGATCTCAGTGACAAGATTCGCATCCGTTCCCTCCAGGGGAGCAGGGATATAAAGGGCTAGAAATTAGGCGATAGGGACTCTGTTCGACCATGTGGCTTGATGTTTGGTTGGTGTTTTAATGCTGCCACTTCAGTAAGTTTTGACGAAATTACCTAAATGCCTCAGTTTTGTTGGCTGAGAGCGTTTCATATCTTTTTACACAGCAGTGGGGCCGGGGACAGTAAGTAATTTGATTATTTTATGGCGTATTTGTTCAGCATGTTGGAGAGAAGAGCAAATAACAAATTAGAAATGAGTGTCTGCAAGCAAATAAAGCAAATGTTTACAAATAATTCAGTTCGATAATTCCTCAGAGGAAGAGTTGTTTCACATTAGACAAACCAGAGCCATAACAGTACCTACTAAAGGCAATAAAATTTGTTTTGTCAAATTACAGGAAAGCAACTGTGATAACAGCATTAAGAGTTTTTCTATATTTCTTTTATTTAAAAGGATTTACAACAGAAATGATATTTTTTTTCATTTGTACATAACATTTTATATGCAAAAAATCTGACTAAATCCTAAAGAAAAAATGTCTGGAAAAAAAGACAAAAGTAAAAAAATCATAATAAATGCACTGAAAGCTCTAAAACTAAATGTCTTGTATTTTGCCTAAAAATCAAATCACATACCAACCCTAGGAGGAGGAGAAAAATATAAATGAGTAAAATAAAACACAAATATTATTATCCTTCAGGTTACTGAAGATTAAAAAAAGTATTGAAAATGTATTTTGTATAACTCAAGGGCTTGCATGTGGTCTTCTTAAGCCATTTTTATTGAGAAAAAAAAACACATTTTGAAGAGGTTCAAATCTATTTGTCTGCCTCGGATTAAACTACAATCAATGTCTGAAAATCTCCCTGATGGTACAGACCTTGTGGTTCACCTTTATTTATTTAAAAGACAAGAACAGTAGATCAAATCGAAGAACAAGAACCAGAACTGCCTTGAACGATGCCTTGTATGAATGCTGCACATTGGTATCAAGAAAACTATGTAAATAAAAGCTACTGTGTGGGCACAGAGTTTTTCTTTTGTTTTAAAATTGCAATTATGAAACCACATCTTGATAGACATGATTTGGTATTTCTTACGTTGAACTCAGTTGGTCTGAATTTGTATTACAGTATATAATGGACTTCAAATTCTCCACTTAATGGCTAATTGTTGAACTTTATTTTTAACAGGGAACTTCAAGACCTTTACAACATTTTAACACAGCTTTTCCTGATGAATTTAATATTGAATGCAATCCCAAGCTGGCAACACACAGATATGTAAATATATATTAGATTCCCAGAAGAATAACTCCAATTTAGGTTCATATTTAAATGAATAGTTCACCCGAAAAATTTAAATTAACTAATTTACTCACACTGATGTCTTTCCACACCACTATGGCATTCTTTCCCTTGTGCAACAGTTGCTATTTTCACAATTACACTGGAACTGAAGCTTTCAAGCTTCAAAAGCACAATAAATGTGGTCTATATGACATTTATAGATACATCCCTAGTCTTTTGTCATTTGTCATTTGTTAAGAAACAAACCAAAGTTTTATAAAATATTGACGTCCATCTTAGATCTTAGAATCATTCTTGAAGAACAAAACCTCCTGAACAGTTGGAGATGAATATCAGTAAACAACAACTTAAATATTGGTTGTTTCTCAAATACTATACGACTCGAGAATCCTTAAAATATAGCACAAAAGCATTATATGTATATGTGCTGGAAATGAGATTCCAGCTTTATAAACAATTCGTTTTTAGGCAAAAATAATAATAAAAGTATATTTATTGTAATTTCACAGAAAAGAGCAACTATTACCAAAAAAAAAAAAAAAAAATTCATACTAGTTTATAACATTATGACGGTGAGTAAATGATGACTGAATTGTCATTTTTGGGTGATTTTGTAATTTGGTTTGAATTTATTCCAAGTCTACTCTCAATTCAATGAAAATAGTCTAGACTAAATAAGAATAGACAGAAAATAAGGTGTAATGAGTAAGTGACAACAGAAATCCGAACTAAATGCCACGTCATCTCAGTTAGCTTCCCGTTCCAAGCAAAAAAGAAAACGCTTTTCTGTTGAAAAGGTGAGACCTTTTGTAAGTAATGCCAGGTCACAAAATGAAAAAGCAACACGGGAGAGCAGAACGCCACCTAATTTGTGAAGTTTCAAGAGGTTTTATCTGCCGTGATTTTGTGCGTCTCGGCAGCTACGAAATGCTTTAAAATCAGAAGAGGATGAGGGGGCATGAGAGATTGACAAGCAGAACAGATTTATCCCTTTCATCTGCGTTAGCATTTGCCAAATTCAATTGAAGGAGGAAAATGTCATGAAAAATAGCAAAATTGCTGAACACAAACAGGGATTCAGTCGTAGGCTCCTTAATTGGGTCCTCGGGGAAACATTCCGGCTACAAAATCAGGGATTTGGGGTGTTTATTACAGGAAGTTGAGACTCCAGAATGTTAAGTAAAATGGTTTGATAAGGATGAGAAAAAAAGTGGCGGGTGGACGAGGAACACAACAGCTGCTTGTCAGTCAGGGTTTTGGCACGATTGTGTCAGTGGAGATTAACGTTTCTAATTAGGGAGAAATAGTTCAGTCAGGTTTAGTGAGAGAAAAAAGGGCAGAGAGAAAGAGAGAAAAGGCTTTACTGCCCTCTGGTGTTCACTTAAAACGTTAAAGGCAGCTGACCAGTAGCGAGTGAGAGAGCTGGAGAAAGCTCAGTTGCCGCCCACTCCAGCTGCTGAAGTAGTTGTTCCAGAGCTGCTCAGTGCTGATTTGCCTTTGTGCCTTTGGCCACCACGCCGTCGACCACTTCCACCAGACTTCAACTGAAAGAGACGATAAAAAAACTATGATTTTTTAAAAATAAAAACTGATTTTGGGTCCTCACTAAAGTTATTTTTAAAGTTGACACCCCCCCCCAAAAAAATGGCAGCAGTCACAATGTTAATTCGAAATATGTTAATTGTGTTTTTATCAAGGGTTTTTTATCGCGTCATTTCCATGAGTAGGAACGAAACATATAACTGATAAAAAAAAAAAAAGAATAAACTGATTTTGTTCATTGTCATTTTCCCCTGTAAATAAATGTACGTCAACGTGTCATTTGTTTTACAAATTTTGTGTTAAAAGCACATTGAAATTATCATTAAAGTCAATTTAAAAGTCATACAAATAAAAATCAAATACAAATCTCACTGTAAAAATACTGTTGTTCGAAAAGTTGTTTTACTCAAAATTGTGCTGTTGTAACAAACTGTGAATGGAGACAGTTTGAATAGTTATACAAAATAAATAAATACTTTTTTTTTATCCTCAGCAAAATAAATTAAACTTCCTTACATTTTAATAATTTATTTTACTATTACATTTTAATAAATGATTGGCAATTAAATACTTGACTAAGCAAATTTTAATAAACTAAACTGAAAGAGACGATTAACCAAATTATTTAATATAATAACATTTTATTTATTTATTTTTCCAGAAATGGAAACTTTTGAATCACAGTAAAAGTACAAATATATCAATTCAATAAATAAAAACTGAAATATTATTATTATTATTATCTATGTATTTATTTCTCTTTTTTGTAATTTTCTCCTTATCAAAACAAATTAAACTTGGACTCAAATTCAGAAAATGTAATACAGTTATCTTTTATGTTTATCAGCACAATTTTTAATAATTTTTGGTAGATATATTTTTTGTCAATCATTTAGTTAATGGCAATTTAAAACATAACTGACTGAGTACATTTCTATAGATTATGTTTGTAAACCTGTAATTTAACATCTCAATAATGGTTAATAAGGACAGCTTTACTATTTGAACACAACTTACAAAGAAACAAAACCCAGAATTTGGTCTGTATTGACCATTAATGGAAAAATCAATTAACCGTTAAGTCTAAATGAAAGAGTCATGTGCTTTTCAGAGATTTGTCTCATTCAAATACTTTTCAGGAAATAAATCAGCCTAATTTGTTACATTAAGACTAATGTCTTTTATAATCATGAAAGTAATGCTCTTAATACCTCTGCGATTTACACAAACAGCAAATAAAAATTTTAAGAAGCTTAAAGAGTTTGACCTTAATGTGCTTTAAACCGTTTCACCTTCACTTCACTGCTTTTTTTAACTTTATTCTCTTTGTTTCGATCTGTACAGAGTGTCTCCTCACCCCCTGCTATCTAACGCACTGAGCCACGGACAGAAGAGAAAAGAAAAGGACGTTTTTGTATAGGGGATGAAAAGAGTTGAGAAATATCAAGTGCTGTAAGTGTCTGTGAATGTTTGGAGATTAATATTATATGCAGCCCGGAGGAAAATGTGAAGCGGAAAAAGAGTATATAAGGAACAATATGGGAACAAGTGAGATAAAATTATTTAATACCAAGCATAATACGAACATTACAGACTAAATATAAAATAAGAAAATATTTTTCTCTCACTTGTTTGATTGGTTTCTCTTTGTCTACTTTCAAATCAAATCAAATCAAATCAAATCACTTTTATTGTCACATCACCACAGCACAAGTGCCTTGGTGAGTGAAATTCTTATGAGCGTGCTCCAGACAGTGCAGAAAAACAACAGACAATTTACCTATGGACAGACAGTGCAAAAAAAAAAAAAACAACAGACAATTTACATATGGACAGACAGTGCAAAAAACTGCACTGGAGCATTTACAGTGCTCCAGACAGTGCAAAAAAACAACAGCAATTTACATATGGACAGACAGTGCAAAAAACTGCACTGGAGCATTTACAGTGCTCCAGACAGTGCAAAAAAAACAACAACAACAGCAATTTACATATGGACAGACAGTGCAAAAAAGCAACAGCAATTTACATATGGACAGTACATATTTACAGACTGTACAGAAGACAATGTGCAAAATACACATACATATACTCAGTACACATAGTGTACTATAAAGACATACTTAATTATCAACGACACATTATACACCGTATGGGCACATCTGCATTATGTACAGTATCTATACATAATGTAGTCTATGCATAGTAATAATGTGAGGTGCAACAGATTATAAATTAACTGCAGATTGGTTGGTTGAGCAGCAGATAAATGTGCAAAGGTGCAACAGATTATGCATATGCAGTGTCGTGGATGTGCATTGTATGGTGTCCAGTGATAGCAGATAGGTTGTGATTAGTGCAGTGTGTGCTTGTAGTCCAGTTGAACGGTGTTAAAGTGCAGTGCATGGCATGTTGTGTTAGTGGGAGTGTGATGTAGGTGAGTTATTTGTGACTGTTCATTAGCCTGATAGCCTGGGGGAAAAAGCTGTCCCTCAGTCGGCTAGTGCGGGATCGGGTGCTACGGAAACGTCGCCCTGAGGGCAACAGAGAGAGCAGTCTGTGGGACGGGTGGCTGGAGTCTTTGATAATCCTTCGGGCTTTCCTTGTACACCGCCTGGTGTAGATATCCTGGAGGGAGGGCAGCTCACCTCCAACAATGTGGCGGGCAGTTCGCACGACCCTTTGCAGAGCCCTGCGGTTGCCAGCGGTGCTGTTTCCAAACCAGGCGGTGATACAGCCGGTCAGGATGCTCTCCACAGTGCAGGTGTAGAAGGACCTGAGGATTCTGGTGCTCGTTCCAAACTTCCTCAGCCACCTCAGGAAGAAGAGACGCTGATGTGCCTTCTTCAGCACTGCATCTGTGTGAGGAGACCATGTGAGATCCTCAGTGATGTGAACGCCGAGGAACTTAAAGCTGGTCACCCGCTCCACAGGTGTATTGTCGATGGTGATGGGTGTGTGTTCTCTGTCTCCTGTAATCCACCACCAGCTCCTTGGTCTTGTCGATGTTGAGTGAGAGGTGGTTCTCCTGACACCATTTAGTCAGGGTACTCACCTCCTCTCTGTAGGCCGTCTCATCGTTGTCGGTGATCAGGCCTATCACCGTTGTGTCATCAGCAAATTTGGCGATGACATTGGAGCTGTGTGTAGCTGTACAGTCGTGTGTGTACAGGGAGTACAGGAGTGGGCTGAGGACGCAACCCTGCGGTGCACCAGTGTTGAGGATCAGGGGGATGATGTGTTGTTGCCCATTCTGACCACCTGACTTCTGCCTGTCAGGAAGTCCAGGATCCAGCTGCACAGAGATCTGTTCAGTCCTAGAGTCTGGAGCTTCGCAACCAGTGTGGCAGGAACTATAGTGTTAAATGCTGAACTATAATCCACGAACAGCATCGTCACATAGGTGTTTTTATTTTCCAGGTGGAGAGAGCAGTGTGCAGGGTGAAGGCAATAGCATCGTCTGTGGAACGGTTACTGCGGTATGCAAATTGTAGTGGGTCCAGTGAAGCAGGCAGCACAGAGCAGATGTGTTCTCTGAGAACGGTCGACACAGAAGCGTATGAAATTCCAGATCAGGGGAGCAGAAGGATTTAATAGAGTGTATGTTCCTTTCATCACACCACGAGTTGTTAATATAGAAACACACACCTCCACCTCTGCTTTTCCCTGTGAGCTCTTCCGTTCTGTCCGAGCGGTGCACGGAGAAGCCCGTGAGCTCGATGGCTGAGTCTGGAACCATAGCAGACATCCAGGTTTCTGTGAGGCAAATAACACAGCAGTCCCTTGTTTCTCGTTGGTATGAGATGCGCCCGCAGTTCACAGAGTTTGTTATCCAGTGACTGAGCGTTGGCCAGTAAAATGGTTGGAAGAGGAGGTCGGAAAGCACGGCGTCTCAATCTGATGAGAACGCCAGCTCTTTTCCTCGCCGGGCGGCGTTTCCTCGATTTCGCGACCCAGACAAAGAGCTCTGATGCGGTGTCTGAACACTCCACCGGCATTCAGAAACTCAAAGTCCGGTTTGCGTTGACGGAGGAACCAATGTTCAAAAGCGTGTCTCTATCGTGAACAGTTATACTAACAACATCTAACACATAAAACAACAAAAAACTAATAAAACATACGAAAAACTGCAAAGTTTTCCCGGAGCTCGCAACACGGCTGCCATCCTCGGCGCCATCTTGACTCAAGACTTTCAGGACTTATATGAAAATCTGATGATGTTTTGGTTCATATTTATGCAGAAATATAGACAATTCTAAACTTTCAAACAGCACTGTATGTATATATATATATATATATATATATATATATATAATACAAACATGTATTAGTAAAAATGTTATATATAATTAAGTTATAATAAAATAAATATGTATGTGTGTGTATATATATATATGTGTGTGTGTGTGTGTGTGTGTGTGTGTGTGTGTGTGTGTGTGTGTTTCAAATTAAAATATAATACAATCTTAGTATTGTTATTACTATTATTATTGACTTGATTTTTTATGTTTTTACGATATATAATAAAATATCTGTACATAGTTTCTACAATTATTTTATCCATTATTTATGAATGTATTGCTGACTCTCACCAGTTGTCCCATTTGAGGGCTTCCTCCCATCTGTGTGCTTTCCTCGAAGGCTGATGAAGAGCCTTCCACCTGTGGCGAGGTTTTTTTGGTAGACTGCATCTTGGCCTGAGGCTTGCTTTGAAGCAGCTGTCGTATAAGCGAAGACAACAGACAGGAGTTTAAAAGGAAATGCATTGCCAGTTTTATGACTCTAGAAGGTAACAAATCTCTCTATATACTTTATTGGTATATAATAACATTATGAAATATGCATGATTGACATCACTAAAGTTAAACTAATTCAATAACATTTTCCAGTTGGATGAATCTCAAGAAACCATACATATGTATCTCAACAATATCTCAATGAACACAAAAACATTTTCCAAAATGTTGACAGGACTAAGTTTTATATAACATCTGTTTAACTTATAACATGAAAGTAAGGTTAATAATATAACTTAGAGAACAAAATTGTCAGTTTTACTCAAATTAGGGTGATGCAAAAATGAGTACACCCCACTGAAAGTCTCTGGAGCAAAGCTAAATTTTAAACTACAAATGTCTAATTTAACAAGAATTCAACCACAGGTGAGTCTAATTATTCATTACACAGGTGACAGTTGACTATAAAAGGGTGTTACTTAAAGAAAACCGCTTCCCATTTCATGCTGTCAGCAATGGCACCACATGGAAGAGAAATGTCACAAGACCTGAGAAAGAAAATTATTTATTTACACAAGAAAGGTGAAGGCTACAAGAAGATCAGCAAAGCTTTACTTATCAGTCAAAATACTGTAGCAAAAGTGGTACAAACATTTAAAAAAGATGGAACTGCAACCATCTCACAGAGATGTACAGGTCGTCCATGGAAGTTAACACCTCATCAGGAGCGTCTTCTGATGAGAAGGGTTGAAGAAAATCGACATGCAAGTTCACTGCAGTTATCTAAAGAAGTAGAAAGCCAAACTGGGGTGACTATTTCCCGTGACACAATATGGCGTACACTGCAGAGGAATGGCATGCATGGGTGCCGTCCACGAAAAAAGCCTCTCCTAAAGCCCAGGCACAAAAAAGCCCACCTAGAGTTTGCCAGGGCCCATGCTGACAAAGATGAAGCCTACTGAGACTCTATACTTTGGAGTGATGAGACCAAGATAAATGTTTTTGGAACTGATGGCTTCAAAACTGTATGGCGTGGCAAAGGTGAGGAATACAAAGAAAAATGCATGGTGCCTACAGTGAAACATGGTGGTGGCAGTGTCCTTATGTGGGGCTGCATGAGTGCTGCTGTGTCGGGGAGCTGCATTTCATTGATGGCATCATGAATTCACAAATGTACTGCTTTATACTGAAAGAGAAGATACTACCATCACTCCGTGCCCTTGGTCGTCGTGCACTTTTCCAACATGACAATGATCCTAAACACACATCTAAGGCCACTGTTGGATTTCTGAAGAAGAACAAGGTTAAAGTGATTCAGCGGCCAAGTATGTCTCCTGATCTGAACCCAATCGAACACCTATGGGGAATTCTGAAGAGACAAGTTGAGCATCACTCTCCATCCAGCATCCAATCTCTAAAAGAGGTCATTCTTGAAGAATGAAAAAGATAGATCGGGCAAAATGTCGCCAACTTGTTCATTCTATGCCTAGAAGACTTGGTGCTGTCATTAAAAATCATGGAGGCCATACAAAGTACTAGATTTAGTAGTTTTTGTTGTGGGGTGTACTCATTTTTGCATCACCCTAATTTGAGTAAAACTGAAAATTTTGTAATCTAAGTTATATTATTAACCTTACTTTCATGTTATAAGTTAAACAGATGTTATATTAAACTTATTTTCTTGTCTTGTCAAAATTTTGGAAAATGTTTTTGTGTTCATTGAGAGTTTAAAATGTTACTTTTCAAAGGGGGTGTACTCATTTACGCTGAGCACTGTATATATATATATATATATATATATATATATATATAGGATGAATGTTTTTGTGACCTCTGACCTTAGTGATGGTACCCACGGCCTTGGTCCTGCCTTCTCTGAAGACGAGTCTCTGGTCCGTGTGAAGGTACTCGGGAGTCTTGATGAAGCGGAAGTGTACGGTGGCTTTGTCCCCCGTCCGTAAACAGTCTTTGTTCATGCCGATGATGGTGGCCGTCTGTCTGATACTGCCACAGTGAACTATGATACAGAGAAACTCACGACTAAGTGCCAAATAGATGCAATATCCATTTAGATTAGTGCTGTCAGACGATTAATCATGATTAATCACATTCAAAATAAGTTTTTGTTTACATAGTATATGGGTGTGTACTGTGTATATTTATTATGTGTATATATAAATACACACCCATGCATGTACATATTTAAGAAAAAATATGTTACGTTTATATATTAAATATATTTATATAATATTTATTTAGCACTAGTTTAGATACAATTTCTATTTAAATATTTAATATGTTTTATACCTCTCCTTCAGTAAAACAAAAGCATTGATATTAGAAGACAATATTGTAAGCACATAATATAAGGTTTTATTTTTTCCCAAAATCAAACAGGGAATTAATTGTTTTATGTATATTTATATGTATATTACATTTCATTAAGGCAATACAGTGTAGATTAATACTATAATATTGGTTAACAACAATATTATAAAACATAAAATTAAAATGTAAACAATATAGTAAAACAAAATAATCTGCCATATTGTGTGTATCCCCTATAATGTTAAATGTATATTTTAAATACTTTTTATTCAGTGAAACAACAGCATGTTTTCCCAATACAAACATTTAATTATTTTTTTATACTCAATTTTATAAAGGTAAACCTATATATCTATACTTATTATACTGACTATAACATTAAATAAAATGTAAGCATGTGAAACAGAATTATCTGTCAAAATGTAAGTATCCTCATTATCTGACCAAATGTCTATATCATAAATGTTTTTATTATAAATTATAAAATTATAATTTTTTATGTTATATATTTATTAATACATATATTTTAATAGTATTTTTTTTACTATTAACTCTTATTTTTATATATGTGTGTGTGTGTGTGTGTGTGTGTGTGTGTGTGTGTGTGTGTGTGTGTGTGTGTGTTCACATATTTAAATAAAATGTGTTATTTGTATACTATATAGTTATTTAAGATTTAGATATTTTAATTTATAAATAAATAATATGTTAAATATTTTCTTCAGTAAAAATCCAAATATCTTAATGTTGATGTTTTTTTTTATGTCAATATTTGATATGTTCAATATATATTATACAACAAGCAAATGTTTTAAATATCACAAGAAACGGAAATTAATTTTTTATATATTTTTTATAATGCTTAATATAGATTACATTAAAAAAATATTAATTAACTTTTATCACAAACAAATATCCAGTCTAATATCTATTTTGAATATTTAGATTAAATATTTTAAACTATACAAACATTTAAGTTTAAATTTCATAAGAATAAAGAATTCCATCAATTATTTATACTAATATTTTTATTAAACGTTTAACAGATTATATTAAAAATTATGTTAAGTATTTAATATCATGAGTAACACAAATTCTGTCAAATATTTAACATTTGTCTTGCCTACTCAATAGGGGTGTGACGAGACACTTATCCCACGAGACAAGACACAAGACTGGGTTCACGAGAATGAGACGAGACGAGATTTTTAGACTTTTTCAAGATCCTCAATGACTAAATATATAGAAAAATAGCCTTTCATTCAACTGAAAAACACAAAATGCAAAAAATGTAGGTGCATTTTGAAATAAACTTATACTTAAACTTATTTTTGAATGAATTATATGCAGTAGGCTAAACAAAATGTAAACTAGAGCAGCACGATTCTGGACAAATTGAGAATCTTTTTTAGTTTTTTATTCTCTCACAAAATAACGTAATTTACTATTGGTTCTGACAAAATTTTTATTGCTTAAGTCTTTAAAAAATATCTATATTAATTTGAATAAAAAAAAATAAAGATAAACGAAGGAGTCAGTGTCTCACTTCATAAAGACTCCTGAATGAATGATTCAATGTCAAATACATGTTTTAAACGGGTTGTCGCCACATCCTAGCAGAAGATGATAAACATTACAATACAAGTGATACGATACTTTCGATTTGATCGCTACTGTAGACAATTAGTGTTTATACACAAACTATAAACTTTTATCCCAGTAATTCTGTTATTTAAATGTCTGTAGGGCTGCAGCTAATGATTATTTTTATTGTTGACTAATCTATGACTAATCTATAGATTCTTTTTTCGATCAGTTGACTAATCTATTGATTATTTTTCAATTGATCTATTTATTATTTTCTCATCAGTTGATGAATTCTTTAGTTAAACTATCAATACATAATAACAGTAGTAGTAGCCTTTATTGTCACTAGTCACAAGTACCAGTGAAATGCTACTATTAATATTTTATTTTATTCAAACGTTTTTTCATAAATAATACTTTACAAAAAATGAATAATAATAACAAGAAAGAAGGAATGAAAGAAAATAACAATACAAAATAAGAAAAGAGAGAAAAATAAATAACAAAAAATAATTAATAAAAAATAAAAATGAAAGAAAATAACTATAACAAATAAGAAAAGAGAGAAAAAGAAAATTAATAAAAAATATTTAATAAAAAAGAAAAAGAAAGAATGAGAATAACAGGGCAGTGATACAATCAATAGAAATGCACATTGTTATGCATTCACAGTTCTGTTTGGGACTGACAGCAGTTGCTTACAGGTGAGAGACTTGAAATATTTTATTTATTCAGCAGATTAAAACATCTGCTTGAATACATATCTGTATATCAATGAACAGCTGAAGTAACAACCGCATTCAGGACACGAGAGCGACAGAATCAAAAATGGTGTCATAACACTGGGAAGTTTTATCACAGCTGACAGCCCGTTTTTAAATGAATGATCACAGTCAAAGCTTGTCCTGTCCATCACACAGTTAAACAACTAACAATTACTTTAAAAGCTTAGTTAGCGAGTGCAGAGAGCGTGTTTGGTGCATGCATCTCAGAGATCGAGCAATCACGTGTATACACACACACAGCACTGACGGCAGCTCCGGTTTAAGATGATCGTGAATCATTTCTCCTCCGTCTCTGTCAGTGCATTAAACCCATCATGATTATATAGGCAACTCGATGTCCTGTGCTGTTCCGTTCATTCAGCGCAGCTTTGCATGCGGTTGTGAATCCTGACAATGTAAAGGAGTCAGTTCGGCTATATATATGTGGTTCTGATGGTCGTATAATAATATAATGCTCTATGAACGCTCTATGAAGTTAAGTGATGTTGCCATACTAGCCTTTATTTTCTGCTCTAGTTGTTTTTGTCAAACATGACAGAAAAACAGTCTTAAGTAGGGATAACTGCAGGCTGTTTTAACAATTAATTGTGCAGCTCTAATGTAAACATTGCACAATACTTTGCAAGGATATCATCACGTTCTCGCGAGAGCCGTCGGATCTCGTCACATTCCTACTACTCACCCATAGCTTGGTATCTCGGCGCTATTGTTGTTGGATGGTGCAATACGAGAATCTCTGCCTCAAACTCCCAGCATGCCTGTGGGTTGAGGTGGGGCGACACCATCACCATCCCCTTCCTGATCGATGAACGCTTGATCTTCTTCAGAGCGAACGAGGCCGTCTGCCCGCCACGCACTTCTTTAACAGGCATGCGCTTGCGATGGATGGATTTGACGGCAATGGGGATGAAGACGCCCAGAGGATCTGGACCGAGGAGCAGCGTGTCATTCAGCCGTATTAATCCACATAAAGTAGTCCCTGATACTATGGTACCTACACCCTGAGGGACATACGAGAGGTTCAAACGATTGAGAAAGAGGTAAACAGAAGTACAAAACAGTATGTGTCATACCGGTACTGAATATGTGTCGTCAATTTGAAATTCTGGCAGCTCGTCGTCTTTAAACGTCATTCTGGGAGAAAGCAAGTTCAGGAACATTTTCAACAAGTCCATGTTTTCACCCGTCACATTTGAGATCTGGAAAATCGGACACATCCTACACACAAAAACAATGCTTTTGTGTAATATGCTCTCATTATTGCAGATGATATGAATAACTTGTTTCAAATTGATACTTACAAAGATTATTTGGGCAAAAAAGCATCTTTATTTCCAAAAAAAATTCATGAAAAATGTAATGGTAGTCAGAGAAGTGACTAATATTAAACTTTTACAGATTTTACATGATTGTTTAGGTTTTTTGTCAAAAGTTAAAAAAGTGTAAGGTTAACCCTAAGTGTAAAGGTCATTGCACACGGAGTCTGGAATTTTCGTATGCATTTTTTCGTATTCGTATATTTATCCTAAAAATGTGTCATGCACAGAAATCTTTCATACTGAGTCCGATGCGTATTAATTAATCCATTGTGAAAAAATTATTAAAACATTCCTAAATTGAGTCTTCAAGCAATGAGGATGATTTAGTTGTCCTCTCGCTTCTAAAAAGGAGAAAAAGAAAGGAAATATTGGGTCCATCCAATCCTAAAATATAGAGGACGGTGAGTTCCCACTCCTTATTAAGGCGCAGCGCAATTATCATGGGCGATTCGAAATTTATTTCAGGATGTCATTGGCTCAGTTTGATGCTTTGCTTGCAATACTAGAGCCACATATTAAAAAGAAAACCACCAATTCCTGTGAACTCTGTGGATCTTGCCAGTGCTTTGTGCTGCGAGACAAAGTGGATGAACTTGACAATCACCATTGTGGATTTTGGCATTCACATGTACGGTGGCTCTGAACTGTCAAAACACCTCTCAAAATGCTTGCTACTGATGTGAAAAATTATTTTTTATGACTATATTTAATAACTTAGTTTCGGAGGCAGTCTGTAAATGTGATTGACACAGCGTGAGGTCGTATTTATTTTTCAACGTGCGAACATTTCAGAAGAAAATTGTGCAATGGCCTTAAGTTTATTGGGTTTTTTGCCCTTTTTATCATTCTACAGGCAAAAATTAAGTAAATTACCTTTCTGAGCTAAAGTTTAAGGCAGTAACAATGACGTCGTCCTTGTTTTGCACCAAAACTGGAATTTTTCTGCATCCTGGAGACTTGAGTAACCTTTGTAATAACTTTAGCGTCTCTGCAACACAAAACCACAGAAAATTGTCTAAACACACACACTGTAGGGTTGAATGCCTGGATTTGTATTTCACATTCATTTTTTAAAAGCATTTGCAGGATATTGTTGATTAAATCAGGAAATAATTTTAAATTTAATTTTGTTACATCTTATAACTTAAAACCCAATAACATTTGCACAATATGCACAAGGATACCAGGAAGTAGAGCTGTGCAATATGACGATATATATCACATGGCGAAATAAAAAGTCTATCGTTTCATATTATGCTCTATTGTTTATTTTGTGGTGTTGCAAAATACATTGTTTACGGTAATATTATTTGGATGACTGCAATCTTTACACACCACCACCGGGGTGTGAAGGGGAGACAGAACCAGGTGGAGACCAACCAGCCAGGACAAAACGAGGAGCTCGTTCCTAAACGAGGGACTACATCTGTAGCATGGACATGTGTCTTTAAGCACTGCAGTTTTAAAACAACTTATTGTAACCATTGATACACAAACAACAGAGCTATATGCGTGCACTGTCTCTGTTTCTGTGTGAGAGTGCGAATTTAAACATAAACACACTTATATATGTCAAAATCCCTGTTTTTGAAAGTATCCACAATAACAGTAATTTAGGTCTTAAGAGAGTAAACAGCTGAAATAGAAAATGCATATGTAACAGTATATTGGAGTATATTCGGTCTTAAAGGGGAAGCTGTCCAATATTCATCCTGTCTGCCATTCATATTAATCAAACAACAGTGAGAGAAAATCTCTCATTGCTCTTGACTAAATCACTTTTGTAACTTTAATAAGAAATACAAAAGTATAATAACGATATATTTATATATATATATACACTGAACAAAATTATAAACGCAACACTTTTGTTTTTGCCCCATTGTTCATGAGCTGAACTCAAAGATCTAAGACTTTCTCTGTGTAAACAAAAGGCCTATTTCTCTCAAATATTGTTCAAAAATCTGTCTAAATCTGTTTTAGTGAGCACTTCCGAAAACCAGTCATTATCTGGTGTGACCACCATTTGCCTCATGTAGTGCAATACATTTCCAGTTGATCAGGTTGTTGATTGTGGTCTGTGGAATGTTGGTCCACTCCTCTTCAATGGTGGTGCGAAGTTGCTGGATATTGGCAGGAACTGGAGCACGCTGTCGTATACGCCGATCCAGAGCCTCCCAAACATGCTCAATGGGTGACATGTCTGGTGAGTATGCTGGCAATTGTTTACAGATCCTAGCAACATCAGGCCGTGCATTATCATGCTGCAACATGAGGTGATGGTCGTGGATGAATGGCACAACATTGGGCCTCATGATCTCATCATGGTTAGGGATTGGAATCTTTAGTCACCTCACGATCCAATCCGATTCCGATTCTGGGAGTCACGATGCAATTCCAGAACGATTCTTGATCTACTTTTTTCCCCCCTTATTAATTAATTAGTTTACTGACTTGAGAATCTTAAAATCCTTACAGTTACATATCCTTACATAAGTAATTTAGTACTTTTAAAAATAATTACAAATTAAAACAGTTTATGTTAAGAATTTTAAATTAATAGAACTTCAAAACATACAAGCAAGTAGCAAATAATAAAGAGGAGCATAGAGGTGAGAACCAGAAAGGCGTAAGTGACATTTCACCAACTTTACAGAAGAGTCAAAACAGAAAGGTTACCATAGTTTGATCTGACTTTGTTTACTGATTTCAATTGTTTATGATACAAATGTGTACACTCATGGATGACAATAGGCTACTTTTGCCAGAAAGAGCTCATTAAGAGCTTTAATTTCTTATATATATATATATATATATATATATATATATATATATATATATATATATATATATATATATATCCATTTCACCAAAATGTCATTTACGCCCTTCTGGTTCTCACCCCTCGATATAAAAAAACAACAAAAAAAGAGGGATTTCAAGATTTGTATTCGTCACATACACAATTATACAGAATATAACCAGCAGTGAAATGTAAGTAACAGTAGGATTTCAGTATTTAAGATTATCTGAATGTGTTCTATTCAAGATTTTTCTTCAACTTTACTGTTGTTTTTTACTATGACATCATAGACAGTGGGAGATCTATTAAGCTGCATTCACACACAGATCTCTTTTGAAATATAAGAGGTAATGTGGTTTGTCCTGTCCATTTAATCCCTTAAGACATATCTAGCTGTGTTGTGTTTACATAAATTTTGCGTCATGAAACCATTTTGAGATGGAAGTACTTTAAACCACTTACACAGAGTTGCGCACAGCAGCATGCGCGAGCAGTCCACACAAACAAACGCGCGTCAGCATTTGAAATTGAAAGCAGCCTTCTGTTTGTCAGGTTCATATTTTAAATATATAAGTCCACTGCATTCCAAACCACATAAATGATGACTTCGTTGAGCATTTGTAAGGAAAATACAGACGGGCGAGGCTACACATTTCAAGTGTAACATCAAATGCGTCTCTCACAGCGCATCCTGTGCAATGAAGCCTGTGATTGTAATTTGCTTCAACTTTTCCAAACTTTATGAAAGATTATTTTACAGAAGGTTCGAATTGGAAACAAGCAGAATACGGGTGTTTCTAAAGCAAACGTCATCGCACATCTGGTTAAAAACTAAACTCAGAATCGATCCAGAATCATTGGAGAGAGAATCGCGATGCATCGATGAATCAATGTTTTCTCCCACTCCTAGTCACGGTACGTCTGTGCATTCAAAATGCCATTAATAAAATGCACCTGTGTTTATTGTCCATAACATTCGCATGCCCATACCATAACCCCACCGCCACCATGGGCCACTCGCTCCACAACGTTGACATCAGCAAACCCACGACACCATAAACGCTGTCTGCCATCTTCCCTGTACAGTGAAAACCGGGATTCATCCGTGAAGAGAACACCTCTCCAAAGTGCCAGACACCATCGAATGTGAGCATTTGCCCACTCAAGTCGTTTTTGATGACAAACTGCAGTCAGGTCGAGACCCCGATGAGGACGACGAGCATGCAGATGAGCTTCCCTGAGACAGTTTCTGACAGGTTGTGCAGAAATTCTTTGGTTATGCAAACCGATTGTTGCAGCAGCTGTCCAGGAGACTGGTCTCAGACCGATTTTTGGAGGTGAAGATGCTGGATGTCGAGGTCCTGGGCTGGTGTGGTTACACGTGGTCTGCTCTGAAACGCCTTTGGAGACGGCTTATGGTAGAGAAATGAACATTCAATTCACAGGCAACAGCTCTGGTGGACATTCTTGCATTCAGCATGCCAATTGCACGCTCCCTTAAAACTTGCGACATCTGTGGCATTGTGCTGTGATAAAACTGCACATTTTAGAGTGGCCTTTTATTGTGGCCAGCCTAAGGCACACCTGTGGAATATTCATGCTGTCTAATCAGCTTATTGATATGCCACACCTGTGAGATGGATGGATTATCTCACAGATTTAGACAGATTTGTAAACAATATTTGAGAGAAATAGGCCTTTTGTGTACATAGAAAAAGTCTTAGATCTTGGAGATCAGCTCATGAAAAATGGGGCAAAACAAAAGTGTTATGCTCATAATTTTGTTCAGTATATAAAGAATCTATACATAATGCACATGTTAATTATATCTAGATAGATAGATAGATAGATAGATAGATAGATAGATAGATAGATAGATAGATAGATAGATAGATAGATAGATAGATAGATAGATAGATAGATAGATAGAATTAACACAGTGAAGACTAATTAATATACACAATGTATGTAGCATTTCTTATTTATTGTAGTTTTTGGCCTATTGCTTGCAATTAGTTTCTTATCCTTATTGCATCACTGACTGTTTATTTATCTTCAGTGAGCTTGAGTTTGTTTTGCATGTGTGTGTGTGTGTGTGTGTGTGTGTGTGTGTTGTGCTCTTTTTAGGCTTGTATTAGATATTGACATTGGTGACAATAATTATGAACATTCTATGGTATCAAACATTTTAATATCATAAAAACCTTTTTAAAAGAAAAAAATAACTATATTGTGATATATATATATCGTTATCATAATATAAAATTAGCCTTATCGTGATATAGGATTTTGGTCATATCGCCCACCCCTACCATTGAGTATTCTTGCATATTACACAAACATGCAGGAATTACACCACTAGTGAGTAAGTTCATCCACACAGAGAAGTCTCACAGAAAATGAGAGTCACATTACCTTGTAAGATGTTAGCGGGACACATGTCTATCTTTGTTACAACAACAAAAACAGGAACGTTGAGGGCCAGAGCGAGACCAAGGTGCTCTTTAGTCATGCCAATGATTCCTGCATTACTTCCCACCTTCGCGACACAGAAAAAGACAGAATTCATACAACTTGAAACCACAGAGTACATACACCTGTGGCACACCTACTCCCTCTCACCATTAGCATGCAGAAATCCGGCAGGTGGCCAGTCATGCCAAATACGGTGGTCTTCAAGTACTTCTCGTGGCCCGCCAAGTCGATGAAAGTGATGACCTTTGATGACCTCTCGCAGATTGTGGTCCAGTCCAGGCTGCCTCCATGGCTGTCCAGTTTGTTGACCACCTGCCCTTCCTGGTCGAAACCCAGAATGTCATTGCCAACGCTACTCGTCCGGCCGCTCTCCATCTCATGTTTGTGGCGGAACAGCTTCTGGCGAGCGAATCCACGACCGTTGTCGAGTTCACCGTGGGTTAGGACACCCAAAAGTGTGCTTTTACCAGCATCTACATTGCCTACAACAGCCACTCTGAAAAAAATTGAAAGATTTTAAGCAAAAATTTATAATTTTTAACATAATTTCTTTGTAAAGCATCTTCTAACCTGACTTCCAGGAAGTCTGCCTCTCCCACTCGACGACGGATGAGATAATCATGGACATGTCCTGCTGTTTCCATCCTCTCTCTCAGCAGAATCAGGTCAGCATCAACCTGTTCACAAAGTGACTGCACTGTAGCGACAGATGCTTCCATATCCTGCTCATCCAGACCATAATCACCACCATCTGAGAGACAGAGACACCAAGAATTTATCAACACTTCTTAATAGGACATTTACATCTTGGAAAGTCAAAATCAATTTCTGAAATGATTGCAAAAAAGGATCGAAAATACAAGAATAAATATGACAGATGGAAAACAGAACTGTTTTGAAAGAACTCTCTCATGCTCACCAAGGTTGCATTTATTTAATATAGTAAAAATACTAATATATTGAAATATTATTTCAATTTATAATAATTGTTTTCACATCTCACCTGTTCCCATTCCGACCACATAGATTGTTTCTCCACATCCTTCCTCTATTCGTTCTCGCAGCTGCTTTTGTAAACACTCATACTGCTTTCCTGTAGGGCTGACCAGTGCAAACTGACGACAATCAACAAAAGTAATCAAAGTACTATTAAATGTGCGTATAGAAGAAAAACGAGATATTTGTTGAGCATGTATTTTGATATATTAAAATGTCAAAATTTTGGTATGCATTCCATATATTTAATATATCTTTGCAGTGACTCTAAAAAGAATTTGGACACTTAAGCAAAACTTAGAAGTGTATATGAATGCCAGTAAACTGGATTACAAAATATTAAAACTATTCTATTTTAGTTTTAATGATAGCACAAGCGCGCTTTTCAAACTTTTTTTGTGCAAAATGTCCTGCTTTAGAGAGCAGGCTGTGACTAACTTTATCTAAGATACCAATATATTGGTATGCATTCAATATATTCTGTATCTATATATACAGTGACTCCAAAAATGTTTAAAATAATATAAATAAAATGAATTGTACTGCTTTAGAAAGCAAGCTATAATTTAAAATTCCTGAACCATTTTTGAAAGTAAACCTAATTTCAAACAGTCCATCTGTAATTTAATAATTCGATTTTATTTAATTACATGTAAGAATTTATTTGTATTATTACAAACTTAAAACATCTATAAAACGTTTACCATGAAAATTATTTTTAAAATAAATGTAATAATTTGATTTGATATTTTATAATTCTAAATATAATCAAATCTAATTTTAATAATATACTTAAATGCTTTTAAGTGTGACTTAAGAGTGTCAAAATAATTTGTGGTCACTTATAAATCAGTATTTGTAGCAAATACTATGCTTTTTCATGTTGCACATTTTATTGCAGTTTTACATGCGTTAAAAAAGCAACAATTCACCCTTATCACAATGTTACTCATGTTCAGGTTCGTTCGCAAACAGTCACATAAGTCTGAGGTCAGTACAGTTGTTGGAGTGCCAGCTGGCGTTCACGTGCACAGCCAACGTGTCACTCACGCAGCGCGTTTGCTTTCAATTCAAAGATGTTAAATGTGTTTAAACATCACGCATTTGTCAAATAAACTCTTGTAATGGTTCATGCACATAGAGAAGCGTTCAAAAGAACGCATAGGCCTGAGAGCCACCTTGCTGGTGATGTTTAAATGATCCTCGGCTTCCCTGTTCTGGTTGTCGCCGGCGTCGCTGAGCTCAGCGCCGGGCGAATCCTCCGCGCAGCCCGGGTCAGGTGCGAACATACATGCCGGAACAACCGACTCCACCGCCGGGCTTAAGCTGCTCTCCGTCGCCGCCATGTGCTCCTCCAGCCTGCGTCTTGAAAATAGATTGATTCAATTACGTTTTGTCTTTTGGTTCTAAAACTAGAGTAAGTTTCGTTTCAACTCTCAACTTGGTCATACTAACCTGTCTAGCGTAGTTTACATGCACGTTTTGTAAGAGGAATAAGGGGCCTCCTACAAAATAAGGGAGACATGTACGCCTACTCGTGAATAATTAATTCGTTATTTGCAGGCACGTCTGAAAAAACTTTTTAAAAGTTTATTTTATTTCTTTCTTTTAAAAATGTTCTGCCTTTGAAAGAAGATTGTTTTTTTTGCATGTTTTCACGTGGCGTACTTAAGTGTAACCGACTTGCGTAATTTATGAATTTTTAAACGAGCTCTGTAGAGAGACGCCTACTCATGAATAATCAACAAATCAAGTATGAAAACTAAATTTAAAGAAAAGAAAGTAAGTTAGGTGTAATGCGCTGATCGTTAAAACTCAACTCGTAGACGTCAGAAAAGGACATCCATCAAGACACACCTACTTTGGTAATAATTAATGGTAATAATAATTTACATAATAACATAAAAGTGCAAGTCTGAACAAGTCTCTCAGTCTAGAAGCCATAAATTGACATTTTTAAATGTTATACATGATTGCGATATGTATGATACAATAGATATACATAATCTAGACAAGATATCGGATTAACAAGCATATAATAAGTAGCAAATGTATTATTTTTATTTTCTTCTTGCATAAACATTGCTATTGAAAAAAGTCATCTAGGAGGTTTTGGAGAGTATGAACACTAGGTGGCAATTTTGTGTTTTAACCTAGTCAAAATGACCCAACTGCAGTTTGATTGAGATTAATTGGAATGCACAATGAAAAAAACATGATTTCTGAAAATTGTTAAAATTGGAGTTATCTGTTTTTGCAAATGAACTCTTCATATATATATATATATATATATATATGCGCAACTGATACATTTTTGTTTCACTGCCAGTTTTTGTTTTGCAGTGCACTGTGTTCATTTCTAATGCAAACCGCACAAGCGTTGACCTTTGCGTTGCTGTGCTGTTACAGATACCTGGAAGTGTCTGGAACCTCCTCCTGGCAAACTCTTTGTTTCAGGAGGCGAAATGGAGTGTAAATTGGTTTCATGAGTCTGTTTTTGAGTCTGTGTGCTGTACTGGATTGGTAATTTGTGTCTGCAGGCAACTATCAAGTGCAAGACAGTGAAACCTAAACAATCGCAACTCGGCAACAAGCTAAAAAAATTAGTGCAAAAATAGAAACCAAAAATACTAGTTCGGAATGCATACTATTATGATTGCATGCATGTTTAATCCACACATAAATAATAAAAACAGTATGCTGTTCTAAACATAATCCAATCTTTTGGCAGTCTGATCAGACAGTAAATCATGTAATAAGTGAATTTTCTATGTCTAATATTATTCTAACACACTGCAGTAATAGTGTAATAATATGTTATTCCGAGTACGGTTAAGCACTGGATGTTGGTGAGTGTCGGTGTCTGTGAATTACTGTAGAGGGAAGCATTTCACAACAAACAAAATGATCTACTTTGAAAATAAATAGACTGCAAATATTTCCATTTTAGCATTACGTCATCTGCTTTTGGGCAGCAGAGTGATTGCATTTATTATTATTAAACACAATATCAAAATAATATACAGTAGATTACAATGTCATAATTTGTGTGTGTGTGTGTGTGTGTGTGTGTGTGTGTGTGTGTGTGTGTGTGTGTGTGTGTGTGTGTGTGAGTGAGAGAGAGAGACAACAACAAGCAATAAGTCTAAAAATTATAAAGTACATTTTGATGATAATAATAATAAACAAGTAACAAAATATTAGTGTTTGTTAAATTTCATGTTATTTTTAGTAAATTAATATTGTTAAATACAAATAGATTGTTATCAATTGGCATTTTTATTTGATATAATAATTTGTTACATTTATATAGCGCTTTTCTAGGCACTCAAAGAGCTTTAGAGGGGATCTCCTCAACCACCACCAGTGTGCAGCATCCACCTAGATGATGCGACGGCTGCCATATTGAGCCAGAACGCCTACCACACACTAGCTTACAGGTGGAGAGGAGACAGATGATGAAGCCAATCAGTGTATGGGGATGATTTGGAGGCCATGATGGTCAGAGGCCAATGGGTGAATTTGGCCAGGATGGTGGGGTTACACCCCTACTCTTTTTCGCCCCTAAACATTCTTTGTTTCTTTATGGTTTTCTATTGTTTTGTTATCTTGGAGTATTTAAAAAGTATTAATAGCACAGATTATTGGGTACTGCCATAAATAACAGTTCAGTCATCTGTAATTCAGTACAGATAAGTGGGACCAGATCATTCCCTGTTCACTAACAAACCTCTGGCCTGTTTCAATTATTAACCGCATCATGGCCAGATTTTACCCCATGCCAGAGGTAGAAGATGACTCTCTGACCTCAGTACCTGTCCATCAGTGTGAGTAAGACGACAGCAGAGTGAGACAGACAGACAAACACAGGGCTGAATGGAGAGACGGGACCAGATTTGCTCCTCGTGCGGAAACACAGGCCTCTTTTGTGCAGCTTGATTGAAATTCTGCGGCTTGTGGAGTCACAGGCCATTCTAGAGCTGTGGCCAATTAGGAAGTTGGGAAACCAGGGGTCTGTGTCTGGTTGAGCTAAAGAAAAAAGTGCGAGAAAGCCATGAAAGGGCACTCAAACACAGCTGAGTGACATATCCTTAAGTGTCCTCAGGTTTTAATGGGCCCAAGCCAGCCAGAATAAACCATTTCGACCGACTGACTCAAAACACTGAAAAGAAAAAGTGTTGCACCTCCCAAAATGTTTTGTCTTCTATTTTCAAGCTTTATATTAATAACCTCTCGGTCTTTGTACGGGCAGTTTGATTGACGTTCTGTAGATGGCAGTAAAACACTCTCGCAGCTGGATGGATGTGTTTTATACGCTCACGCTCTCTATCACTCTCTCCCAGGCTTGTGTATGGGTTTTATTTATGATAACTGGGTAATAAAGACACTGTTTTTGTCTCTTATATTGAGACATGAATATTGTGAAGGATGCGGTTGCTTACGCGCATCCGTATGACTTGTGTGTGCTGTAATCTGTGCTTTAAAATCGAGGCCCACATTATTGCTACACACTAAATGTGTGTGGAAATTACTTTGTACACAGAAAATATATGGCTTTCACAACTGCCTTGACACTTATGGACACACTTGCTGAGAAAGTTGTTTGTAGCTCTGCAGTATGTGCTAAAGAAATAGTTAAACATTAATAATAAAATGTTGTTGTTGTTGTTATTCATTAATTTTATATATTGTATTTATTTTATATAATAACAATAAATCTGTGTTTTTATTTTTGTTATTAACTTTTTGGCTAATATTATTAATATATGTTAGTATATATATATATATATATATATATATATATGACAATTTTCTGTTTTGTTAAGATAAGAAGTAGTAGAAGAAAAATAATCAGTACTACTAAATTAGTAGTAGTAGTTCTGATTAGAATTTCTAGTATTAATTGATTTCATTTATTTGATAATTTTTCAGATAATATATGGTAATTTAATAAAATTATATTATTACATATAGAATGTGATTATTATAATTATTGATATATGTTGTGTTTGTTCATTTTAGCTAATATTATTAATATTTGTATTATTTTCTCTGTTGTTAAGATATATAAGACGGATTAGTAGTAGTTTTATTTAGACTTTCTAGTATTCATTTATTTAGTTTCTTAGATAATATATGAAATAATCTAATACAATAGTATTACTAAATATTATATATGTATATTGCTATTGATGTGATATTACAATTCTTTAGCTAAAATGATTAATATTTTTACTATTCTTTATTTTAAGGTAATAATAGTAGTAATAGTAGTAGTAGTTCTAATTACAATTTCTATTAATTTCTTTATTTTATTTTAGATTTTTTTCAACTAATACAAATTTGAATAATGTAATAAAATACTATACACAATATAAATTAATGTTATTATTTAGCTAGTATTATTAATATTGTTTACTATTTTCTTTTTTGTTAAGATAATAATAATTAGTAGTGGTAGTTCAAATTAGAATTTATATTATTCATTTACTTAGTTTATTATTTTTTCCTTCAAATAATAATATGAAATAACGTAATAACATAATATATATTAAATATAATAAAGTATTATTAATATTGTATGCTTATATTTTCTTTGCATTTGTTTAATGAGCTTGTTTTTTATTTTTTATTATTATTTTCCAAGCATGGTCTCATCTCTCCACCATTGGTTGAATTAGAAACTAAAATGGTGGAAAATACAAACAAACAAGCAAACATTTATATTTGTTTAGCTTGTTGGGTTTAGGGTTATATAACCGGGAGTTGGAGGGGAGGGGCTGAAAAATAAGAGTGCTCGATGATGTCATCCAAAGGTCATAGTTGTTTTAGAGGTGGAGCCAATAAGTACATTTGATAAAAGATTAATTAAACGTATTTTTTTTTTTTTATGTGAAGTAACGTGTGTGGCTTTTCAAAATAAGACAAAGAGTGTGTTAAAGTATTAAATTAAATAAGGTCAGTTTTAATGTAACACTGAATTGGGGTACTTTTTTTTATTCGAAAATATTGCACTCATCATCTGTACAAGAACACTAGAAGCTGACAAAATCTTGTGTTGCTGTTGAAAAAAAAACATTTAAAGCCAATATTTATGTATTCATGTGCATATTTGGCAGCTCCTCCTACATCTTGGCAAACCAGATGCCAAGTCATGCCAATCCATTTTTTCTCTAGTCCCCACTGATCCTCGCATGGAAATAAAGCAACAGGCGACGTCTTACCGCGACATTCAATGTTTTCTTGGTGCTGGACTTTATGATGTAGTGTTTTATATTTTTTCCAAGAATTGTTTTCTGCACTTTGAGTTTGAAATTAAAACACCCAAACCTATGGGCCCCAGAGACCCTCACAGAGAGAGACAGATGGAGATGGGCTACTTTTATGACCGCTGGAAGAGCGTTTGGATTTGTTCAGGTTTTATGTACATTGAGCTTGCTGTTACCTCTATCCAAAAGAGAATAAGCAGGAGATTTGTATGAGAGAGTGTAATAATAATTTCTGAAATGTGTCCTTTTCTCATTAACACAAGCACCAGTTCATCTATCTATCTATCACCAATCTATCTATCTATCTAATCTAATCTTAATCTAATCTATCACAATCTATCATCTTCATCTGTCTATCTATCTGTCATCATCCATCAAGTCCATCAGGTCAGTCCGTCAGTCAGTCAGGTCCAGGTCAGGTCCGTCAGGTCAGGTCAGGTCAGATCAGGTCAGGTCCAGGTCAGTCAGGTCAGGTCCAGTCAGGTCCAGGTCAGGTCAGGTCAGTCAGGTCAGTCCGTCCAGGTCAGTCCAGTCCAAGTCAGGTCAAGTCCGTCCGTCGTCAAGTCCGTCAGGTCCAGTCCATCCAGTCCATCCGTCCAGTCATCCATCCGTCATCCAGTCCATCCGTCCATCCATCCATCCATCCATCCGTCCATCCATCCATCCATCTATCTGGTTACTTTTCGTTTTGTCTAACTATCATTTGTTCATCCATCCTTCCTTCCTTCCTTCCTTCCTTTCTCTTCATTCAACTCAATTTAAGATAATTTGTAGCGCTTTTCACGAAACAATCGTTGCAAAGCAGCTTTACAGGAAATTAAGTTTCTACAATAGATTTAGATATTGCAGCAACTGAATATATTTAAGTTATGGCAAAATTTGGTTAATTATATTTTCCAAGGGATTGGCATCATCTCTTCTCAGGTGTTCGGTCATCTCAGATCATTTAAGGGTTGGATCCAGACTGAAGCTTGTCTCGTGGCAAAAACAGAGAAACAAATAAAGACAATTAGCGTAGCTGTTGTTCCATTCAAGCAAAAATTATTTGTTCAACCCAAGCTAAAGCGTAAAAATGTGCATTTGATCAGATATACCGGCAGTATAAGATTGTGAGATGCATTATATGAATGCTTGGCTAAAGAGATGTTTCTTTAATCTAGATTTAAATAGAGAGAGTGTGTCTGAACCCCGAACGTTATCAGGAAGGCTATACCAGAGTTTGGGAGCCAAATATAAAAAATGTCTACCTCCTTTAGTGGATTTTGCTATCCTAGGTACTACCAAGAGTCCAGAGTTGTGCGACCTTAGGGAGCGGGTTGGATTGTAGCGTGATAGAAGATTAGTTAGGTACGCACGAGCTAAACCATTTAGGGCCTTATAGGTAAGTAATAATAGTATGTAACTAATATTGAACTTAATATGTAGCCAGTGCAGAGACTGTAAAATTGGAGTAATATGGTCATATTTTCTTGACCTGGTAAGGACTCTAGCCGCAGCATTTTGTACTATCTGTAGCTTGTTTATTGAGGATGCAGGACAACCACCTAGCAGTGCATTACAATAGTCCAGTCTAGAGGTCATGAATGCATGAACTAGCTTTTCTGGATCAGAAACACTTAACATGTTCAGTAGCTTGGCAATGTTTCTAAGATGAAAGAATTCTGTCTTCATCCATTTTCTTTCAATCCATTCCATCATTCTTACTGCTGCTCTTCCTCCTCTTTGCAAGTTAATCTTGTTTTCATTTTTTGCTCCCTCTTTCTGTTCATGTTTTTACTTTTTTCCGTCTTCTTTTTTCTTTTACTTCATCTTTTTTCTTTGTTCATTTGTTAATTAATTTCCACCATCATGCTTCTTTCAGTATACATTTATGTATTTATTTTATTTATATCCTTCATTTCTTTATCCTGTCTTTTTCCATCTGTCTGTCTGTCTGTCTGTCTGTCTGTCGTGTCTCTCTTTCTTATCACTCACGTGAGTGTGTTCACCACATGCATAATGTCATTTCACATTATTCAGTGTTGTGATAGCGCTCTCTCTCTCTCTCTCTCTCCATCCTACCTCGTTATCCTAAACTGCACGCAGTCCGCTCTGTCCGTACAACACTCTCTCTCACACACACACACACACACACACATACACACACCTGCGGGGGGAGCTGCGCTGCGGAGCGGAGCGTGAGACCGGCTTCGCTCACACTCAACTTGGGCATCATCATCGGCGCTGGCGGATAACGGATCTGCTCGGGACTACATCCAGCCACGATGTCCGACTTTATTTTGGCATTTCTGAGCATGTCGGGATTAATTCTGCTGGTTAAAACGCTGACAGTGGCAGGGGTTGAGAAAGGTAACGTGTTATTTATTTACATGTATTGGCATATGGTCCTCTTAAAGTGTTAATACATCTTGTATTAATGTTTAATATAAAAACTTGTCTGTATGTTGGCAGTCTCTATCTATCTATCTGTCTTCTGTCTGTCTGTCTGTCTGTCTGTCTGTCTGTCTGTCTGTCTGTCTGTCTGTCTGTCTGTCTGTCTGTATATATGTCTCTTATTGCAACTTTATTTATCTTGTTTTATTATTATTTAACTTGACATGTAACTGAGAGAGTGCCTGGCTGACTGATAAATCAATAACCACTTAAGTGACATCTTTATTTGTAAAAGTTGTAGTTGAAGAAAACAGCTTTTAACCATTTGTTAAAGTTATGTTGCTGTACCTTTCAAAATTAAAACAAAGGTTTTTGATGGTTTCTACACCCTCTTTTAATCAATAACCTATTTTCATGCTTTTGAGGATATGATTCTTTTGAGATGAAAAAAAGGGCTTGCTGCTGCATTATACAATTGATTTTTTTGGTTTCAGGTTTCTGGAGATCTCCAGACACACACATTTTTTACGTCTACCTTATTTAAAACACTTGATTCGCTTCATCAGATCATTAATAGAGGCTTCAAAAACTGAACTGGGTGTGTCGGATCAAGGAAACTTACAGTTCTAAGACTAGATATTTATATGAACTAAAGGAGATAAAGTAATTTGTGGAACTTAAAGGCTGTAAACCATTTTTTTCAGTCACATTTAATTTGTAACAGTAGATGGTTTAGCTTGGGTATGAGTGTCATTTTTCATAAAAGCATCTACCGCTGACTCCCTGATGACATTTGAATGCAGTATCATTTTTGTGTGTTATTAGGAATAATGCAGTGCGTATGTGTTAGACTGATCCATCAGATGCAACTTAGTTTAACTCTGTATACATGGCAGGGTTACATTTACAGCACAACCATGAACGGTTTATTTGGTTAATAGCAAATGCAACTGAATGATTCATCATTTAATGGCATCGTGGATACCTAAAACTGCCAACATTACCTTGACTAGACACTTGTAGCCTCATGTTTAGCTGGACAGAGCAGATTACCATTTTAATGGCGCAAATTTACGCTTGATATCCATCAAACATCTTCCAAAAAAGTGGCAACTGGCACAAATTGTTTGCCAAATTTGTGGGCTACAATTCTTTAATCATATCTGAATAATGATTCGGACTGGGTACATAAAATGCTTAACAGACCACGAGGATTGGTTTGTAAATGAAAATTGATTTACAGTCCATGTTGAAAGGAACATTTATGTGGGGTTTCTTACAAAAGGATGGTGTGTTACCAAGTTTATCGAACAGGCATTCAATAAAGCATTGACAAAAGTGGTTACCCTAAACAAATCAAGCATCACAACAAGTGCAGCTCCCTAAGGGCACCATTACCGCGGACCGAAAACACTAATGGTCTATAGACTGAATACTTAGTGTGGTAAATATGTCTCTGTCAATGTAATGTTGGCTAGGTATTTCCTTTCGGGTGATATATCATTATGTATATCGATATGTGTCATTTTATTAATACTACAACAGAATTTCCACTTGAATGCAAATACCGAATTAAGTTTGCGTTCCATTTTCGATACATAATGTGATTTTGACCTTCCTGTCATTGTGCTTGTTTTGTAAAAGTTTATCTATCGGACCTCAGAGGAAGCCAAACATCAGCGATTATACTGAATTAACCAAATTGTGCCATAAGTTAATTATATTGAGTTTCTACAATAAAAATCTATTTTAGAAACGTAATTTCCTGTGAAGTTGCTTTGCGACGATTGTATCGTTTAAAAAAAGCACTATACAAATAATCTTGAATCTTCAGCCAAACCGCTTTATTGTTTGGATGCAATTTCACTACATGGCTGACAGGAACTAGTTTTGTTATAAATGGAATCAGGTGGTGTTGTGGTTCAGGTAATAATTTTGGCTATTGCTTCGACTTCTGTCTGCTTGATTCTGGAAACAATTTTTCTGCAAAAAAAAAAGGTCTAAATTTATGTAAAGAATGAGATTTTTGGATTCATGTTTGCGGGTGATGGCAATCTGGACCACTGGGTCTGTTATGCATGCTGTTTTCCTGGGATAGGCCTTTGTTGAATGTCAGTGCTGCATTAAATTTTTCGTATTTGTTCAAGACTTGACTCGTGACTCAGCTGTAAAAGACATGTTGGCTTGAGAAATGTTCTCCTCTTGTGCTTGGTTTCTGTTTTGGCAGCGTGGAACTATTTACTGCAGTTCGTTCTTGTTTTTATATTCCATTACTGAAGTGAAATTATCTTTATTTTTAGCAATGTTCATTAGGGTTTAGGTATTTAGCTTCATTTAACATATTTTTAAATGACCACAGTTTAATGTGAAGTTGGAGGAATTGTTTTTAAGAACACATTGTTAGCACATGTGCCTTAGGGTCAGGACTGAACATTTATAATTAGGACGTAGCGTTTAATGTTTTTCAAAATAGATGATTCATAACTTAAAAGCAGCTGCAGTATTAGATGGCACTGAATGTGGTAACAAAAGATTGTTTTATTGAAAAAGCCACAAAGCAAATATTTTGCTAATAAAGCATCTGGTCTATTAAATGTAGCTTCAAAAGTGTCTGTAATATATTCGCCAAAGATAGATAGATAGATAGATAGATAGATAGATAGATAGATAGATAGATAGATAGATAGATAGATAGATAGATAGATAGATAGATAGATAGATAGATAGATAGATAGATAGATAGATAGATAGATAGATAGTTTCATGTCTGAAACTCTGGTCACAAAAGTGAGTACACCCCTAAGTGAAAATGCGCAAATTGGGCCCGAAGTGTCAATATTTTGTGTGGCCACCATTATTTTACAGCACTGCCTTAACCCTCTTGGGCATGGAGTTCATAAGAGCTTCACAGGTTGCCACTGGAGTCCTCTTCCACTCCTCCATGACGACATCATCAGAGCTTCAAAGAAGTATATAAATAAGTATACATTTATTTAAATGGGCCCATATAACATTATTTAATAAGAAGTTTTACTTTAATACATTGTGTGTGTGTGTGTGTGTGTGTGTGTGTGTGTGTGTGTGTGTGTGTGTGTGTGTGTGTGTGTGTGTGTGTGTGTGTATTTGTATTTGTATTTGTATTTGATCTCAAATTATTTTATTCAATAAGTAAAGTACAGTATAAAATAATAAAGGCATTTGTTCACTAAATTATATTTATTCATTTAATAATTTCTGGCAAATTACATGATATGGCTATGGCTAATCAAAATTCCAATAATCTAATGAATCTAAATTAGTACAGATTCCCATAAAACTGAAAAATCTCATCTAAAACTAGTTTTGCTACTGGAGAAGAGAGAGAATAATAATAATAATAAATAAATAAATAATTAATTGATAAAACTTTCCCAACTTTTGTAGCTGGTTAATAATACACTGTAAAATGTGATGCTGACTTGAATGAGGAAACCCGTTGCCTTAAAATTATTAAATAAATAATAATTGAAAAAAAGGTTAAGTGACAATTGACAATTCACTTAACTTATACTTTTTATTATTATTAATTACTTAATCATTTTAAGGCAACGGGCTTCCTACATTTTTTAAATTAAGTCAACATCACTTTTTACAGTGATAAGAAGCCTATATTTATTGCCAATACATTACTGTAAACGCTCAGATGTTTCTGTTTACAAGGAAATCATTACTTGGCACGTGACTGGCATGCAAACCTTTGTTCCCCTTCCTAAGTTCACTCTGTCAGCAGACACGATGAGCCATAAGAAGTGCATCGAGCCATGTGACAGGTTCATCACAGTGGGAGACACACATGAAAGGTGCGTGCTTTTAGTGGAGTATTAGCGGCGTTTAGCGGCCTATCTAATTGTCTGCACTCTGATTGCCTGCGGCTAAAAGTTTTGCGCTCAAGGCTCACTGCCTTTTCTAAAGGCCCTGTGTCTAACCCCCGCCAATCCATCTCTGCGGTTGCCGAGGTGCCGCATGAGATGGTCGCTTGGGGCGACGCATGCGAGTCAGAGTCTATGGAGAGCGAGATGATGGAGTATTTATGTACCGCGCTCTCACCCGGCCATGTTCAAGAAATAGAGGAACGTTATGTTGAGCCGGTTGTATTCCTCAATGATGATTTGCGGCCTACCCTGGAGGCCCGCAGCGCGGTTTCCTTAAGGTGTGGCCTGTATGACGAAGATGTTTTGTCTACCACAGCCCCTGACTCAGAGGATTTAATGGTGGAATCTGGCAGTTCTCTCCCTCCGAGCGGACAGGAAGAAACGCAATTTCCCATCTTATAAAGAATTATTAGACGTTGTGACACGTGCGGTGGACAAACTGGGGCTTGACTGGAACTGTGAGCCAACGAACATCCAGGTTCAATCTAAATTAGATGGCGGTTTTTCACAAGTCGTACTCCATCCCAGCACCGTAGGCCTCTTCCCTTCTTTTAAGACCTCCACCACGAGGTCTTGGAAGAAGCCTTTTTCAGCATGAATTACCAACGCCACCGCCGACACTAATTTTGCCACGTTATCTAAAATGGCGGATCACGGTTATGGGGCAATGCCGACCATCGGAGAGACTCTCACAACACATCGCGCCTAATTTGGCTCCATCCTGGAAAGCGAGTCTTATGTTTTCGTCCAAACCATGCAGAATAACCTCCGCTTTAGTCAGTAAATCTTACATAGCCGCTGGGCAGGCCATGGATAGGCTTCAAGCCTATCAGGCAGAGCTTCTCAAGGAGCTGGACGAAAGTGAAGGCCTCTCTCCTGAGGCTGTTAAGGAGCTAAGGAGAGTTACAGATTTGGCGCTTAGAGCTACCAAACATACCTATGGTCCGTTCGTGTTCAGCCTCGCTACACCGTCATCAGGAGAGTCAGCATAGTGAACCATCGCCTATGGCACCCCCTCGGAAGGATTGGGGTCCTAGGTCTTGTCCACCAGTTCGCTCGCGCCAATGCAAACGGATAGACCTGAGTTCGACAGCCAAGGGCCTTCGCCCTCAGGCTCTTGGCAGCAGTTCCTGATTCCCTCGCTCGTCTTCGGAGGCCAGGCCCTCCTCTGGAGAGTTTAGTCGGACTGCGCAAGTGTATCCGCCTCTCTCAATGTGGATTCCTGACTCAGGTCTTAACTGTTCCACCGCTTTCTGCGCCTCGGGCGGTTTTAGACTGGGTCATCAGGCTGAACACCTCCTCAAGAGGACTTTGATTGAAAGCCCTAGGGTCATGTGAGCATGGCCCGTTTATGACGGCGTTCAAAGCCCCCACCCTTGGGGTGTTAGGCTGGCCCGACAGGGCTCTCGGACACCACCCTGTAGTAGAGGTTCCTGCCATCAGTTGCTTCTAGACCCTATGCAGGAAAATCAGGAGAGGTCTGTATTAACCCTGCCTATGCTACTACCTGTACTCACAGACGCCAGCAGCTTTCTGCAGCCATATGTCTTGATGCTGGTAGCTTGAATACAGCCAAACACAGAGCGTCTAAAATCCCTGGCAGAATTTTTGGCCGCATGACCGCATGCTTGCCCGACATCTTGCAGTGGGTACTACGCACCATCCGACATTATTACACCATGGAATTTCGGAAAGGGCCACCCCATTTCAGCGGGATTCTTCCCACGACAGTATTTCCTGGGCAGGCTACGGTGTTACGCCAGGAAATCGTGTCACTCCTAGAGAAAGGGGCTATAGAAGAACTACCCCCAACTCGGAGGAAGTTGGGTTTTTATAGCCGGTATTGTTCTGTACCCAAAAAAGATGGTGGTTTACATCCGATTCTGGACTTGCGTCGCTTGAATCGCGCGCTCAGAGTGAGCAAATTCAAGATGCTAACAGTAAAGTCCATCTTGTCTCAGATCCAACCCCGAGATTGGTTTGTGACCATCGATCTAAAGGATGCATACTTTCACATCCAGATCGTCAAGAGACGCAGGAAGTTCCCTAAGGTTTGCTTTCGAGGGCAAAGCTTACCAATACTGTGCTCTCCCATTTGGAAAGCCACTGGCCACCCGAACACTTACATAGTAATTCTGAGAAATGCTGCGTATGGACGCAGTTCTGGCCCCGTTGCGGCTCTAGGGTGTCCGCATTTTGAACTACTTGGACAATTGGCTAATATTAGCTCAATCCCAAGATCAGGCACTTAGTGACTTAGACTTAGTGCTCAATCATCTAAGAACCATGGTACTAAGAAACAAATAAATCCAGGAAAGAATGTTCTGCTGCCTCACCAGCAACAACATTTTTGGGGGTAGACATGGATTCTCGCACGATGCGGGCATGTCTGTCTCCCGCACATGTGCAGTCATTACAGACCTGTCTAAGTCAGTTCAGGACAGGAGATCTAGTCCAGGTAGGACTATGTCACAGATTGTTGTGTCTGATGGCTGCAGCATCCGCTGTAGTTCAGCTGGGTCTGCTCCATATGCGACCGTTCCAGTGGTGGATCAACAGCCAGTGACACGCAGAGGTCTTCGTGCTCTAAAACCATGGAAAAGACCTCAGTTCCTTCAGAAAGGAGTCCAGCTGGGAGCGTGTCTTCGTCGCAAAACTATCACGACGGATGCTTCCCTGACGGGCTGGGGGGCAGTCGATCAAGGATGCCCAGTTCAGGGAGTCTGGTCAGGAGAGCAGCGGAGCTGGCATATAAATTGTTTGGAACTACTGGCAGTCTCCCTGGCTCTCAGACAGTTCTTACCGCAGTTGGTGGGTTATCATGTGTTAATCAGTATGGACAACATGACGGTAGTTTCTTACCTGAACCATCAAGGAGGATTACATTCTCGCCCCCTATACAGGATGGCAAGGAGTGTTCTTCTTTGGGCTCAAGTCAAATTCCTGTCAGTCAGAGCAGTCTATATCCCAGGTCATCTGAATTCAGGAGCAGACTTGATGTAGAGACAGAGGATGGAGAACGGGAATGGAGACTTAACCCCCAAGTGGTGAATCTCATATGGCAGAGGTTCGGACGAGCGGAAGTGGACCTGTTTGCTTCGAGCACAACTGCGCACTGCCCGCTATGGTTCTCATTGTCTCCCCCGTTGCTTCTAGGTCTGGATGCTTTGGCCCACGAATGGCCCAGAACCAGTCTGTACGCTTTTCCCCCTATCTGGCTGCTCCCAGTAATTCTACTCAGAGTAAGATCGGACAGCGTGGAGCATCTGCTGTTAGTGGCACCATGGTGGCCTACCCAGTCATGGTTTTCGGACCTGGTCAGTCTGTCAATCGGACCTCCTTGGGAGATTCCCCTCAGACACGATCTGTTGACTCAAGCTCGGGAAACAATTTGGCACCCTCGGTCGGATTTATGGAGGCTATGGGTGTGGCCCCTGAGCGGAATGGGTTTAATGTGTTCTGGTCTCTCAGCTGAGACTACCGACACTATTATTAATTCTATAGCTCCCTCCAAGACACGTCTACGCTTTCAAATGGAGGCTCTTTACTCCGTGGTGTACACAACGTGCTCTGGACCCAGTTCACTGCCCCATTGGTTCAGTACTAGAGTTTCTTCAGAGTCATTTTTCTGAAGGAGTGACCCCCACTACTCTCAAAGTGTATGTAGCGGCCATATCTGCACTCATAGGAGATGTTTCAGTGGGCCGTCATCCTTTGGTATCACGTTTTATGAAGGCTGGCTTAGGCTTAGGCCTTTCCGCCCAAAACAAGTCTCTTTTTGGGATCTTTTGATTGTCCTGAAAGGTCTGTCGGGTCACCCCTTTGAGCCTTTTGAGTCTGTGTCAGTAAAATTATTGACTCCCTCAAGAGAGTAGGAGACTTACAGGCTATATCTATCAGCCCTTCGTTTATGGATTTCGACCCCAGGGCTGGTAAAGGTCTTATTGCGACCCAGGCAGGACTATGTTCTTAAGGTCGCTTCGAATCCATTCCGTTTTCAGCAAGTTGTCTTAGAGGCTTTCTCCCATGCTGACGCGGGATCAGGTAGCATGGGTCTCTGTTCGGTGAGGGCATTAAGCACCTATGTAGACAGCACAGCCCAATGGCGTAGATCTGACCAGCTATTCGTGTGCTTTGGTGGTAAGACCAAAGGCTCTGCTGTCACCAAGCAGCGAATATCGCATTGGATAGTTTAGGCTATCTCTCTAGCCTATGAGGCGCGTGGCTTGACTTCGCTTCTGGGTATACGTGCTCACTCTACAAGAGCAGTGGCTTCTTCTCAGCCTTTTCTGAAAGGATCATCAGTAGAAGATGTTTGTGCTGCAGCAGGATGGTCCTCTCCTTGCACCTTCATCAAGTTCTACAGCCCAGATGTGAGGATGGCTCCTGGCTCCCGGGTTTTATCCACTTGAGCAGATGCTTTACTCGGTCTCCAGCTATATAAGGTATGTCAGGCGTTATAGTATAGCATTCCCCAAGTGATGACATCATCGCAGCATCGGAGTGAACCTAGGAAGGGGAACATCTCCGTTACGAATGTAACCATAGTTCCCCAAGTCGGGAATGAGATGCTGCGATGAGGGCCTTTATAGTGCTTCTTTTGTCATCTGGAATCTAATACAATAGCGTGCGGCACGCATATGTAGCATATGGCACGTATGCGTGGGGGGCGGTGCCAAGCGCTATTTGGCCAATGAATTGGTGTGATGGTATAAGGGCTTCAGACATTCGTTATACCATTGGTGTTCTCCAAGCGATGACGTCAACCCAGCATCTCGTTCCCTACTTGGGGAACTATGGTTACATACGTTTCCGAGATGGTATCAATGCTAACGGACGATTATAGTCTTGGAGATATTTGCAGTTCTGTTTCTAACCCATTAGCAAGAGTAAAAAATGTCTTCCTCTTTCACAGAGAGTGTCTTTGATCCTTGAGATTTATGGAGACAGACTTCAGTAAGGAGTTCATGGGCGTTTTCATGCATCAGAGGATTATGTACTTCAGTAAGTTTTCATGGCTTTTGCCTAATTTATATTTATGGTCATATTTCTGGCGCCTAATTTACGTCTGTCATATTTCTGGATCCTTTAAATCTGCTGTATTTAGAAATGCAATGGCACATTATACAGCTGTCCAAGAAAGTCATGGCTAATTACTCTAAATATCAAAATCAATAGTTTATATTTGGATCCAAATATGTGATATTTCTAGAAAGAAAGAAAGAAAGAAAGAAAAGAAAGAAAGAAAGAAAGAAAGAAAGAAAGAAAGAAAGAAAGAAAGAGCTATTGGCTGTCCAACAACAAATACTATGTCATACTTTTTTAAGCATTACTTACAGAGGACTAAAACCCACTAAAATGTTATTCAGTGTAAAACGGTTTATACCAAAAAAGCCGCCATGCATATTTAGAGAATCATTAGATGTCATTAAAGTACTCTATTTAAAAAGCAGTCCCAGAATACTAATAATTTATATTCTGATCTGTGCCACCATTCTTCAAATCATGGGTTTTACCCATTTGTCAGCAATATGTTTTCAATCATTTATAATATAATATAATTTAGTATGATCACCTTATCTTTTATTTATTTTAAGTACTGATCAGAATAAGTATATTGTTTCATTTTTACATAAATATATATTACTCAGAATAAAGATGGAATATTATTTCAACCATATTTTGACATTTCATTTTCACAAAAGTAAATGTATATTTAAAAATGATAAAATAGTATTTAAAAATAATATATTATTGATTTTGTTTACCTGTTATTTTATCATTAAAACTAAAATATAATTATTCATTACAGCAAGAACAGAAAAATGCAATTACTAAAACTCAATTCAAATTCAATATTTATATGTTTATATAAGTTTTATAGTAAAAGTAATTTTATATTTTTGTATATACTTTATATATCCCACAAAACCTATTGTTGACCATTACGTTTTTTTGCACTTTATTTGCATTATTTTTGCATCCTATTTTCATTATTATTAAAATGCAATTCTCAATACAACAAGAAAAAAAAAATACGAAAACTGATTCAGTATTTCTCATTTTTAAACAAATGCATTTTTTCATCTAATCTTTACATATTTTTTTTGTTTTGATTTCATGACATTAGCAAGGAATATTGTAAGTGAATAACATACGATTTAAGAAGATTTGCATTTCAATAATGGCATGCAATTATAATGAAAATAATGCCTCCATAGTGACCATGACCATCAAGCTCCATTAAATGTGCTTAATAAGCTATCCTTACAAATGTTTTACAATATTTTAAAGTCACATGGAGAAATTTATGAAATTTGTTGCGTTATTCACTTAAAATCTTCCTTGTAATGTCATCAAATAAACTAATTGAGATATTCAATTAGTTTTAATTTTATTTCTTTTTTCTTGCTGAATGTGAGAATTAAAGTTGCATATGAATAATAATGACAATAGGATGCAAAAATAATGCAAAAATAAAAAACTTAAATCATATATCAAGATGATATATATATCAAGATATAAAATAACACTTTTGTGTTTTTTGGTCTCTTATGTGCTGAAATGTTATTTTGTCTGACAAATTAATTATTACTATGAAGGTTTAAGCCCTACATTGGCGCCAGGTGACTTTGGAGTCACAAAGTGTTGCACTGTTGTTCTTGACATATTGCACTTTAATTTATTGTTTTCAGTGAGGGAATTTGAGCTTGTTGTTGATGACAGGGATGCAGACCAGTGATTATCAGAGTGCATTTGTTGTTGTCGCATTCACATGAAAGTATGTATGCCTTTGTTTGTGCCCTTTGGACGTACTGCTTCTGTAGTATAAAATGTGTAGAAAGCAAAGCATGCCAGAGACTACAAGAGCAGCAAAAAGCCAAGGACACACAGTCCTACTTCCATACCTGCACTTACACTTGACTCCCACATTCACCCACAACTCTGACATGTTCACATACTCTTGAAAACATTCCTAATTTTCACTGGTCTGATAACTTTGGCTGTCAAGTATGCCATAAATATCAAGTGATGAAACAAAAGCAGATGTTTGGAGGAGAGACAGCATGGTTTGTACCTGTATGAAGCACCTATAGGCTGGATGTTTCTCAAAGGCGAAAGCTCTGTGATATGACTTTTTAACTCGGAGAAGAACAACAGGGGGTCTTTTAAATTCAGATCAGCACTGTCACTACTTATGCACAGACACAAATATGCACAAACACAATCAAAAGCAGCGGCTAATGCACGCAGTCACTCACCGGTTGTATTGTGCGCTTGGTTTTGTTTTGTTCAAATGTCATCAATAACATCAAAAAAATCAGTTTCTGATACTATTTATTTAATTTCATGTCATTTAAAACCTGTATGTTGTTGTATTTGTCTGTAGAATAAAAATTGAGAATGTTTGAACAATGTTCACGCTGCTCTTTTGTGGTCTGGATGAGTTTTGAAGGCAATATTTGATAGCTTATGAAACTTATGTTTGTGTGTGTGTTCAATAGGTTTGATTGCATTGATTGATTTGTGCTCAGTATGCTTAACGCAATAATATATGTTTTATGTCAAGGGGGAAATTATTTGCAAGTTTTTCAGGGTTTTTCAGATTTTTTTTTCTGCAATTGCTCACAACTTTTCAGTGTTTGCATATCTTGTGCACATACCATATTTGTTTTCACATCAAAACTGAAAGTAATTTATTATTTCCCTGTATTGCTGTATGCTGGTGGAGCTGGTTTGTGAGTGAATGCTTCCATGCTACAATTTCAAATATGTAGTCAAGAATGAGATTGGAGACCCACAACTCGAAATACATTGTACAGACTACTTTTATCATAATTCTTTTTTTTTAATCATACACTTTATTTTTAAAACTGAAAAACTAGTTAAACGAACATGGAGGAATTCAATATTAAAAAGTTACCTTTTTAGGTAAAGTAACTGCTGCTACACTGTAAAACACAAAAAAGTTACGGTGACTCAAACCGTTTGAGGAAACCGATTGCCTTACACCGTATCATTTTTAAAACGAATAAATATGAGTACTATAACTCATTTACATTGAGTTAACTTATTTGTTTAGTGTTGGCTCAGTCAATTATTAGAGTAAACAGAATTTAAACATTTTAAGTTTAATCCACCCAGTCAGTTTGGTCAATACAGGTAACTAATTCTAACTAAGTCTTAACAACTTTAATTAACAACTTGACTACTTAAATGGTTTGAAGAAACCGATTGCCTTAAATGGTTTAAGTTCATCAAACTCAAAGCAATAAAGTTACATAAGACTTTTCACCAAATAAGTAACGACTACACAAACAAGGAAATGTTTAACAAATTAATTTTAATTGTTGAATATAATACTAATACTAATAAATAACTGCTAAATAATATGAAACACAGTGGATAATTTTCTGTACAAAAAAGCACAAAAAAAACCACCACTTTCCTCAAGATTAACAGCACTTGCTTACAAACTTTAAGTAGTTTGTATACTTTAAGATAACATTTTAGTTAAAAATAAAGGCACCAGTACACTGACCCATCATCAAATACAAACAAAACTCCCAATGGGTTTAAAGACAATGTTCCCTCTTCCTCCTTAACAGCAAAGATGGTGACAGCTGCCTTCTGTTCCTGATCAGGCTCCCTTTTTCTAAATGCAGTAAAAAGTTCTGTTAGTGTATGTCACCAAATATCATTATATTTGAACAAAGTGGACATCATATTTAATTTCAATAAATTACAATAAAGGTGTGAAAGATCGGGGAAGTGTTTATTCAATAAAGTATGTGCCTATTTAAAACCCTGTAATACTTTATTTTCAAATCATAACTTAGAGTTGTTTATCAGCAGGTTTTGTTAATTTGCTAATTTGTTAATCTAAATCTACATTACTATTTAATTAGACAACCTAAGGTTCTTTATTGCCTTAGGTTGCCAGTTCATTTACACATGAACACATGACAAGATAGCGCTGGTGTACGTGGCATGCCGTCTGTCTGCCCTACCTTGTTATCTTTTTATGCTTGTTTTATCAACTTTGTTTATTCTTTGTTTTCCCAGTCAGAGCAATGTTGTCAAGTGAGGTTTTAGTTCATGTTCAAATATTACCATAAATCTAGATCTTGAGGATGTTCATATGAAGGCACACAGAATATGAGATATAAAAGTTTTCAGGGAGAGCTGGTGGCTGGTTAAATAAGAAGAGTCACAAAATTAACATTGATTTATTAACTCCCAATCAGCACAGTGTAGCAGATCAGAATGGAGCAGATTTCAGCCTTTATTTAGACATGGTTTATTGACGAATCACACATTCAATATTTAGAAAGAAGCTAGTTTCGCATTATGGAAATTAGAGCGAAAAAAAGCCCAGCATGCATTTAATAACTTCAAATGTTTTTTTATGTGAGTAGATGTAAAGGAATATGTATCCAGCAGGTTAAAATGGCCTGACAGTCCCACGCTCGGCTCTCTGAATGCGCTTTAGTGGTTTCTTGTCGTAAGTCTTTCACGTAGCAGAGGCCAAAACAACAACTCAGCCCGACTAATAAAGACACAGCTCTATTGACTATAAACCATGGGGTTATAAATTCTATAAACACTTAATAGACTCCGTTATAGATCCCCAACCACGTCTGCAGCGCTCGCTCCTGCCAAATGACAAAACAATACGTTGTACAGGTGAATATCTCAAACTCAAGAAAACTAAACAAAAAGCAAATCTTTCAGGAATCAGTAGTTCATTTAGGAGTGAATTCCATTTTGCCACAGTGATACAAAAATCTTTATTACTTACAAACTAGCTGCAATCTATAGTTCAACCATGCTTTAAATATGCTAAAACACCACTGCAAGGTCAATATTTACAGTAAAAAAGTAATTGCTATAATTTTATTTTGGTATTTAAATTGACATATGCACTGCAATGTTATTTGTTAATTAATATTATTTATTTATTTGTTGTGAAATTCTTTTAATACTAACTCAAACAATAGCTCTAAACAAATCAATTAATAGTGTATTGATTTGTTTAGAGCAATTTAATGTCATGCATTTTCACACTTCTGTTTTATTTTACAGTAACCATGAACCATGTGCATATGGTTATTTATTTATTTAATGCAATTTAATATTTATATATATATATATATATATACAGGTGCATCTCAAAAAATTTGAATATCATGGAAAAGGTCAATATGAAACCCATATTATATAGATTAATTACACATAGAGCGAAATATTTCAAGCCTTTATTTCTTGAAATTTTGATGGTTATGGTTCACAGATAATGAAAACCCAAAATTCAGTGTCTCGGAAAATGTGAATATTACATAAGATATTACAATAAAAAAGGATATTTTAAACAGAAATGTCAGGCTTCTGAAAAGTATGTTAATTTCTATGCATTTATTCTGACTGGTTTTCGTACCCCCCAATATTTAATATATATATATATATATATATATATAATATTGGGATCTTTATGTGGGATACTTATGCAAAGATTCACTTGACACTATTTGCTACTCATTTTATTTTATCGTCATTCATAATAAAAAAACATTTAAATTCTTATAATTTACTAAAAAAAATGTTTTATAAATTATTGTTAAATAAACGTATTTGTTTTATTTTATGTCATGCACTTACATACAAATTGTTATATTTATTTATTGCAATTTAATTGTGTGCACTGTTATTCATCTTAATATATATTTTTTTCTTCATTGTATTTACAACAATTTAATGTCATGAATTTGTATACTATTTATTTAAAGTATTTTTTTTTTATCTCATTTTAATAATTATAATTGAATGTGTTATGCATGTGCATAAATAGGAATGTGATGCCATGCACTTACACTATTTAATTCTAGAATTATATTTTACTTTATTGATACTTTACTTAAAGTAAAATAAGTACTTATTTTATTTATTTAAATTTTCATGTTCATGTATATACTGTTATTAAATAATTATTTTGTTTGTAACAAATTTAAGTAGGGTGTACTTACACTCACACACATTTGTATTAAACTTTTGCTAACTTTAATATATTCAATCTTGCTGACTTGTTTGTGAAAGACGGTTTAGAGTTTGAATCAGGTGCCTTGGAAAACCATTGCGCTCAATAAATACCTTCCCTGTGCCGTTCAGCTTCTACTCACTGACGTGCAAAATTATGACAGTGATGTATTACTGTATTTTCTGCACATTAGCGCATGATGCTTTTCCCTGAACTGTTATTACATTAAAAGAAACAAGTGGATGACCTGAGAATCTGTTTCATTCGTGTCAAAATCGGTACAGCATACAGATTTGCAGGACGATCAGCTGATGGCGTTTGCGTGCTGGATTTTCTCCTGTGACTGTATTGCTGTGACAAACAAGGCATTGTTTTTATCTTTGCAGCACGGGATCAGACAGAACTATATTATTTATTTTACTTGAATGTATTATATTATTTTAATGCGTAATTTGCACTCACACAATTTTGTTTGTTTGTTGTTTAATTATTCATTTATAGCAATTTATTATCATCGTTTTATTTAATGATTTAATATGATTTATTCACAGTGTTTGTTTATTTAGCAATGTACTGTCATGAATGTGTATGCTGTTTTATTTTTAGTTATTTTGTTTTAACCCATTTTATATTTTATTTAAAATGGGTCTTGATACATACTGTTTTTTATTTATTTATTTGAGAAACCAATCAATTTATTTATCTGTTTTGAGTAACTTAATGCCGTGGACAAATATCTAATTGTATTGTTATTTAATTTTATTGTGTCTTGCACTTACATGCTGATTGATATTTTATTATTTTATTTTATTTCTTACATGCAAAGACATTGCATAACATTAGTTAGTCCTATTGCAATGGGTTGTTGCTAGTCTCTGTGTCTGTGCTGTCTGATACATACAAACTAATAAGTAAATTCAACTAGACATAAATATAGACCAAACATACTGTTGTTGTACTGTTGACTTGAACACAACATACATTCGGTCTGCTGGTATTGTCGTATTGTTCAGCTGTAAGTTAAGAGCCGTAATCCATCTCGAGGGGCTTTCAAGACAAGAGTGATAGATATTATCATCCTAAAACTCCCTTTAGGCTTAATCTGATAAATAGCACATTCATAACGCGCCATCGATCGACTGTTTACGCTGGCAGAAGTGCAGAATCAATGCAGGAGAGATTTGCGCTAATGTCATTGTAAAGTGACAGGACGGCTCTCAGAGGTCAGACCTGGAAGCTGTCGAGAAACAAAATATGCTTATTTTAGCGATTTATCATCGGTGATAAAAATAAATGCTTTGCGTGTCTAGGATGATACATTATAATCAAACGAGTAGCCTATTGACTGAGTTATTGCAGGAACAAACAGCTCCTGGCCTGGTTTCCCACAATGCCTGAGTGATAATTGGATTTGGAGCTTGAAGTATTTTTAATTATGCTTGTTTGATTTAAGTCTAATGCTTCTGTTTTATTGCTCAATGTACATTTATAAACGACGGGTCGGTGCGCATTTATTTAGACGTTTATTTGATAGGCATCTTTCTTAATGGTGTTGTAAAAACGTCTTTAGAATAATTGCTGTATTACGAACGCGAACCTGTAAGCGTGACCCCAATTAATTTGTCACATCCAAGCTCGCTTTTAGCCAAACCTTTCACAGTTAAGTGAACCTGTCGACTTATGTTTGTTCAGATCACATTAGAATTACTCCAAGATCAAATTCTTTCTCATTCCTGCTGGACTGTCTTTGCTTTTTAAAGCACAGTGAGCCCAAAAGTATGACTTTCTTGTGTTGAACACAAAAGGAGATATTTTGAAGAATGCACAGGTTGCTCCTTTACACGGTTTAATGAATAGAAAAACACTGTAAAGGAATACAATATAAAGACAAAAAACATTTGTAAAAAGCAGTATAATACACTCATCTGAAATCATATAATAGCTTTGAAAGATTTATAGTTAAAATATAACATATTTATACAAATGTATATACTATATAAAAAGAATACAAATATATACTATATTATACTATACAGTATAGTATATTATATATATATATATATATATATAATTATTTTTTTTATCATTTAGCAGACGCTTTTATCCTAAGCGACTTACAAATGAGGACATTATAGAAGCAATCAAAACCAACAAAAGAGCAACAACATGCAAGTGCTATTACAAGTCCTGGTTAGCCTAAGACAGTACACGTAGGAAGGTTTTCTTTCTTTTTTCTTTTTTTTTGAAAACGAGTATTTAATATATAGAAAAATGCAACAGTGTTCATTTTACAAGAAAAGCTAGCAGTTAGAGATTAAATATGCTATTGATAGAGGGTCAAATGTTTGTGTGTTTTTAAACAAAAAGAAGACAGATTAGATCTAATAAAATTAGAATAGAGAGAGCTAGAGTTAGAGGGTCAAATAAAGATGGGAAGAGATGTGTTTTTAGCCGTTTCTTGAAGATGGGTAAGGATTCAGCTGCTCGGATTGAGTTGGCAGGTCATTCCACCAGATGGGAACAGTTAATGAAAAAGTCTGTGAAAGTGATTTTGTGCCTCTTTGGGATGATACAGTAATGCGTCGTTCACTTGCAGAACGCAAGCTTCTAGAGGGCATATAAGTCTGAAGTAATGAATTTAGGTAAAGGGGTGCAGAGCCAGAGGTGGTTCTGTAGGCAAACATTAATGCCTTGCATTTAATGCGAGCAGCTATTGGTAGCCAGTACAAATTGATGAACAGAGGTATGACGTGCGTTCTTTACGGCTCATTAAAGATTAATCTTGCAGCAGCATTTTGGTTTAATTGTAGAGGTTTGATGGAACTGGCTGGAAGACCTGCCAAGAGAGCATTGCAATAGTCAAGTCTGGACAGAACAAGAGCCTGAACAAGGAGTTGTGTTGCATGTTCCGAGAGAAAGGGCCTGATCTTCTTAATATTATATAATGCAAATTTACAGGACTGGCAAGTTTTAGTAATGTGGTCTGTGAAATTCAGCTTATCATCAATCACAACTCCAAGGTTTCTGGCTGTTTTTGAAGGAGTTATGGTTGATGAGCCTAATTGGAAGGTGAAATTATGATGAAACGAGGGTTTTGCTGAAACCACAAGCAGTTCTGTCTTAGCTAGGTTGAGTTGAAGGTGATGGTCCTTCATCCAGCAAGAAATGTCTAGACATGCTGAGATGCGAGCAGCTATCGTCAAATCATCAGGATGGAATGAGAGGTAGAGTTGAGTGTCATCAGCATAGCAGTGACATGAAAAGCCATGTTTCTGAATGACAGAACCTAGTGAAGCCATGTAGACAGAAAAGAGAAGTGGTCCAAGAACTGAGCCCTGTGGCACCCCTGTAGCTAGATGTTGCGACTTGGATACCTCACCTCTCCAAGATACTTTGAAGGACCTATCTGAGAGGTAAGAGTCAAACCACTGGAGTGCGGTTCCTGATATGCCCTTTCTCAATAGGGTTGACAGGAGGATCTGGTGGTTGACCTTATCAAAAGCAGCAGACAGATCCAGCAATATATGTAATGAAGACTTGGAAGCCGTTCTTGCAAGCCTTATGTATTCAACAACTAACTAAACTAAAATATTAACTAAAATATTAACAGGAAATGGTGTGACCCCAGGAATATCTCCATTCTGTCGCGTTCCTGCTCGCCTCATCTAGAACATCTCTCCATTATCTGCCGCCCATTCTATCTGCCCCGGGAATTTTCTTTAATCGTCATTACTTCTGTCTACATTCCACCACAAGCTGACACTAGCTTGGCTTTGTCCAATCTCCACGATGTGCTCAGCGGATATAACAACAAACATCCTGACGCTGCCTTCATCATCGCCGGACACTTTAACAAAGCCAATCTCAAGAAGGTCTTGCCGAACTTTCATCAGCATATACCCTGTCCAACCAGAGGACTGAATACACTCGATCACTGCTACACTCCACTCAAAAATGCCTACAAAGCCCAGTCACTGCCGGCTTTTGGCAAATCAGATCATGCCGCCATTTTCCACACACAGGAATACAAACAAAGGATCGCTCATGAACCGCTGGTGGAGAGGGAAGTGACGCGCTGGTCCTCCCACTCTGAAGCTATGCTACAGGCTTCTCTTGATGACGTCGACTGGGACATGTTCCGGGCGAGTTCATCTGACGTCAGCGAATTCACGGATGTAGCATTAAGCTTCATAAACACGCTAACCGAGCAAGCCACTGAAACGGTAACAATAAGGACATTTTCTAACCAGAAACCGTGGGTGGACAGATCAATCCGTGATGATCCGCCGGTCTGTTGTCAGGAAACATGAGCGAGTACAAAGCATCGTGCTACGCTCTCCGTCATGCAATAAGAGCCGCTAAGGGCCGGTACAGGGAGAGAATTGAGTCACATTTCCAGCTCAATGACTCTTGACGCATGTGGCAGGGACTGAAGACCATATGTTCCTCTGGAAATAACTCCTCTGCAGAGGTGAGAGCAGATCCGTTGCTGGCTGAAGAGCTAAACACCTTCTACGGCCGCTTTGAATGTAATGGCGGCGCAACTCTGCCGAACAGCCCATCAGGAAGCAGCAGACAGAGCAGCGATGATTATGCTATCACCTTGTCAGAGGACATTGTTCGTAGGGAACTAAAAAGAGTGAACGTCAGGAAAGCAGCAGGACCTGATGGGATTACTGGCCGCGCTCTGAGGTCCTGTGCTGATCAGCTTGCTGGTTTGTTTACTTCCATCTTTAATGAGTCCGTCGCTACCTCTGTTGTTCCCACCTCCTTTAAAAAATCTGTCATCATCCCTGTGCCTAAGAACAGTAAACCCTCTTGCCTGAATGACTATCGTCCAGTTGCCCTAACATCGACAGTCATGAAGGTTTTTGAGAGACTTTTAAAGAAACACATTTGCTCCTCCATCCCTGCTACTTTGGACCCTCTTCAGTTTGCCTATCGGCCAAATAGGTCTACTGATGATGCCATCTCTCAGGTCCTGCACTCCTCCCTCACTCACATTGACAGCAAAAATGGCAACTATGTCGGGCTGCTATTCATTGACTATAGCTCAGCTTTCAACACTATAGTCCCCACCAAGCTAGCTGTCGAACTCTCAGACCTCGGCCTAAACATTTCACTCTGTGACTGGATTCAAGATTTCCTCACCGCCAGACCACAAGTGGTGAAAGTCGGCCAGTTCACCTCCAACTCCATCACCCTGAACATAGGAGCCCCACAGGGCTGTGTCCTGAGCCCCCTGCTCTACTCTCTATAAACCCCCGACTGCGTGTCCTCTCACAGCTCCACTTCTATTGTCAAATTTGCGGATGATACTGTGGTTCTGGGCCTCATTAACAACGATGACAAGGCCGCATACTTGGATGAGGTGGAGAGACTCACATCATGGTGCCAGGACAACTGTCTCTCTCTGAACGTGAGCAAAACTAAAAAGCTGATTGTAGACTTCAGAAAGAGACAGCAGCGGCCCTACACCCCTCTTATGATCAGTGGGACCCCCCTGGAGTGGGTGAGTAGCTTCAAGTACCTCGGTGTAAACATCTCCGAGGACCTAACTTGGACTACACACATTCAGACTCAGGGTAAGAAAGCCAGGCAAAGACTGTACCATCTGCGACAGCTGAGGAAATTCAGGGTCTCACCAGCTATCCTGAAAACTTACTATTCAGGGGCCATAGAAAGTGTATTGACTCAGTGCATCTCAGTGTGGTATGGTAATTCCTCAAACCAGGACTGCAAAGCTCTGCAGAGAGTCGTGCGTTTAGCTAAGCGCAGGTCATCTACCTCAAACGCTGTAAAAGCAGAGCTGCTAAAATCCTCAAAGATCCAACTCACCCCGGCAACCATCATTTCTGTTTACTGCCATCTGGCAAGCGCTTCAGGAGCATGATGGCAAAAACTGAGAGACTGAGGAGGAGCTTCTTCCCTCAGGCCATCAGGCTCATTAACACAAACCCAGTCTCATAAACACTTACAGGATTGTTACTGGATACATACATATTCTCATCACCCGTATTTTTTGTGTACATACCCTGAACAACCCGTCTGCACATCCCTCCTATTCATATTCATATTACTATTTATTAAGTCCCAGTAAACTGTTTTTTGCACATCTTATTGTTTTGCACATCTTGTTGTTTTGCACTTTATTCCATTGCACATTTTACTCTTATTTCTCTTTTTTAACATATATATGCTCTTGTGTTGTGTTACTTTTATATTATTCGTATTTTTTATTCTTTTGCACTGTCCAACTGAGCGGACCTGATTTGTTTACATTTCACTTCTGATTATACCCTGTATAATTTATTATGTGACAAATAAAGAAACCTTGACCTTGACCTTGGTTCTCAATTCCAGTCCTTGTGACCCCCTGCTCTGCACATTTTGCATGTCTCCCTTATTTAGCACTCCTGATTGAGATCATCAGCTCGTTAGTTTAGTTCATGGCTCTCTCACCTACCAAGCTGATAATCTCAATCAGCTGTGTTAAATAAGGGAGACATGCAAAATGTGAAGAGCAGGGGGTCCCCAGGACTGGAATTGAGAACCACTAGACAATACTCGGCCAAGAAGAAGAGGAAGTCCAAGGCTTAATTAGAGTGTGTGATTGTGTGATAGTTCTCAGGTGTGAGCATGTGATTAGTGCAAACAGCTGTGTGTGTGTCGTCAGTGCAATGGATGATGGGAATTGTAGTCCATGGGTGATATGCAACAGTAGTGTAGTGCAAAAGTCAATTCGATGGAAGGGCGACCTCTGGTGGCTATTGGGCGGGAGGCCACAGACCGGATTCGTAACAGAGCAGACGGACCAGGAGCCCAACAGCGCAGAGCTGAAGACCACTACTGTGGAGAAGCCGGTGCAGAAGACCACCAGACCTGAGCAGACAGGGCAGAAAACCAACACGGGAAAGCAGACTGATCAGGAAACCAAGGCAAAGACCGAGATCTAGAGAGAGCAGAGACAGACAACACAAGTAGTGCATTCAAAATCCCAGGGACCATGGCAGGGAACACAAAAAAATAATCAATGGGCTCGCTGACTGTATCTGGACAAAATGACAGTTCATAGACAGGGTTACTGACTGAAACAGGACAGACGGACAGTTCATAATCGCGTTCATTTACTGGAACTGATAAGGCAGACGGTTCAACTGACACACTAGGGGGAAAAGAACAAATAACCAGTTCATGAACAGTTTATATGGCAGTGGCAGAGTTAATATTAAAGACATGGGATGCATAGATAGTCTCTGGGCTCAAGACAGGTGGGGTTAAGGGTACAAAGGCGACAGTCTGGTGACAGTCAGGGCTGAAAGTTGTGTTAATTCGATTGAGAGTGGTTATGTTGTCAGTGACCGGGTTTAACGAGTAAACATGTTGTGAATTTAATGGAGCATATAACAGGTTTCTTATTAGGAGCTGGACATACAGGTGGTTCAACATTAGACTCATTTGGGGAAATGGGACAGACAGACAATTCATGATCAAACAGATCAACAGAAACGGGCAAGACAGATCAGCAACAAGTTTGAAGATGGCCCCATCGGCCAGAGCAAGGAGAGAGTTCCACAGTCGGCTTCAGCCATGACAGGACAGGGCGAGAGCTCATAGGTGGCCTCCTTAGCCGTGACAGGACAGGGTGAGAGTTCATTGACGGCCTCCTTAGCTGTGACAGGACAGGACAGGGCGAGAGTTCACAGAGATTGTCTCTGGGATCCATTTGTAAGCATTTATTAGAAACGTGGTCAAACACAGGCAGGATCAAACATTAGTTAACAGGTATGTTGAGGACAAGACACAAGAGTATTCCGAGGGCATGCGTGGGTCATCATTCGGCAAACGGCTTGATCCAGCTTGATAAAAGGGGTAATCCGAGTACACAAGCAATAATCCAAACAGGCAAACAGAGTCCAAAAGGCAAGACAAAAGGGCAATCCAAAAACACAAAAGCAATAATCAAAACACAGATAATCAGGCTTGACAAGACTAAGATATAGGAACTAGGAACGCTCCGTAAAGTAGCTATCAGCAAAGACTGATAAATGCTAGACAATACTCGGTCAAGAGGAAGAGGATGTCCAAGGCTTAATTAGGGTGTGTGACTGTGTGATAGTTTTCAGGTGTGAGCATGTGATTAGTGAATTCAGCTGTGTGTGTGTCGTAAGTGCAATGGATGATGGGAATTGTAGTCCGTGGGTGATGCGCAACAGTAGGCCAAGAAGAAGTAAATGAGATGGATTCGATTAATTTTTTTGTTAATTTAAATATATACAGATTCTTAAAAAAATAAAAACAAAAATATATATATATATATATATTTATTTATTTATAAATATTTATTTATTTAGTTATTAGATACAGTATTTACCATTTTTTAATATTGTATCCTTTGTGTTATGTTAGGATACAGTATTTTCAGTAATGGCATTGTGGCTCATTTTTTTTGCCTGCTCTTTTCACATTTTCACATTTTCATTGCTGCTGGAACTTTCTCATTGCTCCGGTTGCTTCTTTTTTTAGTTAATGTGGAAGGCAGCAGATTCTCTAGGTTTAGGAAGTGAGTTTGAGTTTTGAGTTTGCATATTGAGCCACAGATTACCTATGGGCTTGTTCTCCTTAAATAATAATGACTATATTAAAATCTATGTGCAGTTTAATCAAGTTTGCTGTCTGCTTTTGACAGATATTTATACAGCGTCTCCGTCTGTTTGCCTGCCTGTCCCTCTGTCTGTCTGTCTGTTTGTCTGTCTGACTCAAAAGGAATAGTCCCCTTATTTTCCCTGCTTGCTTTCTTGTCTCGTCTCATCTATCGAGAGACTCTCTCTGCACGGCTCTCTGCACGGCTCTCCGAACTGAAAGATTATGGATTTGATCAACTGGTCTCTCAACGCAATTGACACCATCTTCTCGTCGAGAAGCCTGGGTGCTGGGGAACCTGACTGCCCGGACGGAACGTTCGCAGCTGGCTATACAATGGACGCGTGGGAGAGGTGGCGAATCTTATGTCTAGCGGCTCTTTCCGTGGAGGACATTGAAGATATCTACCTATTCGGAACCATGATAACAGGTATTTTGCTGATTGGATTAGGCTTTGCCCTGGGTTATCGAAGAACTCAGAAAATGGGAACAGCCGTCCAAAGCCTCACAAGGCTGCCCGTCATGTTTGAAGCAGTGGGTAGAGCGGTCAGCATTGAGACTGAGACTATTAACCGCAATATGGATTCTATCATGGAGAAGATCATGGCTTTGCAGAGGAAAATTGATGGTATTGGAGACCAGAATGGACAAAGAGAGTAGCCGTGGAATTGGAATGCGGTTACTCGCCCTAAGACAAAACAATCGCAATCTTATCTTTTTTGGCTCCCTCGCACAGTGGCCTTGGCAAGGTCGCTGCTGGAAAAATTACCCCTGGGAAGGGCACTGCAGTGAGACGCTCTTGCTTCCTCCCCCATTCTACAGACATTGATTATAAACTACTACACACACACACACATACCTCCCCTCCCCCCATCCATCGCCTCCGTCACTTTGAGTCACTTTAAACCACCAGCCTGACAAGCGGGTCTGACCAGCGCCGGAATAGTGGCTGCGGGACCGGATGACTGCTTGCTGGAGCTGGATTACTTCCCCTGTGGCATAGTCGTGTGTTTATGGTGTATGTGCTTTTGTGCTGAGGTGTTTTTCCTGTTCTCACACTGTACTTACCAAGGAGCATAGTCTGGGGGTTATTTTTTTTCTCCTCACCTTCCTCATGTTATGCTGTGTTTTTTCTTCCCCTGTCTACTTGCATTTCACTACTGATTATACCCTGTATGATTGTGTATGTGACGAATAATAAAGAACCTTGAGAAGTGAGTACACCCCTCACATTTCTGTCAATATTTTATTATATCTTTTCATGTGACAACACTGAAGAAATTACACTTTGCTACAATATGAAGTAGTGAGTGTACAGATTGTATAACAGTGTACATTTGCTCAAAAAAGTGTACTCACTTCTGTGAGATACTGTACATATGTTATGTAAACAAAAACTTATGTTGTATCCTTTGACAGCACTAATAAAAATATTTGTAATACTGTATATGTAATATTACACTAATTGTATAATCACGTAATGATTTTATTTATTTATAAGTATATTAATTACACTGTTTAATTACTATTGTATACGTTATACATATATTGATATTATAATACTGTACTGTAAAAAGTAATACATTATTATAATTAAAAAGTTTGTTTGTAATAAAAAAAATATGTTGTACTCTTTAATTATATAATACTGCATATAGTATTACATTTATTTAATAGTTTAATTTAAATGATTTATCAATATTTGAATTACGAACTTCACTTATAGTAATTACATAGTTTGTTTTGATTATGTATATGAAATAACGGAAATTGAAATTTGTTGGTTATTACTTTTTTTAGTTTAATAACTATTATTAATTATTCAAATTTAGTTATATAAGTAATTTAACATAGTACTACATCGTCGTAAATAAACAAAAAATAAAATAAATAATAACATTAAATATTTAATTCAAGATTTAATTATTAATTTGTTATACTTTTAAAATATTTAATTTATAATAATATGGAAAACTTTTGGCACATGGATAAACATCGCTTGAGCACTGTTTACTTGTTATTCCTGGCCAGTATTTTCCAGTTTTTTTCCAGTGTCTAGTTAGGATGATTAACCGAACACGAAGTTTGGCATGAATGTTTGCATAGTTGTATTGCTCACTGTAAGCGTTAATGAAGACGAACAACCGAGAGCGTTTCCAAGCCAACTGCTTGCAGCATACTAAACTAGAGTTATGTGTCAGAGTTATGTGTGTGCTACACTTCAAAACCAGAGTCGCTGCTGAAAGCCTTCTGTTTACTTATTTATCCATTCGTTTTATTCTAAGCGTCCCTCAAGAACGGGCGGCTGTATTTCTGTCTCTGTCAGCAGAATCAGATGCTGTCCGTGGTGCTGAAAGATCCTTCCCAACTATAACGTCTCTGATATCCACGTCAGCCGCGTGTTTACAAGACACATTCACTGCTGCTTGTTTATAGTCTGGGTTTGCGCTGAGCTCTAGTTTTTCTGCTAGCTGATGGTGATAGTATTGACATTGCCTCAGGCTGTTTATCTCACACATAATTTACATCCCAGCTAAATTAAATGGGAACAAATGATCGTGTCAGCTCTTCCCATTTCAAATTCCCCTGCAAGTGGGTCACTTGTTGCTCCTCTCAGGGTAGAATTAGTGCTAGCATTCGATAAACTAAAAACGGCAAATTGACGGCTCAATTCTGCATTCTAATCCTGCAAAATGAGCCCCTTTCACTTCCATTGTAAGCGCATCAAAGTAGGTCCAATTGACTTCGGTTGTAAGTGCCTGACTGGACTCTTCCCTAATTGTGTCTGGTGAGGCTCTTACAATAAGTGAATGGGCACAGATTTAAATGCAAAAATGTGAAACTTATAATTTTATGAAAGCACTTAGAATAATTATTTTGTATTAAAGCTGTAAAGCTTTTTAAATCATTATTTTTTTTTACAGTGGTTTTAAAGGGGTCCTATTATGCTCTTTTACATGGCTGGATTTTGTTATGGGGGTGTACTAGAACATGCTCTCATGCTCGGTGGTTCAAAAATCGCATTATTTTTCACATTTACATTATTACAATACTCTCCCCGGCCTGACAGGACCCGATTAGTTCCGGATTTGATGAAGGTCCGCCTTCTGAAACACGAAATGTGTTGTGATTGGTTAGCTGTCCCAGTGTGTTGTGATTGGCGAACAGCTTAGACAGTGTTTCAGTACTGCCCCACCCCTTACCAAAGCAGCAAGTTCGTCAATATTGCCATATCAATTCAAACTTCGAGAATATTGAACAAGAGGATCGTGCAGAACCTTTGCACGCACAGATATTGCAAGACATATTAAAGTGGTAATGTTATTGGTGTTGTTTTTTGTGTGGCTAAATCACGTTTTAGATATGATATCAACAACAGCTTAAAATAACTGAATTGACTATGCATAGATACGTGCAATGGTAATATGTATTACTATTATGTTTATTGTTCTTTAATTCTAACATTATAACATGAATTGCACTGAAACTCTTATACAGTTGCATTTCTTTATACCATAGTCCCACAGACTTACACTATTTGTAGTCGCATATACTGTATATGCAGATTAATTATCTTCCAGCGGGAGGAGCTGTTGTAGTGGTAACGTTAGAGTTCGAGGTTTCCCCGGTAACGCTGTACACAAAGCAGAGCTCCGCTCACAAACGCTGCTTTATCAGACTTTACATGCAAGATGAAATGAAAATGACATCCACAATTTTCTGAAAACAGTTGGTTTCCTTCAGAAATACAGTGATATAAAAACACCAGCACAGGTTTTTGAAACGTGCAGAGCTCAACCAAGTGTTCTCTCCACCTGCCAACCACAGTTGCCAACTCTCACAAGACAAATAAGAAACCGCTGCTTCAAAAACAAGGCAAAACAAGCCACTTTTTTTGATGATTTATTATCATCAAAATTATTTATTATCAATTATTTATTACCAATACATGAGCCTGCAACATATTAAACTGAGACCACTCTTTTATCTGAAAGGCAAATCAGAAGGTATTTTACAAAAATTAGCAACATGCAACAAAAGTGGGAACAAAACTCATCTCCAATCACATGTTAGCAAAATATGATTGAGAGATGGAAAAGGAGAAAAGCACAAGAGCTTCAAAGCGGAGCAGTAACATAGCCACATATTTATAGCCAAAAATATATAGGGGTCATTCTATGGAAATGTCCTTTTTCTGTTCCTAGCCTTAACAGAAATATTACACTTGAAAATCAATTGATATATATATATATATATATATATATATATATATATATATATAAAAATGAAACAATGTGTTATTTGAACAATTGCACCTTCTTCAGCCATCAATGTGGCAGTATTTGTTTTTAATTAACTATAAAGAATTCCAAGCACCCCAAAACTGCTCGTCCCATCAGCCATGTACTTTAGTGCTTTATTTGTGCTTTATTTTGAGATCAAAAACAGGTTTTTCTACCATTTAAAATAAATAATGTATACATAACTATCAAATAAATGACATAAAAAACTAAATGCCAAATAAATATTATAGAAATATACATATATATATATATATATATGTATTATATTAAATTATAATATAATATAATATATATATATTATATTAAATTATAATATAATATATTATATTACAAAAATTAAATATTATGTGTAATATCATGTATGTGTACTCATGAAGTCCAAAAGGTAATCTAATAATGTGGTCTATGTTTAAATGTTAAAAAATAAATATATTTTAAGACACCTTGACATAACAGGCTATTCGAATGAAACGTATTTACTCAGTATTAGGATATGACTACTTGTTTTTTTTATTACAGCCCGTGATCATTAATACATACATTACATAAACATTGTAAAAATTAGGTTAAAAGAAAGTCATCCCACTCCTTTATGTCTAATTCTATCACCGCTTGGATTACAGCATCACGCGCCTTCTTTCTGAAATCTGAATGTGATTTTTCTCTAATGAGGGGGCGGAATATTTGGCAAATTACTCTACAGCACTTATATTATTGCACTGGTTGGCTATTGACTGCAAGCAGAAAGAGTGTCGATCAATGCATTGGAGAATACAGCGAACATAAATAAAGAAACAATGTTTCTTGTCAGACAACAATGTCAGACATGGCAATTAAGTAAAATTGGATATAACTTCACACAAAAGAGATTTTTTAAATTTATTTAAAATCCAGCTAATTCTTATACTAATGAAACTAATACTAATTAAAAATACATTTATGTATAGTGACATGTACATTTACGATACCATGATAATATTATATAACACTTATCTAATATCTAATATTCTAGCTATCTAATATAATGTAAAAAAAATATTAGTTTGTGTGCCTATTATACGACTTAATATATTATTTTTATTTAATGTATTAAAATTATTAAAATTATTATTATTATATTAATAATATTAAGTTATTATTAATACTAAGGCTATACAGTATAGTATTATATAGTAATATTTGTGTATATTGTTATTATTATAATTATAATTTAATTATTTTTCCTATTAATTGTACTGAAATATATTATAAACTATACAAACCTAAAATTGTATGTAGAAACATTGAACTAACTAAATAAATACATTTATTAATGAATAATATTACACTATAATTATATGCATTATGGCTAGCAATAATAATAATGATAATAAATAATAATACATTATTTCGATATTATTTATATTAAGTAAACTTTTTTTACATTACATAATCATTCAGTAATACCATGTCTACGTTAACTTATCTATCTATCTATCTGTCTGAAACAAAAAAATGCTAAGTAAAAAGTTTGCTCTAAAAAATCAACTCGGAGTGTCTTGTAAATACATGGCTTGTGAAAATTGTAATCTAAAATGTTAATCTGTGATGTGAATACATTTTCAAAGTACTTATATTGAACCCAGAATATTCATTTAAAGAATGATAAACCCCCACAATGCACTAGTGCTGGACCGTATTTCTTTGTGGTCCGGGGTCACACACACGATTCTCTCCGATGCCTGCATGTTGCTGTGGGTTATTGTTGCTCAGAGGGGGTTCAAATTTACCGGGCCGTGTGAAGGACGCTCCTACTCTCACAAACCAATTTCACCTCAGTTTTTCCACCACAATCATCCTCTTTAACTATAGTTCACAACCTGCATATTTACAGACGGCTGGAACTAGCACACTAGTCTCACAGAGCACGTCTCTAGACAATAATTGGCTCCCGAAATGCGCAATGCATCAAAAGTAAGTTCACTTAAGAGCTCTAAGTGCACCTGAACCAATGTGGGATATCCAAGTGCGCAGTTGGGCTATTTATGCAACCCGTTCGCAGGTGCGTCCCAAGTCCGTGTCCGATAGGCTGACTCTTGAGCTAATAGATGGACATAAACTCTTGTTCCTGTGCTATTAAGACCCTTTTGGAGCTTTTAAACAATGCAGTTAGGGTAGCAATTCGTTATCAGACCTTCCGAAGTCGTAGGGTCATATATTATCCTGCACGACACACGTTGAATAAGAAGTGAGTCGTCTGGTGTTTGAGCAACAGATTTTGTCCACCACCGTAGGCCTCAAAAAGATGAAACGACCCTATTGTCCTTACGTTTTAATTAGGCGTAATAAAAGTATGGGAGATAATGGATCCGTGTGTTCCCAAGAACACTCGAGAGCACTGTTATGGGTCTTATGCAACAACTCTCAGTCCATTCATGGCCCTTAACGTGTGCATTAGCGAGCTAAGTGCCACCCAGCGGGGCCATATCATCATTGACCCGCTGATCCCGAGGATGGTTAAGTGACTGCAGCCCGGCGATGTTGAAAAGGCTTCTACTCCAGTTGTCCATAATAGTTGTGGATATTATGATCACACGAATTATGTCCGGTAAAGGTACGGCGGTTTCCCATGGGAGGCGGATGAGGTTCACTTCTTGGCTGTGTAAATAAGGACAGGCTTTTATTGACGTCTTGGGGGACTGGAATGGGTTTTGCAGATGGAGTAGCTACTTGAGTGTCTTGTGCAATTCATAAAATTGTCCATTTGAATGGATGATTGGTTTTCAGGTCTTTTGGACATGTGGCTGTGCATTTTGAGTCTGAGAGAGTCGGATAAACATGTGCTGTGAAATGCTTTTGGGAGCTGGAAATAATTATCCAGAGAAAAGAGGAAGATGTATTGTACTGAAAATATTTTTAGTTTTTTTAAGAAAATATTTGAATTTTTGCTTAATTATTGTTATTAATGTTAAAATTACTAAATATATTCTAAATTGTTTTAGTACATTATTTGAATAATAGTTCTACTAAAATATTTGATTAATTATGTACATTACATGTAGACCTATAGAAATATGAAATAAAAAATGAAATAAATATCAAAGTAAAAAAAAAATGAATTAGCGTTTTTGTTAAATGACAACAACAAAAAAAAAATATATATATATATGAAGAGCTCTTTTCCAAAACGCTATAAATCCATTTTAATAGTTTTCATGAAATGACATTTTTTACCTAGACCCATACATTTTGTTAATATTCAATTTATCCTGTTAAAATGGTCCGTTGGCTCAGTCTGAACATGTTAAACAATGAGTGTTAAATGAAACAACAATATTGTCGATTATAAATGCAAAGGTATTTTTTTGTTTGTTTTTTTTACGCTACAAATCCATCCTTTTTTTTTAATGTTGGTTTATGTCAAAAAAAAAAAAAAAAGAGAGAGAGAGAGAGAACATGCAACATATGACATCAGGGACTCATACAATAAACCGGTCGCACCAGCCTTTTGTTGGTGTAACCCCCCCGGGTCCACACCATCACACCGAGCGGGTCTCGAACCCAGGTTTCTGGCGTGGGAGGTGGGTGCTCTACCAAGGAATGCCAAAGGCTACAGCCTCTAATGTCAGTCGCTAGAGTGCCTCTTTTTGAGGTCAGGAGAGTGAGGTTTACACACCGCCTTTACTGGCATACACATCTGTTACATTGACATCCCACAGTGGGTATTAACGCGCCACCTGAGTGACGAACCACCTGAGTGAGTGCATATCGCATTTATGACGAACCACCTGAGTGAGTGCATATCGCATTTAGGCTAAAAACAGGTTCGGCGCTTATAGCGGTTTGGAAAAGAACTGCATCTTGCAGTACATTTTAAACAAGGAAATATAGCGATTTGGCATGAAACATTGATGGAGCAGTGAATAGGTTCAGTACACAACAAAATGGCATGACAAACTCATTTTCTTTTTAATTTGGCGTTTATCGCGTTTTGGAAAAGAGCTCTTCATATATATATATATATATAAAGAATATGTAAAGAAACATGAACTCTAAAATAGAATATACTACTACTATTAATAATAATCATTATTATTAGTGTAATTTTTCACATGCACCTTGATATACAATGGCCTTCTTTTATTTGTTTTAATTCTTTGAATATTTAATCTGTTAAAATATATAATAAATTATGTGCTTTTTATGTATAAAACAATTAAAATAGTAGTAGTAGTAGCAGTAGTAGTAGTAATAATAACAATAACAACAATAATAGTAGTTGTAATAGTAGTAGTAGTAGTAATAATAATAATAATAATAGTAGTAATAGTAATAATAATATGTTATTATTATCATTAATACCATAATTAGAAATGACAATAATTATTATTATTAATAATAATAATAATATTATTATTATTATTAATATTGTTATTATTATTATTATTTAAAATACACCCTTCTACAAACCCGATTCCAAAAAAGTTGGGACACTGTACAAATTGTGAATAAAAAAGGAATGCAATAATTTACAAATCTCATAAACTTATATTTTATTCACAATATAATATAGATAACATATCAAATGTTGAAAGTGAGACATTTTGAAATGTCATGCCAAATATTGGCTCATTTTGGATTTCATGAGAGCTACACATTCCAAAAAAGTTGGGACAGGTAGCAATAAGAGGCCGGAAAAGTTAAATGTACATAAAAAGAACAGCTGGAGGACCAATTTGCAACTTATTAGGTCAATTGGCAACATGATTGTGTATAAAAAGAGCCTCTCAGAGTGGCAGTGTCTCTCAGAAGTCAAGATGGGAAGAGGATCACCAATTCCCCCAATGCTGCGGCGAAAAATAGTGGAGCAATATCAGAAAGGAGTTTCTCAGAGAAAAAATGCAAAGAGTTTGAAGTTATCATCATCTACAGTGCATAATATCATCCAAAGATTCAGAGAATCTGGATCAATCTCTGTGCGTAAGGGTCAAGGCCGGAAAACCATACTGGATGCCCGTGATCTTCGGGCCCTTAGACGGCACTGCATAACATACAGGAATGCTACTGTAATGGAAATCACAACATGGGCTCAGGAATACTTCCAGAAAACATTGTCGATGAACACAATCCATCGTGCCATTCGCCGTTGCCGGCTAAAACTCTATAGGTCAAAAAAGAAGCCATATCTAAACATGATCCAGAAGCGCAGGCGTTTTCTCTGGGCCAAGGCTCATTTAAAATGGACTGTGGCAAAGTTGAAAACTGTTCTGTGGTCAGACGAATAAAAATTTGAAGTTCTTTTTGCAAAACTGTGACACCATGTCATCCGGACTAAAGAGGACAAGGACAACCCAAGTTGTTATCAGCGCTCAGTTCAGAAGCCTGCATCTCTGATGGTATGGGGTTGCAGGCACCATGCATTTTTCTTTGTATTCCTCACCTTTGCGACACCATACAGTTTTGAAGCCATCAGTTCCAAAAACATTTATCTTGGTCTCATCACTCCAGAGTATAGAGTCCCAGTAGTCTTCATCTTTGTCAGCATGGGCCCTGGCAAACTCTAGGCAGGCTTTTTTATGCCTGGGCTTTAGGAGAGGCTTCTTCCGTGGACGGCACCCATGCATGCCATTCCTCTGCAGTGTACGCCGTATTGTGTCACGGGAAATACTCACCCCAGTTTGGCTTTCTACTTCTTTAGATAACTGCAGTGAACTTGCATGTCGATTTTCTTCAACCCTTCTCATCAGAAGACGCTCCTGACGAGGTGTTAACTTCCGTGGCCGACCTGGACGTCTCTGTGAGATGGTTGCAGTTACATGTTTTTTAAATGTTTGTACCACTTTTGCTACAGTATTCTGACTGATAAGTAAAGCTTTGCTGATCTTCTTGTAGCCTTCACCTTTCTTGTGTAAAGAAATTATTTTCTTTCTCAGGTCTTGTGACATTTCTCTTCCATGTGGTGCCATTGCTGACAGCATGAAATGGGAAGGGGTTTTCTTTAAGTAACACCCTTTTATAGTCAACTGTCACCTGTGTAATGAATTATTAGACTCACCTGTGGTTGAATTCTTGTTAAATTAGACATTTGTAGTCTAAAATGTTGCTTTGCTCCAGAGACTTTCAGTGGGGTGTACTCATTTTTGAACATTTTGTTCTCTAAGTTATATTATTAACCTTACTTTCATGTTATAAGTTAAACAGATGTTATATACAACTTAGTCTTGTCAACATTTTGGAAAATGTTTTTGTGTTCATTGAGATTTTGTTTAAAATGTTACTTTTCAAAGGGGGTGTACTCATTTACGCTGAGCACTGTATATATATATATATATATATATATAAGAAAATCGCCTTTAAAGCTGTCCAAATATAGCCATGCTACTTATGACTGGTTTTGTGGTCCAGGGTCACATATTATATAGTACAGTATTTTATAAAGTAATTACTATTACTACAATTAAATATGTAAATAATTATAAATGATTCAATATGTTTAGATATAATTTTAAAATGTGATACCTTTTTAATTATCAACATTTTTAACTTTCATAATATAAATATAAATAATATTATATAAAGTCATTAAACATTACAGTTAACATATTTATTATTACATATGTGTATATATTTTGATACATGAGTTAACTCTAATATTTATATAATGTAATTATTTTAACACAATACTTGTTAATATATTAATATAACAAATATAATAATAAGATAATAAGACAGTTTGACGTGCAAAAACAAGTGCATCATCCCATAATTGTAGGTGCTGCAACCAAAAGTTAGCTTGGATTCTGGTGTGCAGATTTGTATTTTTCCTCACAGTAGATGAGTCATCACAGATTTGGCGTCATTTGAGCAGAGTGTGTTTTAGCTGTGTTTATTGTCTTCAGTGCAGTTTAGAACAGTCGAGGAATATTTCCTCTCACCGTGTCCAGTTCTCAGGTCTTGTCTCTGTGTGCCCTTCCGTGGCCCTTTATTGCCCGTCTGAATGTGGACACAATTGCACTTCTGACAGCTCAATGCCCTTAAAGCAGCCGAGGAGCCGGTGAGGAACCAGAGTTGACAGGAAGTGCAGCTCATTTATGAGTAGTCAGCCGGTATGAGTAATGTAACATGCAGGACTGTCTGCAGAGTGCTTAAGACAAGCGTTTTAGGCCAGAAACCTTTCGTCTGATGCCTCAGTTTCCTCTCAACCACATCTTACTTTGAGCAAGAGGCCGGATGAAGGAGGTGGTGGCGTCAGTTATTGAGGGCCGTCTCTTGCTTTCATTCGCTTTGGAGACGCAACTGGAAAGATGGACCCTGAGGGACAGACAGCACAACTTCAGCACACAAACACACAGTGACAAACATAAATATAGGCATATGTATGGACTGACCAGTTGTTTGTTTCCCAAAAGCATCGTTAGCCAACTATGGTCGCAAGCTTCATCGTTACCAGCATTGTTCAACGATTCAGTGATTCCCGAAACCATAGTTCAAACGAACTTTCGCAATCAGCGTCACAAACTTATGTGGTTGAAACTGCAGCTTGACCTATGGTTGGAAGCATAGTTTCTTGTTAATAAGATATATGGGCTTAAATAAATATGCTCTTGGCCATAACTAGGAAGCTAACATGCAGTACTATCTGTATCTTCCATTCTATCTAAATATAAATGCATTTTTATTATGTTTTTTATTTTGTCGTCCATTGTAAGCGCCATTTTTGAAAAGTGCGGATGCACATAAATGCCTATGGGAACCCTGGATTATGATGTAAGAGGGAACCTGCGATGAATCAAACATCAAATAAAGCACAATGACAGGGAACAAAAACTAGTAAACTAGTCAGTAGTTGCCATGTTCAACACAGCAGCATCTTAGAGGACTCAAATCAGTTAAAAAGCAGAAGTTATTTATCCACCACATGCGTGTGACATCATTAACAATGGTCCTATGTTGCTGAACCAATGTGGTTCAAACAAACCACTATTCAAATGGATGGATGGACTGATGGATGGATTGATAGATTGTATTTCCTAATTTATTAGTACTAAATTATTGTATTATATATTTCATAACTATTAACATAACTAATAATTTATTTTAGTACTCTAAAGGCAAATGACAGCTTTTAGATTATATCTAATTTATTTTTGATCAATCTTCTTAATTTATACATATTACTTATTTCTAAATGTATAAATACAATATTTATTATTAATTTAATTTAAATGTATTCATTTATTAATTTATTTAATTTGATTTAATTTTAATTAAGCAAATTCATATTCTTTAACAATGAATATTTAAAGGAAAATTATAAGTGTGTGTGTTTCAGAATTTGTTTTTATGTAAATGTAATTTATTTATATAACTATGCTTTCATTTTATAAAAATGTGGTGCTTCATTCTACACTTAACTGAAATTATATAATTTATTTTATGATAGCAAAATGTGAATTGGTGTATAAATACAATATTTATTATTAATTTAATTTAAATGTATTCATGTATTAATTTATTAAATTTTATTTAATTTTAATTAAGCAAATTAATATTCTTTAACAATGAATATTTAAAGGAAAATTATAAGTGTGTGTTTCAGATTTTTTTTAATGTAAATGTAATTTATTTATATAACTATGCTTTCATTTTATAAAAAATTGGTGCTACATTCTACACTTAACTGAAATGATAGAATTTATTTTATGATAGCAAAATGTGAATTGGTACGTGCATGATGACAGAGGTGTGAATATGCAAACGCAAGATCATTTTTACTCGACAATTAAGTTGATCATGTATTGATAGATGAAAAGCCATGTTCTATTACACAACTGAGGGAGCAACGTAATTGCACTTTCTCCTCTCCTCTCCTCTCCTCTCCTCTCCTCTCTCTCTCTCTCTCTCTCTCTCTCTCTCACTCTCACTCTCACTCTCACCTCACTCACTCTCTCTCTCTCACTCTCTCTCTCTCACTCTCTCTCTCTCACTCTCTCTCTCTCTCTCCTTATCCTCTCTTATCTGGAGTTTCTCATGTAGCCTGTACAATACTGCAATGAATGTATGAATAGATTAGAAGGGTAAGGTTGCGTGAAAAGATCAAAAAGTGATGTAATGTTATTACAAACCCATCTCACTTGTTTTCATCCACTGAAAAAAATAGGTATTTTGCAGCAAATGTACATTTGTCCATTTAAATTTGACATAGACTTCAGCAGATGATTTTGCAAAACAATACAACAAGACAGCTGTTAGCTAACATGACATTTAAAATATACTATTGTTTAAAAACCTGGAACATTGAGTTACTAAAAATGCAAACAAACACATTCTTACCTGTGAAGTTTATCCAGTTTCTTCATTAATTTAAATTTTGGGGGTTTAGAGCCAGAGACTTTGAAGCAGTTCTTCTCACTCCACAAAAACGTTAGTACAGCCTTAAATTTTTTCTTTCTGCTGATGAGTGGTTTGGTCACTGCAGACTTACAGTCCAAATTCTCTTAAACGTTGAGACACTGTATGCCAAGACAGGTCCTGTTCAGCGCTGAACAGGCAAACAATTCCAGCTGCAGTGTTGAATCGATTGCTCACTGAGATTCTCTGCATTATTCTGTTCCCTCGTGCATTTGTCTTTCTTTTGGGGGGACTTAAATAAGTTTGTGACATTGTAAAGATGCAATATTCTAGAAATTGCATATTTCAAATGACAGATTTCAAGCGGACGTGTCTACATGTCTGGAGTGGTCGAATGTGTCACCTACCTATACTACATATGGTGGATCTCTACTAGTAATTGGTCGCTCTCTTTTGGTGGCTTTTTAACACCAATAAATCCTAATGGAATATGTCCCAAAACACACTACAGGAAACCATTTTTAAATTGTTTTAAAGGGATTATTGGATGCTTTTTTAAAGATCATAATGTTGTGTATTTGGTGTAACATAATATGTTTACATGCTTTAATGTTCAAAAAACACATTATTTTTCAAATACTGTACATTATTGTAGGTCCTCTATGCCCCGCCTTTCTCAAACTAGTAGTTTTCTACAAAGCCCCTCCTTCCAACAAGCACAGTCTGCTCTGAATTGCCAACTTACCCAGTGCATTGTGATTGGCCGAACATTATAAGCACGCATCGGAAATATACAATAATTACAATAATCGCGAGCTTCAGCTTTCAAAGTAAATATAACGACAGTTAATAATGTCCTTAGTTTTACCATCAGTTCAAGCCGAGATGGGATCAGAGTCGCATGACAGTGATGAAGCTTGTATGTGTTTGCAGTACACAAGCCGTGGTTAAGAAAGCAGGCTCCACTGTGATGGGACCCTCTCTCTCTCTCACACATGTCCGCGCACACACATGTGTGGAATACCATAGGGTACCTTGTGTCCAAAATTTGATTGATGAGGGTGTCATAAAAATTACAATACAAAAATAAAGAAATGAAAAATAAAATAAAAAATGCTGATCATCTCGCCGTAATCTAAAACAAAAAAAGCATCAGACACATTAGTTAAAACAATGAGATACATGTCAAAATATATGTTGCACTTTAAAGAAAAAAAGGTAGAGTTTGTTACAAATTAAATAAAATAGCCTAGAACTGATCCGACATACCGTGATCTATATAAATAAATAAATATCAGAGGACGATCTTTAAAACAACGGCATACAGCAGTAGTCAAAATCTGCATAGTAGTCTATCATTACAATTTAGGAAAGTTAACATCCGTACTCCGCGCTGTCAAAACTCTGCGCCAAAACTCTGCGCTGTCAAAACTCAGAATGGTGACATCCGGTCCCAGTCAAACCACACCTACAAATCCCTAGCACCGGAGGAGAGACCGACGCAAAAATGTCAACGTTAAAAGAATTAAACAATGCAATGTTTTAACTTTAGAACTAAAGTTGTTTTTAATAAATCTTTAGCATTTCTTAATTAATGAAACATTCAGCATTCATCCTAAAACTTTTCACTTTAAAAATAGGTTTGCCTTATTTTCTTCTAAACAAACATATCCTAAGCCGCAGGAAAATGTTGCTTACTTTATTTTATTTATTTTAGTTATTCACACTTGATTTAGTCATTCCTTTATTTACTCCTCTATTTTTGTCAATCTTAACTTGCGGTGCGGTATGACAGTTTGAAAGCATACACGCGTATGTGGACGCAAACTGGCATGAATGCAAATGTTTGCGCGGGGGTCTTGGATTTTCAGCCGTAATTAAACACCTAAACTTTTATATTATCGCACGAAATATATATATTTTGTCTCACGCAGTGCGAGAAAATGAGAATGGCGCTGTGTGTCTGGGTGTATGATTACTGACGCAATCATATCAGATCAAGAGGTTGTTGTAAAACATCTAAAGATGTTTCTGGGGATGCGACTCATTTGAGTTTTTGAGGGATCTGGCATCGTAAACTTTGGTGTTGTTGTTCAGCAATCAAAAAACATCCATGTTAACCATTGTATGACGTGCACCTGCGATTGTGAACTCTGTCAAAGGTTAAGTCAGGGGTTAATTTACTGGTCGAAGGATGGGTGGCCTTTTAAACTCTTTTACGATACATATCTGGTGAAGTTAAAAGTTAGGTAAATTTGAGTATTTATGATGAATTTATAATCTATTCGAATTATGCTTCAAACTGATGTTCAGGATGAGATGAGATAGATAAAGAAGTAGATAACAACAAAATGAAATAGGAAGGGTCACGGTAATTGTTTTAATAAGATGATCTGCTGTAGGAAAATATTGTTTAATTTGAGTGAATTTATTTCATTTTACTTAGTTTTGTTATTTCTTAAAATGCGTTGCACAAATTCGAACATCTCGGTTGTGTTGTTCTGTTGCAAGTAATCTTAATGATTCCTAAATGCATCTACTTTCGGAAGGCCAAATAAAGTGTATTTGCTTTCGCCTAAACACACAGTGTCTCCCTGTCATGGCTGCATCAACACTACTGTGGTTACTGAAACGCATTCTTTCTTTGCATGAACATTTGGGCAGCATTAAATATTTCCACATCATGACGTAGACATGTGGGGGCGTGTTTGAATGAGCCGTTTTAAGGCGGCGTGGCAGAGTCTTAAATTAAAAGACTCTTAAATTAAAATCCTCTTAAAAGAATATTTTTGGTTTTGAAACTTTAGTCTTTGCTACTTCAGGGATCGTATCTATGCACAAACACATCAAATGATCCCTTTAATGGTTAATAGTTGAGGGTTTGTAATTGTTGTAATGTTATTTGTAGTGGAAACCATTACAATTTATGTGATGGGTTACTTTGTAGTTTGCATCAGGGTAGTATGTTGCTGTGGTGTTGCTAAGGTCTTCTGAGTTGTTTTTAGCACATTTCCAGGTAGTTGCTACTTTTACTTTTTATGGGTTGTTTTTAGCATGTTGCTGTGGTTAAGGTGTTTTAGTAGTTTTTTTGGGTGGTGTTCTGAGTATTTTTCAGCATTTTGCTGTGGTTAAGGTGTTTTAGGTATTTTCGGGTGGTGTTCTGAGTAATTTTTAGCATGTTGCTGTGAGGTTGTTAAAGTGTTTTTTAATGGTGTTCTGAGTGGTTTTCAGCATGTTGCTATTGGGTTGCTTAGGTGTTTTTTGGATGGTGTTTTAAAAGGTTTTAGCATGTTGCTATGTTAAGTGTCTTTTGGGTGTTTTTCTGAGAGGTTTTAGCATGTTTCTGTGGTTAATGTTTTTAGCATGTTGCTATGGGGTTGCTAAGGTGTTTAGCTATTTTTTGGGTGGTGTTCTGGTTTGTTTGTAGTATATTGCTTTGACTATGGTGCTTTTGGGTGGTGGTCTGAGTTGTTTTTAGCATGTTGCTATGGTTTAGGTGTTTTTTTGTGTGGGATTCTGGGTTGTTTTTAGTATGTTGCAATGGTTAAGGTGTTTTTGACAATGGAATACAGATAATAAGGGGCGGCATTTATTTAATATAAAAAAATGATTTTAAGAAAAGTATAAGTGGTAGGAATAGAAAAGAAGAGGTCAAAATTACTAGGATGAGACTTTAAAGCATCGCTGGACTTTAAAGCATCGCTGTTTATAACTGGAGTACACGAGACTGGTTTATGTGAGGAATGTGGGGAGAAAGAAACAGTGGAGCATGTGATAAATGATTGTAAAAGGTATAATAAGGAAAGAAAGGAATTAGTATCATATTTAAACAAAATAGTCAAATAAGGATTTGGCATATTTGTTAGCTTATGATTTTAATTCAGATAATCAGAATATTAATAGAATACATATATACTATTGGATTAAGTGAAATTATTTAATATAGAATAAGGATGCTCTAGTCTATTCCAGATTATAGGGGCCAATCTGGAGGAGCTGAACACACAGCGCCAGGTGGGACTTTGGGAGATGGAATGGGATGGAGCATCAAATAATTATATATAAATATATTGATGGATGTGTAAGAAGGAGGTAAGAACAAAAACAAGGATAAACTTATTTTAAGTAAATCATGACTGCATAACAGCAAAAATAGGTGGCGCTATGGACAAAGAATGCAACACGCCATAAAACGGAAGAACAAGGTGTTTTTGGGTGGTGTTCTGGGTGGTTTTTAGCATGTTGCTGTGGTTAAGGTGTTTATCTTTTGGTGTCAGGGTTGTTTTTAGCATGTTGCTGTGCTTAAGGTTTTTTGTTGGGTGGTGTTATGGGTTGTTTTTAGTATGTTGCTGTGGTTACGGTGTTTTGGGTGGTGTTCTGAGTGGTTTTTAGCATGTTGCTATGGGTTTGCGAAGGTGTTGTAGTTAAGGTGTTCTGAGATGTTTTGCATGTTTCTACAGTATTTGGTTTCTAAGGTATTCTAACTTACTGGCCCAAGTTTCAACCCCCAAATTGTCTAAATATAACTGTCGCCTCATCTTCTTGCCAGTTTTAAATGAAAATCATATATTACCAAAAAACGTATCTACAGTTTAATGTTATATTCATTCAGCCACACTTTAACACTTAGCCTTAGCAACAGAAATGCTGTTCACAATACATCTGTTCAAAAAACATCTGAGCTCCTTTGTGCGATTCTTTTAAAAAGACCAGTTGAATGTGATATTAAATTAAATAATTGTTTTCTATTCCAGCTGAATCATTCAACTCAGGATGTCCCAGTGAGAGTGAAATACTGTACGCACTGTGAAGCGCCGCTCTGTTATGCTAATCTAGCCCCATTATGAAACCGATTCAGAAACATCTTGGAAACTGAAGTGAGAAGGTCTCTTGAGTTCACAAAGAGTCAGCCAATCAGAATCCACAAGTAAAAGCTACTGCCAAACGCTCATTACAGCGAACAGGAAGGCTCATGAAGTACTTATCTAATAAAGGCAAAAAATATTATGTTTCATTTGCAAATCTGACTTTGCAAAGATAAAAGAAATTCAGATATCTGATTAAACAGATAAAATCTCAGGACAACGGATGCAAATTCGTTGCATTTCACTTTTTTGGTGACATCTGCGATAAGAGAAGAGCATTTCAGTCTTTAAAATGGTGGATTGCAGATTGAAGACAGCTGGCGAGGCTGGATCTTGTCATTTCACAAAGCCAGAATCTCCTGTGATGTAGTCTGTAAAGATAAAAGAGCATCCAATGACTCGTCGTCCCATTCCACATCGGTTTTTGTTGCTAAAAGCTTGTTGACTAACTTTCGACTAAATTTGTTTATAGCTAAAATATTTTTTTGCTACCATTTACCTTAAAAAATATATGTGATTTTTGTTTAGTGTATATATTTTCTTGTTTTTATATGCTCTTTTTTCTTTTGCTTGTTTGCACACTTTTCCCTAGTTTCCCCCTTTATTAAAATTGAATTTGCCCTTTTGTTTATTAGCCTACAAACATAAGGCAATCAAAACGTTGTGTTTACGTATGCTGGAGTTCATGGTACTGCACATTAAAACTGTGTTTTGCGTTATTAACGTTGCAAGCGTACTCTGGTGTCCAATAGGAATCTATATTACATCCTTGTATTACTTGTTCTCCGTATTTAAAGTCAGTTTAAATATTATAATTTTTTTCCTGCCAGAAGTTTGGGCGCTCAAGACTCATTCCTCATTAACGTATCACATCTCTATGGCAACTGCGAATGATATTTCATAATTAAGAGTTGGCAGCGAGCCTACGTCCTTCCTACTTATTTCAGAAATAAAACGATCAATATGGGCCCCGCACGCACGCGGCGTAATTGAACGAGCTTGTGCCCGTTTGGGATTGATTAATCACGCGAGAGAGAAATTGCATACATCTCTTCTGCACAATGGCTGGAGCCATTCATCATCCGCGACGCTCATCTCCTGCGGCGAGTTAATGTTTGGAGCGCGAGGGCAGGTAGACGGAACAGCGCGGTGTAATTAAATATCCAGATCTGGATGAGGATATGCCCGCGCTCATTACCTGTCACTCACTCGCACCTTGTTAAAAAAAAGCTCTTATCTGAGGAATGTTTTACAGCTGTGCAGATAAAGAAATGACGGATTTACTGTGTTGTGCTGTTAAAAGTTAGAAAACCTGTTCATTTCTATTAGATTTGGCCCTATTTATGTTAATTAATCTTCTATATTTCTAATTTTATTATGTATGATTAATCAGATCATGTTATCTAGAATAAAAAAATAGCTTTTGGTTAATGTCACCTATTTATTTATTCTCCTGTCTGTCTGTCTGTCTGTCTGTCGGTCTATCTATCTAAAGCCCAAATTCTGGAAATGTTGTGACGTTTTTTAAATTAGAATAAAATGAAAACTAAAAGACTTTCAAATTACGCGCGCCAATATTTTATGCACAATAGAACAGAGAATGTAATAAATGTTTAAAAGGATACATTTTACACTTTTATCCACAAAATTAGCTCATTTCAAATTTGATGCGTGCTACAGGTCTCAAAAAAGTTGGCACAGGGGCAACAAAGGGCTGAAAAAGCAAGACATTTTGAAAAGATTCAGCTGGGAGAACATCTAGCAACTAATTAAGTTAATTGACATCAGGTTTGTAACATGATTAGCTATAAAAGGGATGTCTTAGAGAAGCAGAGTCTCTCAGAAGTAAAGATGTGCAGAGGCTCTCCAATCTGTGAAAGAATGCATAAAACGATTGTAGAATACTTTAAAAACAACATTCCTCAATGTCAAATTCCAAAGGCTTTGCAATTCTCATCATCTACAGTGCACAACATCATCAAAAGATTCAGAGAAACTGGATACATTTCTGTACGTAAGGGACAAGGCCAAAGACATTTGTTGGATCCCCGTGGTCTTTGGGCCCTCAGACAACATTGCCATCACTCATTGGCAGTGTTGGGTAAGTTACTTTCAAAAAGTAACTAATTACAGTTACTAATTACTTCACCAATATTGTATTTAATTCAATTCACCAATTTTGTATCACTTTACTAATTACTCTGTCTGAAAAGTAACTTAGTTACTCAACAAGTAACTTAATTATTCAAGTAGCTAATTAGGCTACATCTTAAAATCCATATAAACCTTAATAGAAATGAAACCCTTTATTATTTCAATTTGAGTCAAACATAGAATAGTTTAGCCTTTTAGCTTTAAAACAACTGTAATACTTAAACTTTTTTTATAAAAAAATTTAACCTTCTATGGTTAAAAAATAGAAACACTCTGCAAAATAAATTAAATGCAAGTAGTGCATTGTACCAGCAGTATTACAAGTATATTTTAGTATTTATTATTAATTTATATTAATACCCACATTATTCGTATTTTTATTTATATATACATTTTTAGCATTCCTTTTCTCAGAAATATCATATTGTTATTATTATTATTATTATTGTTTTCCACTCCAAATGCAATGTTAAAAGTTATTATGATATATATATATATATATATATATATATATATATATATATATATATATATTAGTATTTGTCAATATTTATTAATATGAATATTTTATTATTAATATATATCATATTTTTTTTATTATAATTGTAGCAATAGTTCAAATATATGTATCTTTATTTAAAATTAATACTTTTTAAAAAAAATATTTTCATTAATTTATGATATGTTTAATTATGTATAATACATTTATGTAATTACATTTACAATAATTTATTTGTCTTATTTATTTTTAAACAAATGTTTCAAAAACGTAGTTGCGCAAAAGCTATCCTGCGAAGACCTATAGTTTCTAAGGCATAACTATGCAGTTGCTAAGGAGTTCAGAGTGGTTTTTAGTATGTTGCTCATGGTTGCTATGAATATATGTTAAAATTAACCCATTATTTACCCTATATATATATATATATTTTTTTATATATTTTCTGTGACCTTTGAACCTTACCTTTATACTTTATTGTTGTTGCATTATAATAGGCTCTATATCGTCCACCTCAATTTGCTTAGTAAACAAATGTGTTGCTTATATATCAAAACTGTAGGAAAAAATGAAAAAGAAAGCTGCTTTCGCATCCATATTTCACATGTTCCCATAAAATGTATTTCCAAAGCAGCTTTCAGGGATGCGTTTAGCATGCCATATTTACAATTACAAAACAAGCAGGCGCGGAGTGATGGAGGACTGTGAGCAGAACCACATTAGGAATAATGTGTGAGAAAGCCACACTGAATTATAAGATAAGCTAATGAATCATTCATGTTTTCTTAGTGAGGAGTGTGTGAGTGCGTGCGTGTGTGTGTGTTGGCTTGTGTTTAAGGTAGGACGGCTTGGTTTGTGTTGTGTGAGGTAATATCTTGATAATCTGGCATCTGGCACAAAATAGTTTAAAATCGAGGCAGCATTAATAATGAAGGTCTTTTTAAGTTGGCATTGATTTTTGTTTACGTCATACTTCAGAATTAATGCATTTTTTCAGGATTGTGTGTCTAGTTCATTATGCAGGGGTCTTACAGTGGGAATTGGGCAGATTTTTTAGTTTTTAGTTGCAGTATATAATGAGGAGGAATTAAGCTTAGTTGGAGATATACAGGTGTATCTCAATAAATTAGAATGTTGTGGAAATGTTCATTTATTTCAGCAATTCAACTCAAATTTTGAAACTTGTGTATTGAATAAATTCAAACTGATCACCTCCTTCAATAATTCATAAGCGTATATATATGTGTGTGTGTGTGTGTGTGTATATATATATGTGTATATGTGCTGTCAAATGATTAATTGTGACTAATCGCATCCCCAAAAAAATTCAGTACACAGCAAAATGGCATGACAAACTACATGACAAACTTTAAATTTGGCGTTTATCGCGTTTTGGAAAAGAGCTCTTCATATATATGTATGTGTGTGTAAACAATAGCATTTGTGCACTCATCTGTGACAATTTCTATTCACTGTGTATATATAATAAGCAGACATGTGACTGTGCTATATGCTGAACCTATCTCACCCTAAAGTGTCAGTGAATCACATTCTGCTTTAAATGTGTTCATTCAGGACAGCAGATGCTGATGAACAAAATGCTCGTTTCCCAGCTGCGTTTTACCGCAAACAGACTGTTACAGGTTTCCCGTTTAAACGCTGTTCTGTGTTTGCATATATTGGCTTTGACTCTTCACATTACCAGAGATCGAGTCCAAAGCATGTTTCCGTGAACCTCAGCACTCAGGGCCAAACGAACAGGATATTTCCTTTGAACTTCCTGTCTCGACTTTGCGCTTCCTTGTCACCTCCTCGAGAGCGATTTGGAATTGGAGTTGGGAGCCGCTGTAATCACAACGCATGCTGCTTTCACGCATCAAACCGTCCTCCCCATCCACTCAGCAGGAGGCCCCAAACGCGCCTCTATTATGCTCCAGTCTTCACGTCGTTCTGTTATGAAAATGCGCACACTTTTCCCAGCTTGAAAGGCTCCTGGCTTCTCCTTTTGTGCTTTTCAACTGCTTTTATAGCGAGAAAAACGCCATCTGATGTACCAAACCCGTCTCTACACTTTGTTGGGTCCATCCCTGCTGCTTCTCTCTGGGATTGTTTACAGCAACGCAAATAATGATAGAGAGTAATTTAAATGGATGTCGGGATTGTTTGGATTTTGGCCAAGGACCGTCTTGTGAAGTGTTTCATGTGTACTGCGTGTTATTTGGTTATTTATGAAGCACTAATGCATCATGGATAAAAAAGAGCGAGCACTTTTTAGTAGATTGCAAACTACTTGAGGCTATTGGTTTTTAAGCATTTGGGCGAATGAAAGAACAGGTGTTCTCTTTGAACTCTGGAGAGGAGAGCAGATGACAAGACCACACTCACTTAAATCTGAGCAAGTGCATTCACAATCAGTATATGGATATATTACAAATTAGTTATTTCTTACAGTTACTTACTTTATTTATTTACTGATTTGTTTGTTTGTTTGTGTATACACTAAGATTAAAGATTTTCCTGCTACACTTTCTAAATCCCTTTGTATATGATTTTGTATGTATTTATATTAGTGCTGGGCAACGATTAATCGCGATTAATTGCATCCAAAAGTTTTTGTGTACATAATATATGTGTGTTTACTGTGTATATTTATTATGTATATATTTATAAAATATTTACATTCATATAATTTATTTTACATACTAATATATTTTATTAATAAACATAACATATTTTTCTTAAATATATACATGCATGTGTGTGTCTTCCATTTACATTTATGCATTTAGCAGATGCTTTTTTCCAAAACGATTCAGGTTATACATTTTTTTTGTATGCGTGTTCCCTGTGAATTGAACCCACAACCTTTGCACTGCTAACACAATGTTCTACCACTGAGCCACAGGAACAATGCATAATTCTATGCATAATAAATACACACAGCACACACACAAATATTATGTACACAATTATTATTATTTGTTTTGAATGCGATCAATCGCGATTAATCATTGCCCGTCCATCCGTCCATCCGGTCTTAAGTGGTCTTCATGGACTTCCTAAAAGCTAAATAACAGTAATGAATTACTATTTCATTAACAATATATTTAAAATACATTAATTCTATAATTTTCGTACTTTAATATTCTTAGATTTTATATTCACAATCCTATTTGAATGTATTTATTTTTGGTAATTTTCGGTCAACTCTTTACATTCAGTGTTAAATGTCACTCACTTACATAATCTATATCTGTAAACCCACATTCTGCATTTAACATTTTCTATGACAATACGTCCATACTTACCACAAACATGACAAGCATGTTACAACATCTCATTCATGCTGTCTCATTTTTCATCTCTCCACCCTGCTTAAGCGTGTGACGTGGAGGAATATCTGTGTGCGGACGGCCGCAGCTGTGTTTCTGAGAGCTGGCTGTGTGACGGGGAGCTCGACTGCCCCGACGGCTCTGATGAAACGCCAACCGTGTGAGTCCATCAACAAAACACATCACACCATTTATTCATTTTCTTTCATTATTTCATTTATCTAAACTATTTCTCTACATTTATGTATATATAGAATACATTATTTAAATGGATTATAAAAAAAATGAATATAACTTTTATAATGTATTTATTTTTCTAAATGATTTGTTTTATAAATGGTGTGTGTGTACAGTATATATATTATACACACACTTTAATTTTTTTTTTATTATGAGAATTTTGACATTTGAAAAAATATACAGTTTATAAAAAATCAATTTATGCATGTCTATCTCTCTCTATAATAAACGTTTTAGTTTTATTGATTATATACTAGTTATTTTGAAATATGGACATTTACAACCTTAAAATTGTAATTATATAATTTTATGTGGATGTGTGTGTGTGTGTGTGTGTATATATATATATAATTTTTTTTTAAAGGTTGTAAATGTCTTTATTTAAAAATAATAAGTTTATTATAGATTATATATATATAATATTTGTAATATATTTTACAAAAAGTTGAGCGATTTCTCTCTGTAACAAACTCATGATTTGTTTTTCATATACTTTTATTTATATAAAAAACACACAACTTAAAGGGACAGTTCACCCAAAAATGACAATTCTGTAATTTACTCACCCTCAAGTAGTTCCAAATCTGTATGAATTTATTTGTTCTGCCGAACACAAAGGAAGATATTTTGAAGATAGTTTGTAACCAGGCTGTTTTGAGGCACCATTGACTTCCATAGTAGGAAAATAAATACTATGGAAGTCAATAGTGCCCCAAAACTGCTCTGTTTTCCACATTCTTCAGAATATCTTCCTTTGTGTTCAGCAGAACAAAGAAATTAATACAGGTTTTGAACTACTTTAGGGTGAGTAAATTATGACATAATTTCCATTTTTGGGTGAACTATCCCTTTAATACAAATGATTCATTGTATTATATATATATATATATATATATAATACCTTATCTAACATACTTAAACAATGTGTATTTCTCAAACATATTTTAGGCTTTATTCACTCACAAATAAAGATATCGGATTAACGAGCTTGATTTTTTTTTTTATATGAGTATCATTATGGTGGTTTTGAAGGACAAATTCAGATTTAACATGGTCACAAAGACCAAAAACTAATCAAAAGTGCATTATTAAGCTGTATATTCATATACAAAATCTTATAAAAAAGAGTTCTAAACTTTCTGCCAAGTTATACGTAATTTTGCCCAGTGTCAATGAGACTTCAAGTACGAGTGAAATAACGAAAGGGAAATTTTTGTATTATACGTATATTGTTAGTATATACAACATTCATGTACAAAAACATATGTTCATTCATTTGTCTATTTATTCGATTTAATTCATTTATCATGTATAATTCTTTATCACAATATAATATTGTGATGAGTCCGTTGTCTCCCCCTAATTATCAGCATCACCCTGCCCTTTAATCGCCACTCTTCACCAGGCTACTGTCGGGAGTGGGTGTGTGAGAAAGAGGGGCACTGAAAACAGCCAGGTCTGGTGGCATGTGATGAGGCATACCTGAAGTAAATGGAGCCTCATCACAGCTGCTGTTATACACCGAGTGCGCCTCTCCTCGGGTGACCGGTCTCTTTCCCGTGTATGCACGCTGGTGTCCTCGTAGGTTCAGGAAGGGAGTGTAGAGGGATTCCGCACCGCCAGAGCCATGAGCTGCCAGACCCTTGGTCCGGACAAGAACCGCCGATCCAGGGACATATATATACAGTGGGTACCAAAAGTATTCAGACCCTTAAATTTTTCACTCTTTGTTATATTGCAGCCATTTGCTAAAATCATTTAAGTTCATTTTTTTCCCTCAATGCACACAGCACCCCATATTGACAGAAAAACACAGAATTGTTGACATTTTTGCAGATTTATGAAAAACTGAAATATCACATGGTCCTAAGTATTCAGACCCTTTGCTCAGTATTTAGTAGAAGCACCCTTTTGATTTAATACAGCCATGAGTCTTTTTGGGAAAGATGCAACAAGTTTTTCACACCTGGATTTGGGGATCCTCTGCCATTCCTCCTTGCAGATCCTCTCCAGTTCTGTCAGGTTGGATGGTAAACGTTGGTGGACAGACATTTTTAGGTTTCTCCAGAGATGCTCAATTGGGTTTAAGTCAGGGCTCTGGCTGGGCCATTCAAGAACAGTCACAGAGTTGTTGTGAAGCCACTCCTTCGATATTTTAGCTGTGTGCTTAGGGTCATTATCTTGTTGGAAGGAAACCTTCGGCCCAGTCTGAGGTCCTGAGCACTCTGGAGAAGGTGTTCGTCAGGATATCCCTGTGCCGCATTCATCTTTCCCTCGATTGCAACCAGTCGTCCTGTCCCTGCAGCTGAAAAACACCCCCACAGCATGAAGCTGCCACCACCATGCTTCATTGTTGGGACTGTATTGGACAGGTGATGAGCAGTGCCTGGTTTTCTCCACATACCGCTTAGAATTAAGGCCAAAAGTTATATCTTGGTCTCATCAGACCAGAGAATCTTATTTGTCACCATCTTGGAGTCCTTCAGGTGTTTTTAGCAAACTCCATGCGGGCTTTCATGTGTCTTGCACTGAGGAGAGGCTTCTCTGCCACTCTGCCATAAAGCCCTGACTGGTGGAGGCTGCAGTGATGGTTGACTTTCTACAACTTCTCCCATCTCCCAAATGCATCTCTGGAGCTCAGCCACAGTGATCTTTGGGTTCTTCTTTACCTCTCTCACCAAGGCTCTTCTCCCCCGATAGCTCAGTTTGGCCAGACGGCCAGCTCTAGGAAGGGTTCTGGTCGTCCCAAACGTCTTCCATTTAAGGATTATGGAGGCCACTGTGCTCTTAGGAACCTTAAGTGCAGCAGAATTTTTTTTTTAACCTTGGCTAGCTCTGTGCCTTGCCACAATTCTGTCTCTGAGCTCTTCAGGCAGTTCCTTTGACCTCATGATTCTCATTTGCTCTGACATGCACTGTGAGCTGTAAGGTCTTATATAGACAGGTGTGTGGCTTTCCTAATCAAGTCCAATCAGTATAATCAAACACAGCTGGACTCAAATGAAGGTGTAGAACCATCTCAAGGATGATCAGAAGAAATGGACAGCACCTGAGTTAAATATATGAGTGTCACAGCAAAGGGTCTGAATACTTAGGACCATGTGATATTTCAGTTTCTTTTTTAATAAATCTGCAAAAATGTCAACAATTCTGTTTTTCTGTCAATATGGGGTGCTGTGTGTACATTAATGAGGGGAAAAAATGAACTTAAATGATTTTATCAAATGGCTGCAATATAACAAAGAGTGAAAATTTTAAGGGGGTCTGAATACTTTCCGTACCCACTGTATATGTATGTGTGTATATGTATACATATGTGTGTGTGTGTACAGGGTGCAATTAACGCAAATTCATTTTAACGGCACCAATTTTATTAATGTACAAATACTGCAATGCGTATTTTCTGTTTGACCCGTGGACCAACCCGTAGTTGGAGAAATGGAGATGCACAATGTTGCCAACTTAGCAACATTGCAGACCCCTTTAGCAACTTTTTTTTCACTTCAAAAAAGCGCCCAAACCATTCAGTTCCCGAGAATTGCTGGGACTGCCTCACGAGCCCAAGGTCTTGCTGTCCCAGTGCGCGCATACACCTGTCTCTGTCTCTCTCTCTGTGCGTCTGCTCTGTTCAGCGCACAGCGGAGAGGACCAGCACTTTCAGTTAAACACAGATATTATGTTGCTTGCTTCTCTAATGTTACATGCAAGTATAGCCGAAATCACAGCACTGCTATTGTCTTGATCTTATCGGGATTTTTGTGCAAATTAACATCTTGGAAGGGAGAGCTGGTTATGTAGTCTCAATATGTCCTATTTCAGTCACTATTTCATATTCATTCTGTTTTCTGACAACAGAAATAATCAAATATATCAATGAAAACAGTTTTATTGAGAATTTAGCTGCATCAAAATACAGTATGTGGGCACAAAGAGGCAAACAAATGCAATAATAAATGATATAGGCTGTGTACATTTTGCGTGTTCGGAAGAAGTGAGCTGCCCTGTCCTGAAATAATTTAAACAAGTTTGTGTAAGTAAATTGCTCAGTGCAAAGAAAGAGAAGTATTGGGAACCTGGCGTTTCTTTTTAATGTGTCTAATGGACATGTAAAAGTTATTTGAAAAAACGTATATGACCTTTGAAACATGTCTAGTCTTCATGCTCTATGTTGACTATATGGTTTCAATAATAATAATACACATATATTTACATAAAGCATCCATATTTGTCCATGCCCTTGAAAACGTGAAAATTATTAATCTAAGTTCTATTTAGAACAAATACAAATGTGTGATTTAGTTGTGATTAATCGAGAGTTAAATCATGTGATTAACCGCAATTAAATATTTTAATCGATTTACAGTCCTAACGTTTATATATTTTCAACTACAGATATACCTTTAGTTAGTTAGTATACGCATGGGGGCTCCAACTGCAGCAGGTATGCATGTAATATAAAAACAAAAACACTTATTTTTTTACATTTTCTGAACATCTATGCCTCTATGCTGATGGGTTTCAAAATAATTCCTTAATTAGTTTTTAGCAAGATTTCCTTGTAATATGCTGTCGTGCTGGAGGCGGCCGTGGTTGAAGCCATCAGAAAGAGACTAAAACAATAGAAACTGCTGCATTAATGAGGTTACATCACCCTCAACATCTTCCAGGTTCCATCTTGACTTCTGCTGCCTAGATACTTTTGAACCTCTCTGGAGACCTGGAGGCCCTGGGAGGAAGAGCTAGAGACACTGAGAAGTTATTTTTAAACAATTCTCCTATTTGTTGAATTACACATTCTCTTTTTACCAGGGTTATAAAAGTGGAGCAGAGGTCCGCTGGGAAAAGCCTTGGGGGGAAACCTGTGCATTCACTTCCTTTCTCAAAAAAAACTCTTGAAAAAATCGATCGTTTACGAGGAAATTGAAAGTTAAGGAGGCAGACATACTGTAGACCGAGACTTTTGGGGATCTGGATGGAGATCAATATTGGAGTTTTGGCAGTGGCCTCCACTCCCCGTGACACCTCAGAAATGCCAAGTAATCCACAACTGGTGATTCACAAGAGACAGCTGGCGGCGTGCTAAATTCTCACGTGCTTAAGAGACATATTTAGGAGGAACTGTTCTGGGAGTTGAATATTAAAATAGCTTTTCTCATCACATTTATACACCGCACCTCTATGAATTGAGTTAAGGGGGGTGAGTCTCGGTTTTATGGCTTGTATTTGTCGCATAGAAAGGGAAAACAAGAATGCTGAGGGTTTTAGAAGAACTTGTGCTGTTCATCTGTTTTGTTGAAGTACATTTATTCCATCTTTGTTTGGTTCTGCTGATACTACACTTGTTTACATAATACTGACTAAAACAAGAATACTTTGTCATTTGATAAAATAAATGTTATTGTAATTGTGTATTATTAATGTGGTTGCTTCTTTTTTTCTGTCCTCTTAAAAATTAAGTTTTGCATTGATGGTTCCATGAATAAACTTTAACATACATTTATATTTACCTTTAGTCATTTTGCAGATGCTTTTATCCAAAGCAACTTACAATTGGGGAATACATAAAGCAATTCATCTTGAAGAGGCAAACAGACAGAGGAAGTGCTTGTAACACCAAGTATCAGGCATTGTTCAAATAAGTACAAGCTAGCAAGGGAAGGAGAGAAAGATAAATAAAAAGAGTAAGTTTTTTTTTTTTTGTTATTTTATGTTTAGGATTAAGTCAAGTAGTGTCGAAAGAGATGAGTTTTCAGTTGTTGCTTGAAGGTTGACAGGAATCCAGCATTCCGGATATGGGTGGGAAGGTTATTCTACCAGCCAGGAGTGGTGAACAAGAATGTTCTGGAGAGTGATTTTGAGTCTTTCTGTGATGGTACCACGAGGTGTCACTCAATAGCAGATCTCAGACATCTGGAGGGGATGTAGATTCGTAATATTGAGGGGAAGTAGGCAGGTGTTGAGCCTGTGGTTGTTCTATATGCAAGCATCAGTGTCTTGAACTTGATGCGAGCTGCAACTGATAGCCAGTGCAAGGAGATAAAGAGAGGTGTAACATGGGCTCTTTTTGGCTCGTTGAAGACCAGTCGTGCCGCTGCATTCTGAATCATTTGTAGAGGTTTTATTGTGCTTAATGGAAGTCCAGCTAGAAGAGCATTGCAGTAGTCCAGCCTAGAAATGACAAGGGCCTGTACAAGAAGTTGTGCAGCATGCTCTGTCAGAAAGGGCCTGATCTTTCTCATGTTGTGTAGTGCAAACATGCAAGATCTAGCAGTCTTTGCAATGTGCTCTTTGAAGGTCAAGCTGGTCATCAAAGATTACGCCAAGATTTCTGACCGAAGTTGATGGGGTAATTGTTGATGAACCTAACTGAATCGTGAAGTCATGCTGTAGAGTTGGAGTGGCAGGAAAGACAAGAAGCTCAGTATTTGCCAGGTTGAGCTGTAGGTGATGTTCTTTCATCCATGCCGAGATGTCCGCCAGGCAGCCTGAGATCTAGTTAACTAGTTAGTATTTAGTCAAGTTTTTTTTTTTATTAAAGAAAACAAGCAGTTAGTAAATATATAAAAGGGGCATGTTTTTTTGTTTAATTTTTTAAGAATATAATTAGAATAGAGAGTGCTACGGATAGAGCGTGAGATAAAGTGATTTTGTGCCTCTTTGGGATGGAACAATAAAGCGATGTTCACTTACAGAACGTAAGGTTCTAGAAAGCACATAAGTCTGAAGTAATGAATTTACATAAAGGACTGCAGAGCCAGAGGTGGTTTTGTAGGCAACCATTAATGCCTTGAAATTATTGTGAGGAGCTATTTGTAGCCAGTGCAAATTGATGAACAGAGGTGTGACGTGCGTTCTTTTCGGCTCATTAAAAATTAATATTGCTGCCGTGTTCTGTATTAATTGTAAAGGTTTGATAGAACTGGCTGGAAGACCTGCCAAGAGAGCATTGCAATAGTCAAGTCTGGACAGAACAAGAGCTTGAATAAGGAGTTGTGAAGCATGTTCCGAAAGAAAGGGCCTGATCTTCTTAATGTTGAATAAAGAAAATCTACAGGACCGGGCAGTTTTAGTAATGTGGTCTGTGAAATTCAGCTTATCATCAATCACAACTCCAAGGTTTCTGGCTGTTTTTGAAGGAGTTATGGTTGATGAGCCTAACTGGATGATGAAATTGTAATGAAACGGTGGGTTTGCTGGAACCACAAGCAGTTCTGTCTTAGCTAGGTTGAGTTGAAGGTGATGGTCCTTCATCCAGCAACAAATGTCTGCTAGACATGCTGAGATGTGAGCAGTCATTGCTGGATCATCAGGATGGAATGAGAGGTAGAGTTGAATGTCATCAGCATAGCAGTGATATGAAAAGCCATGTTTCTGAATGATAAATGTCTAAGTGAAAAGTCATTCCTACTCCAACTGATTTTTGTTTTGTTTTTTGCTGTCATTATACAATCACATCAAGCATTTAAAAAAAAAAAGGTAATGATATTTTTAGAGAAAAAAAACTCAGATGTGTTTATAAAGCACTTGAGACATGGCAGGAACACTGATCTACCAGCCTTGTATATAATCTGAAAGTAGTTTTGTTACAAACTTTATAGTGTCATTTACCAAATTAGTCCGTATTCAAAAACAATCCATTTATTTTTTCATTTATAAATTCATACTTAATTGACCGTGTGCTTAATTGACTGCAAACTTCTTGTGTTAGAAAATACAAGATGACGTTTTATTCCAAAAAGTTATGCTACCTTCACAAATCATTACCACCTCACGCAATATTAAAGCCCACAACTGTTGCTGCATTAATCTACTGGAAGTTTGATCAGATCGAATCATCAACTTTTATCCAGGACTTGTGATAAATGTTTTAACATATTTGAAAATCAGTTTCTGTGTTGCTTCGTAATCTAGCTGTCTGATAAACTTGGCGTTATGTATTACGAATGCTGTTGGCTCTTTGATGAACTGCTTTGTTCCTCTTTTTGTGAGCGTCTGCCAAATGCATAAATGTAAATGTAGTTTGAAGTTAAATTTTTCAAGATTCAATTAAAGTTATTCTCTTCTCCAGGCTTGCGGCAGGTAAAGGTGAGATGTCCCGTCAATCACCTCCAGTGCCTCGGCACCCACAGGTGTGTTCATTTCAGTAAACTCTGCAATGGAGTACGAGACTGTGAGGACGGATACGACGAGGGTGTGCACTGCCGTGGTGAGTTCGCAATGATTTTATATCCTGTATACGTTATTGTTGAAAGTTTTGGGTCAGTAAGTTTTTTATTTTATTAGCTAGTATGTTTATTCAGCTAGGATGCATTAAATTGCTCAAAAGTGACAGTAAATACATTTGTTACAGTTACAAAAGATTTATATTTCAAATAAATGCTTTTCAGAAAAATCATAAAAAAATAGAATGCATCACAGTTTCAACAAAAATTATAAGCAGCACTACCGTTTTCAACACTGATAACAATGAGAATGTTTTATTTGTTTGTTTTTTGAGCAGCAATAATTTCTAAAGGATTTTGTGACATTGAAGACTGGAGTAATGATGCTGAAAATTCAGCTTTGCATTAATTTAATTATTATTAATTAATTAATTACATTTTAAAATGTTTAAAAATAGAAACAATTGTTGGTGGTGATAGCCTTGTGGGCAGCATGCCATAATATAGCGCCATTGCACCATGGATGTCCCGAGTTCGAATCCCGGCTCATGGACCTTTCGATCCCGCTCCTATCTCTCCCCCACTTTGCTTCCTGTCATTACACTGTCCTATCTAAATAAAGGCTATATATAGTGTGTGTGTGTGTGTGTGTGTGTGTATACATGTAGATATATATATATAGAACTATTATTATATTTTTTTAAATAATATTTCACAATATTACAGCTTTTACTATATCAAATAAATGCAACCTTGGTGAGTATAAGATACCTCTTTAAAAAACAAAACAAAACAATTGTATTTGTGTAGTATTATTATGTTATTTATTTATTTTTTCCCCCGATGTCCACTGGTATTATTAGGAAAAATAAGTTTTTTTTCATGACCATTTTTCGTCCTCTCTCTGACCATTTTAAAATAAATAGGCCATTTTTTTCTGTGTCTTTTAAGACTCTTATGTAAAACTGAAAATTAAAGTTTTGGAATTTCAAAACAAGTCATGTTTGCAGCTTGGTTTCTTCTTTTCATAGGGCAGTAAACTCTTTTTATCTTAAAATATAAACATATGATCCCTTTAATTGTTCATATGTTGAATCTATTCAATTTATTTTGAAAATTATGAAACTTAATACAGACATGGTTTGAATAGTTTTTTTATGTGTAGTTGCGCATAAAACTTGATGTAAACAGTCTTGAATTCAGCTGAAAATATCATAATGGTCCATCGACATCTATGGCTGTAGGTCAAGACTATAACCTGTGCAATTTCCATCTTACCGTCACAAAGTGCCCATTATTTAGTCATTTTAAAAGTGTTTGACAGAATTAAACCCACAACAAATCTGCAGTCGTTTGAAGTCAGTTCCATGCAAGATAAGCACAGTCGGCTTAATGTAATAATGGGTTTCTGCTAAAAGGCAATTACTGTTTCTCCACATGATGAAGTGACAGTGAGGATTGCGTTTTGTGACATTGTGGTGAAAGGCAACAAGAAAAGAGGTTTATATGGAAACCGCAGCCAAGTTTATGTCTAAAACGCTAATGTATTGCAGCCGAGCATGTTTAACTGTTGAGTCGCATGAGCTACATACATCGTTCATGTCTAGAGAATGTGTGTATTTAGTTACGGCCAGCATAAATGAACATATGGAGGTATTCATCATCCCTTGAGTTGAACCGCCCGTAAGATGTTCGCATGCATACAGCTGGCTTTTTAAAGAAACCAAAAACCTCACTTATATGGAAACTTGCACATTTACATTTTATGTTCCATTTCAATCTTAGTCTGGGTTCGGTTTCAAAGTAAATAAAATTGTGCATCTTGAAGATGGCAGTATGAAAGTACATGCTCCTTTGAGGAGAAAACTCAGGCTGCTTTGTTCCACCGCAGACCGCAGGTTTCAGATTGCTCTCTGCCAGTCTCTGCACACCTGTCATAACTAAGCATTCATAATTTACATTATCAGTCCGCAGAGCAGATATCAACTCTCACTCCTGGAGGTATACGAATCTGGGACAGCGAGAGAGAAGTGAGAGAGAAACATCTTTATGAGAATGGTCATATGAGTCAGATATAATTATTATTATAATTTTTTTCATGAAAGTTAAGACAAATTAACCTTGTGGGTTAAATATTGCGTGAAGCTAGCATTGACCTCATTCACGACCTTAATAAATGTCTGTAGTCTTATTGTGCATGATGCTGCTTAATTTCAACTTGTTACTCTTTTTTCAGGTTACTGTGAGGCAAAAGTCAATTTGGAAGCATTTAAAAACAAATTAAAACAAAACTTTTATGTAATTTTGTTTTTGTTTTGAAGTTTCTGTATTTGAGCTGTTAAGCTGTTCAAATGTACATTTTTACAGTCGTTTTAGGGCTTATGGCATTGCTAGAGCGAAAACGTTATACAATTTTATTTATTAAGCATTTTTCCACACTAAAATCATGTTAACACTCACATTGTCTACCTGGTCTCATAGCATTTATGTACCTGGGTGCACTTTTTAGCGAGACATGAAATATGTACCAATGACTACATATTGCTGCAGTTTCCAAAAGAAACAAACACTAGAGGCAGTAAAACTCTGATACCTTTTACTCCTTTACACAAAAGTTCAGAGTTTTGATTAATAAAGCATCATTTCCGCACAATTACTTGAAGAATACCATTTTAATATTGTTTTGAAGTCATAACATGTTATGACTTCAAAACAATATTAAAATGCTGGGATATTTAAAAACTGATGCTTTTGAATGTTAGCATCGCACATATCCAGCTTCATATCTATGGGTTTTCTAATATGGTAAGTTTGTTCGGTAGCTCACGGAGAACTGAGATGTACTTTGCAGGCGAGGAGCTCCGATTCGAATCTTGTGTAATCACGGTTGGACAAAGCAGTTCAAATCTGCATATAAGGAAGTTGAAATGGCATGATTACATCAACAAATACGTTTTTATATCAGTTTTGCATTTGTTAACACTATCGGGTAGGTTTGGGCTTGGTGTAGGGCATGATAGAGCATTAACTTTTAGGGACAGACCCCGGATATTTGAATTCTGAACCGCCGTAATACGTTTCTGTAGCAACATCATAATACACAGCAATATGTAGCTATATCTACATAATAAAAATATGCCAGGGTTCACATATTTAACCTGTGTTTTAGCGTCACTAAGTGGACATTTCTCTTTGAAACTGCAGCAAAACGTGCAGTAAGGTACATAAAACGGTGTCACACAGAAAGTGCACAGAGGTAAATATTTTTATGAGACCAGGTTGCACATTGTTTACATTTTGTGGCTACATAATAATATTGAAACAGTAAGTGTTCAAGATTGGCCCCATTCTCTTCCATTGTAATTCAAATGTACATATTGTTTTAAGCTGTTAAGCTATTTATAATTTCAATTTTAAAATAATTTGTATTTACTTTTTTTAACAACCAAAAATATAAAATTGTATGCAACTTTAAATAGAAAGCAATTTTCACGTTAAATCATGTTAATACTCATATTGTTTACATTTTGTGGCAATACTATTGAAACAACGAGTATTTAAACCTTTACAGATTCACTTCCATTGTAAATGCCATTGTAGGTGGTTGCTGGGACATTGCTATGCGGTTGCTACAGTGTTCTGTGTAGTTGCTAGTTTCCCTAACGAAAATAAACTGGTTTTACTACAAAAAAAAAAAAAAAACATGGTCACTATAGTTAAATCATGGTAACCACAATTTAACCATGGTTTTGCTACACTAACCATAGTTTAGCCATGGCATTTGTAGTAAAATTGTGGCACACTTTTACTACACGTTTACTATAATAGAACTATGGTTAATTTTTGTAAGGATTGTTCCAGGTGGTTGCTAACTGTCCACTGAACGCAAACTGCGCACGCTCTTCTGTGTTACCTGCAACACAAGGATACATTTTCTACGTGTATTTACGCTTTGATTTGAACAAAGATAGAACATCCTTGCGTTCAGTGGATAATCTCCAAAATGGCTCTACGGTTATCGTTATTTTTATATTCTTTGCATACAAAAAATCATGTTATATTCTTGTCACTTCATAAAATTCAGATTGAACCATTGATGGCGGATGGACTATCCTTACGATGCTTTTTATACTTTTATGGGCCTTGACAATGTTATTTACTTGGCAGTCAATGGGACAGTCACAAGCCTCCCGGTTTTTATCTAAAACATCTTAAATTGTGTTCCGAAAACGAACGAAGCTTTAACGGATTTGGAACGACATGGGGGTAAGTGATTTAATGACAACATTTTCATTTTGGGGTGGAGTAACCTTTTAAGTTACTAATAGTCATGTTCAGTAAAGTACAAACATATACCAGTGTACTGCCCCAGTGACAAGCTAAATGTATAATTTTACACATATTTTAGGAAAGAAAAAATTTATAGGATGGAAAATCTGCTTCCACATAAAATGCTTTCAGATCTGGAATCGGGAATTGATTGTGTATGGGGCAAGGAGGTGGGAAAATGTTTCATTTGTTTCATATAGACTAGTTCTTAAATGTGCTAAGTCCACTATCTTACCGCTATGCTAAGATAGTAAAATAGTTTGTAAGAAGGCTAATAGAAAACCAAACATAAGATAAATGGTTTGACGTTTTAGCTTTGGTATTGTAGCATGAAACAGTATGTCACATATCATATTTTGAGAAGAAAACTCTACTAGTATCACTTTATTTGCTATAGTTTTTAATGAAGATCCAAGAGAAAGTTGACAGCTATAACATTTTCACTTAGAAATATCTAATACAGATGGTTTAATGAATTGTAAATGCCATTTAATGTTGTATTTAACTGTGTTCAGTCCAATTGAAATGTGGGTTGCTAGGTCTATAAACCTGAGTAAACAGTCGTGCAGGTATTTGACATCGACTTAAGCGCCTAACTAACCTTGACAAAGTGTTTTTAGATTCTATTTTATTTTGTTCTGATGGGTAAAAAAAAAAAAAAAACTAGTGAGCAGCATTGGGACCACAGCCTTTGGATCACTGTGTATTATTTTGAAACACTTTCTTGGCTGTGTGGGGATTTTTTTTGTCATTGAGGAATGGAGCTTGCCTTCAGGTGACCACGGCTTTTCACTAGAGACTAAAGCATAGAGAATAAAGAGATTGTGGCTGTGTGAGTGTGTGTTTCAGTATCGATCACTTATCTTCACATTTCCCCACTGTTCAGATTGAACCATTGATGGCGGATGGACTATCCTTACGATGCTTTTATACTTTTATGGGCCTTGACAATGTTATTTACTTGGCAGTCAATGGGACAGTCACAAGCCTCCCGGTTTTATCTAAAACATCTTAAATTGTGTTCCAAAAGCGAACGAAGCTTTAACGGATTTGGAACGACATGGGGGTAAGTGATTTAATGACAACATTTTCATTTTGGGGTGGAGTAACCTTTTAAGTTACCAATAGTCATGTTCAGTAAAGTACAAACATATACCAGTGTACTGCCCCAGTGACAAGCTAAATGTATAATTTTACACATATTTTAGGAAAGAAAAAATTAATAGGATGGAAAATCTGCTTCCACATAAATGCTTTCAGATCTGGAATCGGGAACTGATTGTGTATGGGGCAAGGAGGTGGGAAAATGTTTCATTTGTTTCATATAGACTAGTTCTTAAATGTACAAAAAAAAAGTGCTAAGTCCACTATCTTACCGCTATGCTAAGATAGTAAAATAGTTTGTAAGAAGGCTAATAGAAAACCAAACATTAGATAAATGGTTTGACGTTTTAGCTTTGGTATTGTAGCATGAAACAGTATGTCACATATCATATTTTGAGAAGAAAACTCTACTAGTATCACTTTATTTGCCTATAGTTTTAATGAAGATCCAAGAGAAAGTTGACAGCTATAACATTTTCACTTAGAAATATCTAATACAGATGGTTTAATGAATTGTGAATGCTATTTAATGTTGTATTTAACTGTGTTCAGTCCAATTGAAATGTGGGTTGCTAGGTCTATAAACCTGAGTAAACAGTCGTGCAGGTATTGTGACATCGACTTAAGCGCCTAACTAACCTTGACAAAGTGTTTTAGATTCTATTTTATTTTGTTCTGACCCGGGTAAAAAAACTAGTGAGCAGCATTGGGACCACAGCCTTTGGATCACTGTGTGTTATTTTGAAACACTTTCTTGGCTGTGTGGGGATTTTTTTTGTCATTGAGGAATGGAGCTTGCCTTCAGGTGACCACGGCTTTTCACTAGAGACTAAAGCATAGAGAATAAAGAGATTGTGGCTGTGTGTGTGTGAGTGTGTGTTTCAGTACGATCACTTATCTTCACATTTCCCCACTGTTTTGGTCCTTCTCACACAGATTATATTTAGATCATTGGGGCCTGATAAGGACTTTATATATTTTTATTATTATTCAGACAGTGTCTGCCGGTGTCATACTGGCTGACTGTAGATGTGTGAAATGAATAACTTAACAAAGACGGCATAGAGCGGTGCAGAAGATAACAGAATTGAGACAAAAGAGTCACGTGTTTAATTAACTTCCCTGAAAACACACACAGGAAAGAACATGATGCCATGCACATTTCATGGCAAATATCTGTCGCATTTATTCTCGTTTGTCTCACATCAGAAGAGCGTACAGTTTTGTGTACAAATTCACAATGCCTCACATGCTAGTACTCCACTACAATTAAGAAAAAGACCAATCATGAATATCTAAGTGTTAGCATTCTCATTTGGTATGTGTACATAACATGTTCTCATACTAACCTGTTCTAGCTAATAATTAACTAATATTTAAGTTAGTATTTTGCTAGACTACTAGGCTTAGTACTCCGGTATGGTTAAGAAAAGGCAGTGGCTATTTGCACTAAGTGTAAATAGCAATTAGATGCTATATTGAAAATAGCATATTTGCTTAGCGATAGATGCTATTTACACCAAGTCCAAATAGCGATGGATGCTATTTACAATATTTTTTTCTATTCATATTGCTTATTTCAAATAGTGGTAATTATCTGCACATCAGTCTTGTAATACATTATAATATACGTAATAGATTATTGAGTGTAAATTGTTATTCAAATTATAAATGGATGCCACCTTATTGGGAAAAATAAAGCCCCTTTCTACACCCACCCTAACCCTACCCAATATTTTATTTTCAACTTTTTTATTATATACTTAATTTGTATTGAAAATAAATGCCTTTATGATGTGATGTGAGATTTAAAAAGGGAGAAAAAAAGTTTGGTGAAAGGCAGGTTCGAACTCTGTTCGATCGAGTCAAAAAGCACACCAACTACACCACTGGAACTGATGATAAAAGAGTGTGTTATGTTCTATTGAAAACCCCAATCACACATTGGTGGGCGGAATTAGTGCGGCTATTTGCACTTAGTGTAAATAGACACTCCGTGAAGAAAAAAAAGAATCGCATCCTGAAGAAAGTTAAGTGATCGATTTTTCCATTCAGTACAATTAAAAAAGACCAATCTGTTCTAAGCGACTAAGCTTGTTATTGTATCTGGTAGAAGGCTTATCACACTTTCATGCCTCCCTCGAGACCACAACGCATCACATGCTAATACTGTTATCAACATATGTTCTAGCTAATCCATTTTTTTGACAAGTTAGTTTTAGGCTAAGTGTATTACTCCAGTACGATTAAGAAAGTTATTAATCTTATCCTATAGAAAGCTAACTGTCAGCATTTTTATTCAGTAACGTTACCTGTTCAAAAACATACCTTGTTACCATAATATCCTGTTCAAAAAGTATGTGTTTGTTTTTTTTGTTTTCAAATTAGCACTATGCCATTGCTACGGTAGTTGGCTAAGCTGATAGCTTGTTATATGAAGGTACATCAAATCACACAATAATACTAAACTTAGACAAATTCAGGATTATTATTCAGTATCTGTCCAGAAAGAGCTTATTGTAGTAATTTGTTCTAGCCAATAGAAAACCGTTAGCACTATGATAAAGTAGTAGAGCAAGTAGCTTGCCATCTGGCACTAACAGCACAAATAAAGGGAGATGTTTGGGAATTGTTTGTTTCAGTAAATTAGTATGGGTTAATTGGATCATTCAAATTAGCCAAACTTTGACTCGTCCTGAGCTTCACATACTTGCATTTGTATAAAGTCGTTGCACCATTGATTGTCTCTGTTTCTGTAAAATCACAGCACAGGCAAAAGGTCTTGTTGAATTTACAGAGCAATCATTTAGTCATCTGTGTCTAGAGATTGAGGTTGCACATTACCGAACATGAGCGATGGGCTTTCTGGGCTTGAGAAGCTGCCTTATTTTACACATCCACATTTATAGCACAAAGAAAATGCTAAAGCTCATAAACTTTATATCTTTATGTGACCGGAAGGACTGTAACCTTGAAAATGTGCTGAGTGTCTCTTCTGCGCTTTTTTTTCTTCTTCTTGCTCTCTACAGTCTTTTCACAGATCCCTTCAACAAAGGTTTTTGAGACTGAGACTAACATGAGTCTGCTTTCAAACAATCACTTTTTTATGCAGTATTCTATGTAAAGGGTTCTTACCGTTAAATCCCATGTATCCAAACAATTTTTTTTATATATATTTCAAAGTAGACAAAAAATGGCCAAAATATATTGCCAATATGTATGATATTTATTATTGTTATATATAAAATGTGTATATAACATTATATATATATATATATATATATATATATATGTGTGTGTGTATATATATATATATATATATATATATATGTGTGTGTATATATACAGTGGAGTACGGAAAATATTCAGACCCCTTAAATGTTTCACTCTTTGTTATATTGCAGCCATTTGCTAAAAGTTTCTTTGACCTCATGATTCTCATTTGCTCTGACATGCACTGTGAGCTGTAAGGTCTTATATAGACAGGTGTGTGGCTTTCCTAATCAAGTCCAATCAGTATAATCAAACACAGCTGGACTCAAATGAAGGTGTAGAACCATCTCAAGGATGATCAGAAGAAATGGACAGCACCTGAGTTAAATTTATGAGTGTCACAGCAAAGGGTCTGAATACTTAGGACCATGTGATATTTCAGTTTTTCTTTTTTAATAAATCTGCAAAAATGTCAACAATTCTGTGTTTTTCTGTCAATATGGGATGCTGTGTGTACATTAATGAGGAAAAAAAATGAACTTAAATGATTTTAGCAAATGGCTGCAATATAACAAAGAGTGAAAAATTTAAGGGGGTCTGAATACTTTCCGTACCCACTGTGTGTGTGTGTGTGTGTGTGTGTGTGTGTGTGTGTGTGTGTGTATACAGTATATATATATATATATATATATATATATACATTAGGGGTCGACCGATTATCGGCCTGGCCGATTATCGGCGCCGATATTAAGCATTTTTACGATTATCGATATCGGCCATTTTCAAAACAGGCCATTTTCAATTTGCCGATAATTATTATTATTTTTTTTTTTTATATTATGCAAACAAACATACTATTTACAGGTGACATTATTTATTGGTGAATAAATAATACAGGTGAAATTATTTAATGTTTAAATGCACTATTTGGCTCGATGCAGCCTGTCTGAGCTCAACACTCTGTGGCCTAGAGCAATCTCCGCCCACCTCATCTGATATGTAGAGAGTCACGAGTCCGACCAATCAACGCGGAAAACTGAAGGCAGTCTCACACCGAAAGCACTTGCTAACTGGAGCTGCCTCAGTGATCACGCATCAGTTGTCTCTCAAAGGTACAATACGATTGCAATAAATCACTATCCACTACACTGAAGTTGCAAAACACCTCAATATAACCTATGATGTCCGCGATGCGGAAAATGCGGGCGTAATCGAGGAATGCAGTCATATAATGGTTGACTGTTACCGTTACCGTATAACGCAGAATGTCACGGAATTTGTTGACGTTTGGATGAATTAATCAAAAGTAGGTCAGTAAACTTAAATCGACTCGCGCTATGGACTATTATCTATAAATATTAAGCAGCAAAAACACTATTTAAATATGAATCCTGCATGTTCTGCATCTCTGTTAATGAATGACACAGACGTGCGGTTTCATTTACTGCACACATACATACTGAAGAGCGTGTGATGCACGCTGTGTTTTCAGCATCTGCCGTCTCTCTAAATGAGGACATAAATACATGAACAACATCCCCAGAACTGCTCGGACAGTCACTTCATGAGCATTTGACCATTTCGTTTGAGTAAAACGATCGTCATATCATATATACATAGGCTACAGAAACCTAAAAGGTCCTCATGGCAACCTGTCAAAATATAAGTTCGGTTTAGCCGAATATATTACTGTGGTGCAGTAGAATATACGTAATACAACTACAACAATTATTACAACTTTTGTTGAGAATAATCACACACGCTAAATCGTTTACTTTAAGTTTTACAAAATGTTTACAGAATGCTTCTGGGTGATCTCTGTACTTATGTTATTCTTAATATTACTGTTTATTTAATGTTGTTGTTATTAACAGTTTTCAGAATTAAATACATGTTTAAAAGCATTTAAAGAACGTTTTTTTTTGTCAGAGCTCTTGTTATTATTAATTTTGGCATTCATTTTTACACCAGACACATATATCGGTTCAAAATATCGGTTATCGGTCTACTTGATCTGTAATAATCGGCATCGGTCCTGAAAAACACATATCGGTCGACCCCTAATATGCATGCATGTGTGTGTATTTACATATGCATAATAATTATACAGAGTACACATACATATATTATGTAAACAAAAACTTGTATTTATAATGTGATTAATCATTTAACAGCACTAACAGACAGACACACACACACACACACACACTATATTGCAAAATTATTGGGTCACCCCCTTCTAATGAATCGTTTGACTACTTTAGTCATTTTTATGAGTACAAATCTTAATGTTTAAGCATATAATGATGTTCTAAGGAATCGTTTGCTTCTAATTGTATAGCAACAGTTTGGACAGGACCCTTTTCTATTCTAACATGACAGTGTCTCTGTGTATAAGGCAAGGATCAAAGAGAAATTATGATTCAGTCAGTGTGGAAGAACTTGACTGGTCTGCAGAAAGACAAGTCCTAATCCCAGCTGAACACCTCTGGTGTGACTTTAAATGCAAACCTTGAGCCAAAAATTCATCACTAAATACCAATGACTTACCGTATACAATCAGGGTTTAATCATCCTAGGAGGGTCTATTTATTTATTTTATTTATTTGCAAAAGGATAACTGGACACAGATTTAAACATGCAACATGCTCACAATGCAAAACAAGTGTCTTACAAAATGTTTTGGTATTTTTGCTCAGTATACATTTAGCCATATGCTAGAATTTACTTCTGTTGCAGTTCCTTGGGCAAACGCCTAAACTGAATCTGGTCTAAAAAACAGCAGAGTAGAACAGATTCACCATTTCTCTTTTATCTTCCAAGGAAATAAAGTGATAGATTTTTACTTTCCTTGTGGCCTGTTAACATAGCGTTGGCTGGTGTTGTGTCCTTGTATACAGTATGTAGTTCCCCTCCATGGGAACTCGAACTGCATCCCCTAGGGGTCGCTACGGGGAACGCCCTCAGCGTGAATCGTGTCTGAAGATACATATGTAAAAACACCACCTGTTGGGAGAATACATCATCAGCTTTTTCGTCTTCACTGACTGGTTTGTTTGAAGCGTGCAAAGTGAATCTGGTAAGAGTACAGTTTTCTCTCTACTATGGCGAGCACTAGCAAGGCATTTAGGAAGTGTGTGGATCCGTGTCCTCATTATCTGACACCCGATGACACACACGACTGTTGCGTCTTTTGTTTGGACATAGAGCACGCACGCGATGTCTTTGAGGGGGCGGTTTGCGTGCATTGTGAGCGGCTCCCTATGAGGAGGCTCCGCTCTCGCCTGTCCCTCTTTTCGAGGAAAGAGGGGCAGCCGTCTGCTTCCCGCGATTCAAGACCCACCGCTGCCGAGGCAAGGAGGAGAATGAAATCGTGGGACTCGCAGGCGGATCTAGCCGATGAGTTTGAGAGGGAGCTTTCCCTTTCACACGAGTCGGCAAAGAACGAGGGCGAGCCGCTAGATTATGATGTAATCTCTCTGACATCATCTGATCCGGCGGCTAGTGCTCTGCTGGGTTATGCCCAGGAAGAGCAGGAGATGTCTGAGAGTGAGGATGTTGAGACTGAACTCTCTCAAAACTCCTGCCCTGCGTCGAAGAGCTGCTGGATGTTATGGAGCAGCGCCACGGCAAGGCTTGACTTGCCGTGGAGCGAATCAAAAATGGCGGCGCCGAGGACGCCTCGATGAGCGATTTCTTCCTGGCCATAAAACCCCAGCTCAAGTGAACCTTCCATTTCTTCCTGATCTCCATACGGAGGTTGAGAAGGAATGGAAAAAGCCGTTTTCGCTCGCATCCACAGGTTCCAGCGTAACAATTATGCTAACATTACAGGGATGCGTGAAAACGGCTATGAGAGGATGCCCCTGTAGAAGAGACGCTAGCTAGCTATCTCTATGGAGACACCCTCTGAAGGTTCCCTCCTTGCCATCCATGCCCCTTCAGGCTACATCACGCTTGAATGGCAGGCGTGCGCAGCAGTGGGTCAGGCAGTCGCCTCGTTGCACACCATGGCGGTGCTTCAGGCGTACCAGGCGGACCTGCTGAAGGACCTGGATAGCGGTCAGGGCTTGTCACCTGACGAGGTAGCCGAGCTGCGCCGCACCACAGATCTAGCCCTCCGTGCCACCAAGCAGGCTGCCTCTGCTATGGGCAGGTCTATGGCAGCCATGGTGGTAACGGAGAGGCATCTGTGGATGAATCTGGCAGACCTCGAGAAGAAAGAGATGGGCTTTCTGCTCGACGCTCCAGTCTCGCCCTCCCAGCTTTTCGGTGCCTCCGTCGAGACGGTGGTCGAGAAGTTTAGGGAGGCGAGGGCGCGCTCAGCTGCCTTCAAAACCTTCATTCCAAGAAGGTCCAGGTCCGAGCCCGAACAAAGCGGGGGTCCTGGCCCATCCTGGTCTGAGGACCAGAGACTGGCGCAGAAGGCTGGTGTCGCGACTCGTGCCCCTCCCCCACCTGCGGGTAGGGGTAGAGGGAGGTACTGGTCAAAGAGAGGTAAGAGGCAAGACCTGAAGGAGGTGATCCAGACAAAGCGTTCTCAAAGAGGCTCTCGTCTGGACCAGAGTAAAAAATAATATATACTCCCCTCCCTCGGGGAGGGTTCTACCATCGACCCTTAGCTTCCCTCCTCAATTCCCCTGCAAACCACCATCTACCCCACCGGAACCGAGGTCAGGTGGGAGCCTAAGAACTGCAGTCAGGCTGGACCTATGATGATTTCAGGCAGGTTCTGTATTCTCGAACTGCCTTACTGATGGTCTGGACGTGAGTCCCCTCGGAGGTTTTCTGCGGATCCTCCTGGATCTTCAGTCATTCTGGTCACCACTGCAAGGGTAGAGCCAGCATTACTCCCCTCGCGATAAGAGGGTTACCTATGAGTATGCCGCTCCCTTCGGAGCGTCTGAATGTCCACTCATTCCGAGGAATGAGTTTTCCGCTCCCCAGAGCTCGCTGTTGGTAGAGCCAGCATTGCTCCCCTTACCCAGAGGGCCACCTATGAGCATGCCGCTCCCTTCTGAGCGGCGGAGTTCCCTCTCATTCTGAGGAATGAGTTCCCCGCTCTCCAGAGCTCATGGTTGGGCTTGCCGCTCCCTTCTGAGCGGCAGAGTGCCTTCTCATTCTGAGGAATGAGTTCTCCACTCTCCAGAGCTCGTTATAGGTAGAGCTAGCATTGCTCCCCTCGTTAGAGGGTCACTCTTGAGCATGTCGCTCCCTGCGGAGCGTCTGAGTTCCCTCTCATTCTGAGGAATGAGTTCTCCGCTCCTCAGAGCTCTGTGATAGGTCGCTCTCCTTGCGGGTCGAGCTAGCATTGCTCCCCTCACCATAGAGGGTCACCTATGAGCGTGCCGCTCTCTTAGGGGCGTCTGAGTTCCCTCTCACTCTGAGGAGTGAGTTCTCCGCTCTAGAGCTTCTCATTGGTAGCTGAGTTCCTCTCATTCCGAGGAATGAGTTCACCGCTCTCAAGAGGTCTGTTGGGCCGAAGGGGATAATATCACTGACAGCCATCAGCCGTCCCAGGGGCAACTCCCTTAGCTGGGTAGAGTTGGCTTAGTGCTCGCCTTTTCGCGAAATTGGCTTGCATTCCCCTCAGCATGGTGAAGTGGGTAGCTGCGTTCCCGTGGCGACCCCTAGGGGACGCAGTTCGAGTTCCCATGGAGGGCGTCTCAGGTTACGTGATGTAACCATGGTTCCCCTGAATGGGGAACGAGACACTCGTCCCCTAGGCTTTGGGCCATGCTTTGGCGCAAGCTTCAGGCGAAGAAGCTGATGATGTATTCTCCGGCGGCACTTATATTGTGGCACGCGGTAGTGGCGTCATGGGCTGTCGCCGGCCAACAGGTGGTGTTTTTACATATGTATCTTCAGACACAAGTCACGCTGAGGGCGTTCCCCGTAGCGACCCCTAGGGGACGCAGTGTCTCGTTCCCCATTCGGGGAACCATGGTTACATACGTAACCTGAGACGGTTTCTGGAAGCTCGTGTGTAGCCCGCCTTAGATGTTTCCACTCCCTGTCTGTACATTTCCACTACTGAATGTTTATCAAAGCCTACAGGTGATAAAACAAACCTCAGAACATGTGACAGTCTTGACAGCCTTTGATGGCAAAATCGGAGTTTGTGCTTCAATTCCGATGGAAAAAGAGGTCTTGAATGAGAATCCTCGCTGTGTGCTGTAGTGAAGGCCAAGACAGCAATCAGGAATCGTGGGAATCTCAAAGGCAAAATGCAGCGTAGAATGTCTGACTGGCTTAAAATTGGCACTTGCATTTCTTGACAAATCCACTACAGAAAGACATGGGAAGTTGTTTTTATTTAAGTATTTTTAGTAAATCACATCAATTCAGAGAAGTTTTGTCAGGGACGCATGCTAAATTCCATTAAAATCAAAGTCGGAATTTTAAACTAGAAAACTATGTGGAACATATAGAAGCCCGTTTCTGCATTATAAAAAAAAAAGCTTTCTCACGTGAAATCTCACAATTCAAACGTTAGTTAACCTTTCACAATTGTGACTTTTTTTCTCAGAATTGCATGCTATAAACTTCCAGTTGCAAGCTATCAAGACAATATTGCATGATATAAACTTGCAATTGAGAGAAAAAATTCAGAATTGTGAGATTCTGCTATTCTAAGAAATAGTCACAATTGTGAGATACAAACTCAAAATTATTGTGACTTTTTTTCTCTCTCGGAATTGTGAGTCTATATATCTCACAATTTTAACTTTATAAAACAAAATTTTAAGCAGGCAAATTGTAGGCAAACTCGCAGTTCTAAGAATACATCAGTCTTTTTCCCCCTCAGAATTGGACTTTTAAACTCTCAATTGCAAGTTTATATCTAACAATTCTGAGAAAAAAAGTCAGAATTTTGAGATTAAAAACTCACAATTACCTTTTTAATTTTTTATTCAGTGGCGGAAACGGCTTCCATAGGAACAGACATATTCTCTTTGTTGATCATTTGTAAACCTATTGAACAAATGCTGGCACCACACATCGATTAGGTTCAGATATTTAGCTTAGTTGATATTATATCAGACTTCATTGATGGTGGAACAACTGTTATGTGGTGCTAAAATCTTTTTAGACAATGTAAAAAATGAAATATTTTTATTTACGTGGAAATTCGTACAACTGCTTATCAAATGTTAGCATTATATTATATTTTATGGTCAGAAATGTATCTGGGTTTGCTAGCAAGCATCTAAAAACAGCATTTAAATATTTTTAGCACATGAAAAACAATTTCTCTGTTAATGTTTGAACAATTGTGTAACAATTGCTGGCACTCCTAGCATTTGGAAATTTGGTCGCTAGTAATCTTTATTGATAAGTCAGCAACTGCATTACTTGATGGTAAAACTTTTTTTCGTAAAAGTAAAACTTAGTGATCATGTTGATTTTTACATCTCTCTAACAAATGCTAACATTGGATAACACCGTTTGCTCTAAACAATTCTTTGGTAGCAAACTTCACTGTTGACAAAACAAATGCTTTAAATGATGATAATATTTTCAGAAAATGTAAAACACTAAATCATTTATTTTTATTTTTTCCTTCAACAAATATTAGCATTGGAAAGCATCACTCATGCTAAAAAATGTGGTTGCTAGCTAATTTCTTAGTTGACGGTTAAACTTCATTACAAATTTAAAAAATCTATTTAGCAAACTTTAAAACTAAACTATTTTCTCCGTAGTTAAACTGCTTAACAAATGCTAGCATTGCATAGCATCTTTTATGCTTAGATATGCTTGCTAACATTTGTTTTGACAATAAACAACAGGATTGCATGACAAAACAGTTACATTTTAGCCAATGTTTTAGCAAATATTTCTTACTGTTCATCACACAGATTGTAACCGCAAATGCTAGAGCTGACTATCATAATTTATGCAAAAAATTTAGTTGATAGACTACACTAAATTATTTATATTAATTGTTCACTTCTACAACAAATACTATAGCATTAACATTGTTATAAAAAATACATTTATTTGTTTACAGGGCAATTACAAGTACAGAAAATGGAAATATGTCAATCATACACCTAAACAACAAATTCTAACATTGGATGGCTTCGTTTACACTCAAATTTGGTCACGAGCAAAGTTTCTATTATCAATCAATGTTACCTAGTGGTACAGTTGATAATGTTTTACTTATTTATGCATCATCCAAAATAAGATACAAATAAATAATCACTTTCAATATAATCAATATTCCAATATAATATTACTTAATAAATAGAACAAATAAACTAATAAATGACCAAAGTCAGAGCTATTATTTGGGGACTCATCGGTAAAACTACATTTTGAGTGTGAATAGTTTGAAAAACTATTCCTACATAAATTGTTGAGTTCAAATCAATATGTCAGTTTATGTAAGAATGTTTTTTATGAACAATTTGCCAAGATATTAATTCTAAAATTAAGAATAATGCTATTTTGCTTGATTCATGACTTAGCATTCCAGTTTCTACTCAAATCAAACTTTGAACAGCCTTGAACATCTCATTCTCTTTTTGTTGCTCTGTTGCATTCCGTAACTAACATTCTTAGTTCTTCAGGAGCGTTGAATGCACCACAAACGTCCTGCAGCATTTTGCTCTGCACTAAAACAATCAAAAGCACTGGAAGATGTGACCATGGTCCCTCTGCTCCCTATTGCTTTACTCTCCTGAGCATTCATAGATTGGCGTGTGCTACATACTACAGGTGCTAGGCAGGAAACCGTCTTTGTGTTGCAACTCTGAACGTCCCTGTGGTGATAACACACTAGCTTCACTTTCCCCATCTGCATTGTCAGTCACTATGAATATACGGAATTAAATAAAGTGGACCACACAGCAAGGCAACTAAAAAACCCTGAAACACACAGCAACTGAAAACAAAAGAGTCTACACTTCTCTGTGGCATTTATATAATGGCAACTCACACAGTAAACAAAGCATTGGGATAACAAAAATGCCGTCAGATGCTTAAAGGTGAATTTATCTTGGGAACAACAGCCTTTCTTTGTTATTTGTACAGCCCGTTGTGAAACATAATTACTCTACTTATGCTTGTGCCTGATTAGGTTAAACATCAGGAGTTCTTTATGCACAGAAAAAAAAACGTACCCCACAATAAATTATATAACCGATACCATTCATCTGTGCAATATATAGTTTATTGGTAATTCAGATACAATTTTTTTTTTTTTTTGTCTTGTATGTAACTGTATTATATTTCTGCCTATTGAAGAGGTTTTTTAAGTCAATCACATAGAGCTGTAGATGTCATTTATGAAGTAAATTTATTTCATCATCTCCATATAACATTTACTGATCAGGACTGAATTTTCACAATGTACATCACAAAATACTTCGACAATTGAACTTAATTTTCTTGTGATCTCACCATAGCAAAAATGTTATTCATGAGATTTACTTTTTAATAAATCTTTCTTGTGACTAACACAATAAGTGTTCTTCCGATTCCAATACATTTTCTCATTATCTTGACATATTAAAAACTGATTTTTTGAGATCTATACCACATGTTAGGTGATTTTGCCATTAGAAAAGTTGCATTTGCGAGATTTCAACTTTTTGTTTAAAACAATTTGAAATGTTTTTTTCATGATTTAAACAATAACAGTTTTATAATTTCTTCTTCTTTTTTATTTTGTCATAAAAGTTGTTTCTCAATATCTCTCATTAATTTTGTTGTGATGTCACCATAGCAACACAAGATTCACAAGATTTAGAATTTATTTTGATCACAACTGAAAAAACAAATCTTGTGACCTATTTCAAATTAATTTTCTTACAACATTATCATGACTTAACAAATGCTGTTTTTTAAGATCTCTAACTTTTGTTGTGGTGAGATTACAAGTTCACCAGATTTGGACTTTCTTTTGATATCAACTTAAATTTTAGACATAACAAAAGCTGTTTTGCTAATATCTACTTTATTTCTGTTTTGATCTTGACACAACAAATGTTTGTGATCTCAAATTAACTTTCTCATGATGTAGACATAACAAATGTTGTTTTGCACAAGATAAAACAACAAACAGCTTTTAAGTTGGGTTCTCAAGACGAAGAAAGATGTTTGTTGAGATCTTGAGAAAAGAATTGAATTGACATCATGAAAAAGACAGAAACAAATACCAATACATATATGTAACGTCATCATTTTAGCAGGTGTTAATATTATTAGTATTACAGAATGACTTACTTCATATGTATTTAATTGCTTAGCAATGAAATGTTTTACTGTATCTGCACAGGAATTTGACATTTGTCAGCTGCCCCAGCTGCAAATGTTAGAATTCATCAAATAAATTCAACATCTATTCTTCTAGCGAGACTGCTTGTGTTCACTCGAGTGCTGAAAATGCAGGCATATTACAGTATGATGGAAGCAGCTGAGGGTTAAGTGCTTTGCCCAGGGGCAAAACTGCAGTGGTCACAGGAAGGGTAGTTTCATGTGCCAAGTTGATGTCTTTTGGTAGCTTGACTAGGATTTAGACAAGCCTCCAAGTGCAGAGCCTTTACGGCCACATCAATCTGGTTAAATATAGACTTAGTCGTTGAGCACAGGCCGTTGAACCAACCTGTTCATTTGCACCAGTTTATCTGAATCCTCTTCCAATGCTGACAGTCGACCCTGACGTGTTGATGAAGGGGCAAAATAAACTAGCTCTGTTTCACAGTTACATCTCAGATATCTCACATCCACCTCCCTTCGGTTTCTCTAGTTAGAGGTGCAGGTGTTTGTGAAGTTATGCAATATTACTTTTTGCTGTAACTGTGAAAACATACTATGAGCTTTTAATTTAAATGTCCATACATTCCCAGTTTAAGGGGTTCTTGGCATGAAAAGGGATGAATACCCCTCTCATAAAGATTTCTCTGGACTTGGGATAGTAAGCAACCACCAACCAAACACTCAGAATACCTTAGCAACTACTTAGCAATATGCTAAAACACTTTGGATATGCTAGCATCATGTTGTGAGTTGCACATTTTCTTAAATCTTTGTTCAGAGGTTCCTTTCTATTCTAACAAAACATGTTTTTATTCAACATGGGCTAGTAAAAAAACACCTATAGAACAATGCTAAAAATTCTCAAAACATGCTAGCATCGTGTCAGGGAGTTATGTGAGTAACTAAACTACTGACAACAGAACCATCGTGTTTGTTTATTATGTTTGGCTACTTTGCAGAGCTTGATGGTTTGCCATGTCCACTTATTATAAGCAATGCTTATTAAGCATCTTTGGTCTTGTTGTTTGAGCTCGGCTCATAAAGTATTTCAATTTTTGGAATTAATAATGTAGGTAGGTGCAGGTTGCTATATTTTGGTATGTTGCTTATTTCCAAGATAACACATTTGGCTTTGAGTTTGTTATGGACTACTTATTTTTTCTAGGAAGATCTGGCAACATTAATTCAAAACGTACACCGATTTATTGCACCATACATACAGAAGAAAAGACACAACTCTGATAAATGTTTTAAGTCATTTAAAAACTAGTAGTTCCCCTCCATGGGAACTCGAACTGCGTCCCCTAGGGGTCGCTACGGGGAACGCCCTCAGCCTGACTCGTGTCTGAAGATACATATGTAAAAACACCACCTGTTGGCCGGCGACAGCCCATGACGTCACTACCGGCGTGCCACAATATAAGTGCCGCCGGGAGAATACATCATCAGCTTTTTCGTCTTCACTGACTGGTTTGTTTGAAGCGTGCAATCTGGTAAGAGTACAGTTTTCTCTCTATCAAATGGCGAGCACTAGCAAGGCGTTTAAGATTGTGTGTGGATCCGCGTCCTCGTTATTTGAAACCCGATGACACACACAATCTTTGCGTCTTTTGTTTGGGCAAGGAGCACGCACGCGATGTCCTTGAGGGGAAATCTGCATGCACTGTGAGCTTTTTCTATGTAAAAGCTCCGCTCTCGTCCTGTCCCTCTTTTCGAGGAAAGAGGGGCAGCCGTCTGCTTCCCGCGATTCGGGACCCACCGCTGCCGAGGCACGGAGGCGAATGAAATTAGCAGTTGAATGTGGCCGATGTGTGAGAGAGGGACCGCCCCTTTTCACGCGCGTCGGCCGAGAACGAGAGTGAGCTGCTGGATTGTGACGATGCGATCTTTCTGACATAATCAGATTCAGCGGCTAGTGCTCTTCTCTGCATATGAACGAGTTTTTGGAGGTTGTGGATCATAAAAATTAATCTTTCTGGCCAAAATACCCCCAGCTCGAGTGAGCCTTCCTTTCTTCATAAAATCTCGATGTGGAGATTGAGAAGGAGTGGAAAAAGCTATTTTTCTCGTATTCATAGGTTTCAGCATACTAGTTATGCTGACACTGAGGAGATGAGTGAAAATGGCTATGAGGGGATGCCCCCTGTGCAAGAGATGATAACCAGCTTATCTCTCTGTGGCTAGACATCCTCTCTCAAGGCTCGCCCCTGGCCACCTAAGCCCCTGAATCTAGCTTAAATGACAGGGCATATGCAGCAGCAGGTCAGACCGTCGCTTCGTTGCACACTAAGGCGTACCAGACTGATCTGCTGAAAGACCTGGATAAGGTTCTATAAAATCCAGGTCTGAGCCCGAACAACCAGGGGTCCTAGCCCATCTTGGTCTGAGGGTCAGAGATGGGCTCAGAAGGCTAGTGTCGCGACTCATGCCCCTCCCCCTCCTGCGGCTAGGGTGAGAGAGAGGCGCGGGTCAAAGAGAGGCAAGCCCTCTCATTCCTCTCTAATTCCCCTGTAACCACCGTAAACTCCACCTGACCAAGGTTAGGTGGAAATTTCCTGCTAAGCAAAGGCAAAAAGGTGAGTTCCTCTCATTCTGAGGAATGAGTTTTCCGAAGGGTCACCTATGAGCATGCCGCTCCTTCTGAGCGCTGAAGGATGAGTCCTCCGCTCTCCAGAGCTCGCTGTCGGTAGAGCCAGCATTACTCCCCTCACCTTAAGAGGGTTACCTATGAGTATGCTGCTCCCTTCAGAGCGTCTGAATGTCCACTCATTCCGAGGAATGAGTTTTCCGCTCCCTAGAGCTCGCTGTTGGTAGAGCCCGCATTGCTCCCCTCACCCAGAGGGCCACCTATGAGCATTCCGCTCCCTTCTGAGCGGCGGAGTTCCCTCTCATTCTGAGGAATGAGTTCTCCGCTCTCCAGAGCTCATTATAGGTGGAGCTAGCATTGCTCCCCTTATTAGAGGGTCACCTTTGAGCATGCCACTCCCTGCGGAGCGTCTGAGTTCCCTCTCATTCTGAGGAATGAGTTCTCCGCTCCTCAGAGCTCTGTGATAAGTCGCTCTCCTTGCTGGTCGAGTTAGCATTGCTCCACTCACTATAGAGGGTTATCTATGAGCATGCCGCTCCCTTCTGAGCGTCGGAGTGCCTTCTCATTCTGAGGAATGAGTTCTCCACTCTCCAGAGCTCGTTATAGGTCTCAATCTGAGGAGTGAGTTCTCCGCTCTAGAGCTTCTCATTGGTAGCTGAGTTCCTCTCATTCCGAGGAATGAGTTCACCGCTCTCCAGAGCTCACCGTCGGTAGAGCTAGCACTGCTCCCCTCAACCAGAGGGTCACCTATGAGCATTCCGCTCCCTTCTGAGCGTCCGAGTTTCTCCGCCCCCCAGAGCTCTGTGATAGGTCGCTCGCCTTGTTGGTCGAGCCAGCATTGCTCCCCTCAACCAGAGGGTCATCTATGAGCTTGCCTCTCCCTTCTGAGCGTCTGAGTTCCCTCTCACTCCGAGGAATGAGTAGTTCTCCGCTCCAGGGCATAGAACGTTCTTCTCATAAGTGCACACGAGACTTTGGGCACTTTCTAAAATCCACTCAGTGGTAAGTCCAGTCAAAGATTCTGCGTTCTTTCTAAAAATCCCGTAAGGGTAGGGTTCTGTGCACAGCTTCGTGCCCTTTTTGAGTTGGTTAAAGCCCGGCTTGTGCCTTGGGCCCTCCTTGTCCCATATATGTTGGGTCCAAAAAAAAAAAAAAAAAAGAAAGGGGTGTACCAAGAGATCTGTTGAGACAGTTCCCTCAGTAAGCTTGGACAGAGCAAGTGGTAACTCCTGAGTGATCGGCCAGGACCTAGTGAGCCAGGTGCCTGGCCATATCCCCTTAAAGGAATCTTTTTCTGATTCCAAGACTTTGAGCTCTACCCTAGGCCCGGTAATCCCGGCACCTAGCAGGTAAATACTGTATGCAGCTCGGGCCTTTGGCCGAAGGGGATAATATCACTGACAGCCATCAGCCGTCCCAGGGGCAACTCCCTTAGCCGGGTAGAGTTGGCTTAGTGCTCGACTTTTTCGCGAAATTGGCTTGCATTCCCCTCAGCATGGTGAAGTGGGTATAACGTTCTCCGTAGCGACCCCTAGGGGACGCAGTTCGAGTTCCCATGGAGGAACGTCTCAGGTTACATATGTAACCATGGTTCCCCGAATGGGGAAGCGAGACACTGCGTCCCTAGGCTTTGGGCCATGCTTCGGACGCAAGCTTCAGGCAAGAAGCTGATGATGTATTCTCCGGCGGCACTTATATTGTGGCACGCCGTCATGGGCTGTCGCCGCCAACAGGTGGTGTTTTACATATGTATCTTCAGACACGAGTCACGCTGAGGCGTTCCCGTAGCGACCCTAGGGGACGCAGTGTCTCGTTCCCCATTCGAGGAACCATGGTTATCGTAACCTGAGACGTTCTGTTCTGCACACAATGCGTAGAATTTTTGCAAATGCAGTTGAAATCAATGACCTAAATCAATTGAGTTGTAGAATGCATTTGTTAATTCCAGAAATTACTGAAATGTTTGTGTAATGTTTGAAATAACAACCGAATTTAGCTTCAGTGTTTATGTGGCCATTGAGCTTGTGAATTTTGTGCATTTTCTTTGTTGCTTTAGAAAGTCAACTTCCCGTCTGCTTCCAACCTCCGTCCTTTCTCTTAGCAAACCATGTTTTTACTCAACTGTCATCTATTTATAAACTGCCTGGTAGGTGAGGACCCCCTGGTCTCCTGCTCTGATCGCACAAACAAAAAAATACACAAGCGCACGCTCGTTCCGCTGCAGTGATGGCCTAGCTGTCTGAGCCCTGGGGACGGTGGCCACTCTAATGATGGAGACTGAGGGGAAGACCTGCTGTGAGTGAATAATAGACCTGTCCATACGTATGTCATGTTCTTTGAACTGGTGATTCCTGCTGAGCTTACGATGCAGCTTTTTATTGGTCTGTTTAAACAGTTGAGGAAGATACTAAAGTCAGGTGAAGGCGATGTCAAAGATCTGCTATTTGATTAGCTTTTTTCATGTTGTGTTGTTTTGTTTTATGTGGCACTGTTTTGTGTATTTGTTTCATGTAGCTTTTCTTTTTTTTCTTTTTGGAAAGCATTGCAGGTTTATATTGGCCATTTAAAAAAGGACGTGTATTTTAATATTTTTTTTTACATTTTGTGGCATTTTTTTGTTCTTTTTGCTTTTTTATTTTGTGTGTTTTGCTGTTTCGTTTTGCTTTTTCCCCCTATTTTATTTTATTTTAGAAAACATTGCAAGTCTCTATTGACCATAAAAAACTCTTCAATATGTACCAGCCCAAATTTGTATTTCAGTATAAAATATGAATAGCGTTTGTAAGCATTGGACCTTTTGAATGTGCCAAGCTTAGAGGTGGTCTGAACAAACTTGTGGCATTTAAGTTATTTAAGGCATATGTTTTCAAGGTCCCAGGCTTCAATTTTTAAAGTGGTACAGGACTCCCAAGAGTGATTGATTGTTCACAGCAGCTAAAGTTCAAGCTCTTTGGGTTGGGGTAGAGAAATAGATCTACAGGCATTTACCTTAATGCCCCGGTCAGACTCAGCACCCTTCCTGGACCGCTACCGTTAGCACTACATCACCCAGTGAGTGTTAGAGGAAGTAGGGCTCCTCACTGAGAGAAAATCACCTTGAGGGAGAGCTCTGGAGTTCACTGGAGATAAATCCTGTTGTGTGGGAGCCTGACTCGCAGCGAGAGTCCACCCGTAATGGCCTCCTTCCCGCTCGGAAGAGATTAGTGTGAATCCGTGTGGCAGCGAGTGTCCTACAGTAGCTGCACACATTCAACACTACTACTCGCAGTGTAAACAATGATTTTGACCTATTCTTTAAGTTACGTTTGAAGTTTTGTGTTCCTAGCATAAGCTTTGATTTATCCAAAGAGTAATTTGCATCCGATTATAAACTCTCCCACCTGCTGGTTTGAATCGGAGAGGTCTAGTTTCCTCCTGGATAAATGCTTGTAACTTTTAACTAATTTCAATGCCGCAACATCTAAAGTCCGATCCCATTATAAATGTATGAAGTTTCACATTATTTTTCTTTGAATTATTTCTGTGAAGTTTTTTTTTTTTATACCTAATGGGCAAATACTGACCTTAAAATTTGTATAGGGTTATCAAAAGTTATTTTAGAAATAATATCAGGAAAGTCAAACTCTGTGGGGCGAGAGAAGTGTCAAAAAAGATGGGCGCAATATAACGAAGTAAATTGTCTTTTATTAGCCGTTTTCTTTGCTTCCTTTTGCAGATCAAAGTTTACTATTACAGTAACTGCTTTTTATTTTACACTGCCAAAGTGTTTATTTATTTATTTTTGGCGCTAAATCATGTCAGTTTAATTTCTGAGCTTTTATGTCATTTTATGTGTCGTTTGGCGTGCTGTTGCAAAAATTTTCTATTAGTTAGGCCAGCTTCCTCCTCGGTCATATATTCCGCCATATTTTTGGCACAAATCTAATGCACACGAAGTCCAATGTTCCCTTTAAGTTTGTGTTTTTTTTTAGTGAGTAAAACTGTCTTGGATTGCTTTTAGTGTAATTATTGTTTTGTCAAATGTTGTACTGATGACAAATAGCAAATTGTCAAGTTCATAAAGGGTTAGTTCACCCCCAAAATGAATGATTTGTCATTATTTACTCACCCTTTGTTGTTCAGATCCAATGTTTTGTTTTCTTATGTGGAACACAAAATATGTTACTTCTGCTCTTGTAGCTCCCAGTTCTTGTTCTTGAAAGAATAAAACTACATATTGTAGTGGCTCAGATTCCCGATCTGCATAAATAAAGAATCCTTTATAGCCAAGATTATGAAATATTTCAAGAACTGTTAGTCGCTTCCCATCGCTAGTCCCACATATAAATAGTTAAACATCTTTCAACTCAAGTGGATACACATTCCCTGTAATAGATAAAAAGCCATTATATTTCATTTTCAGTTAAACTCATATTGTAAAATGCTTTGCATTACCCTTAAATGCTGTGATACATTTTTAAAGAAGTACTTAATTTAAAACTGTCAGACTCGAGCCATTCTGAACGCATGCCTCGGGTGGGACGATGAATTTCTCAGTGCAATGCTTATTATTAATGTGGGCTCCGTAGAAAATGCACGCAAAATTTCCAAATGTGGAATAATAAATAATGTGGGCTCCCTCGCTCACGATTAGATGGCTAAACCGTCTGCAATCTTTTTGTTTCTCACACTTTCCAGTATTGTCACGCACTTAAAACCGTAACAAATGATGAAGAAAAGCAAGGTGACCTGTTAGCCACACCCTCAGATTAATAAAAATATCAAATATGGGATATGGCTATTGTAATTGAAACAGACTGCCACCCAAGCTTTTATAAATCACTGCTATTTTTCAAACTATTCTGGGATCAATATATAAAAATGTGGTCATCTTCATTTGGCGAGCCATCCAGGAGAACGTGGTCGTCAAAACGTCCCTCGTTATGAGGCTGTACAGGTGATAAATATCACACAATGGGCCTTAAATTTGTAATCCACCGTTGTGTATTGACAGCGATTTGGAGCGGGAGCTCGCCGGGATGAATTGCATCCACGGAAACAGGCCTTAAGTGCCACTTAAAAAGCGCTGAATCATGGTCTCGTAATGAGGCTGCATCTGTTCAACTTTTAAAAAATGATTTCATACTGGCGAAATGGCATTGTGCTTTTATGGAGGGTTTTGTCGAGTGTAAATGCATGTTCATTGGGAACACTCTGTGTGTGATATTAAGACAGTGAATCAAAGTTTAAATGTGTGTTTGTGTCTTCTCAGAGTTGGTGCGTAGCTGCAAGGAGCAGAGGTGTCAGTTTGACTGTGTGATCATGAGAAACGGGACGTCCTGTTTCTGTGGGGAAGGTTTCGAACTGGATGAGGATGGGAGGCAGTGTCGAGGTGAGAGGCATTACAATTTGAACTGTTTGAAGAATTTAAATTGTAGCATTTTAGAAACTTTTTGAGTTATTACAGGTAATATTGACAATATTTACATTTGACCATATTTAGCTTTGGAAATGTGATGTGTACATTTGAAAAATTTAAATAACATTTTTATGGAAAAACATGTATTCTAGTTTTGTATCAGTTCCAATCAGACATTTAATAGAGTACCTATAAAACATTTTCAACTAATATCTGAGGAAAAATGTTATGTGTTTGTGTTTTAAGCTAGAAAGCTGTTAGCTACCGCAAAATTATTTTAGCTTTGGTAATTTGAAAGATAGTCACATTATTTCTATTTTTTTTTTCACAGTTCTAATCAGGCACAGAAAAGAGTGTTCATAAAAAGATGCCTCAGCTGATATTATTTTGAGGTCTCTAGAAAAGCTAGCTATCCAATGCATGAACTCGAACCTCAGAGAAATCGTTGTTGATTTCATGATAAATTGGTTATTTAACCAAAACAGCAATTTACCACCCTTACCTCCCCAAACCTACATTTGCATATTCATGTTTTTTGATAGGTTGCTGCGGAATGGTGACATTAAGAGATGGGTTTGCATATTTAGGTCATGATTGAGCACATTTTGCATTTAATAAATAGCCCCGCTGTTTCCCTCAGATCATGATGAATGCAGCGATTATGGGACATGCAGTCAAATCTGTATGAACACGCAGGGATCGTACAGATGCGCTTGTACAGATGGCTTCAGCCTGCAGGCCAACAGACGATCCTGCAAAGCCAAAACAGGTGAGTCCATTTATCATCCGTGTTAGTTTCAGTTCCAGTCTAAAAAAGAACAAAATTGTGCATTAAGCAACATGTATTTTACTTTGATCTTCAACAGTGCTTTAAAAGCACAAGTCTTTAACCCATGCATAAATCAAATATTATCTCAAGTGCTGGAGAGATGGACGACTGCTCTAAATCTGTAAGAGAGTTATAAACTCCAATAATAATATGATTTTTAGCACATTGCTAGTGCTAAGGGGTGCTGCGATTTGGGTTTTAGGGTTGTTAGTTTGTTATTAAGGGGTTTCTAGGGGGCTATTTGCTAAGATGTTCATTTAGGGTGTTTGACTGTTGTTTGTGCATTGTTATGTGGTGGCAACAGTGTTTAACATCTAGCTTGTTTACTTTATTGTTTAGAATGTTTTTTAACAAATTGCTATGTTGTTTTTAGGGTGTTCTGTGTAGTTTCTAGTAAGTTCTGTGGAGGTGCACATTGCTACAATATGGTTGCAGGGGATTCTGGGTAATTGTTAGCCTATATATATATATATATATATATATATATTAGATATTTGTGCATTATTTATTGTTAAATTATACATTTGTATTCATATTGCTAACATACAATTAGTGTATTTGTATATATGTAAATGTGTGTGTATATATTATTAATTCATAAGGCAATATTTCTCAATATTTGTTTAAATACATTTCTTGTCTGAAATTATCATTTTTATTTGCACTGCTAAAGTAAAATTTGTGTATGTTTCTGTGAATGTGTATATCAATCAATATTTGCATTTATGAACATTTGGTATTTTATTCTTGTGTGAAAAATATGCACTTTTAGTCATGTGTACATTATATATATATATATATATATATATATATATATATATTTTTTTATATATATATATATTTTACAAAGATGTGGTTGGTATAAATTACATTTGTTGGTTCAGAGAAATGACAAAAATAACAATAATTTTTTAATTTATTTTATTTCAAGATTTTTTATTGAAATGTCTACAGTACCAAAAGTTCATGAGCATTATGAGCGAGACATCGAGAAAAGACCAGTGGAGCCCTTACAATCTGACTTTGCTGCAGTTGGAATAAACTACTTGTTCATCTGGCCAGAGGGGAACTGGCCCCCCCGACTGAGCCTGGTTTCTCCCAAGGTTTTTTTCTCCATTGAAGGGGTGCTGCGATTTGGGTTTTAGGGTTGTTAGTTTGTTATTAAGGGGTTTCTAGGGGGCTATTTGCTAAGATGTTCATTTAGGGTGTTTGACTGTTGTTTGTGCATTGTTATGTGGTGGCAACAGTGTTTAACATCTAGCTTGTTTACTTTATTGTTTAGAATGTTTTTTAACAAATTGCTATGTTGTTTTAGGGTGTTCTGTGTAGTTTCTAGTAAGTTCTGTGGAGGCACATTGCTACAATATGGTTGCAGGGGATTCTGGGTAATTGTTAGCCTATATATATATATATATATTAGATATTTGTGCATTATTTATTGTTAAATTATACATTTGTATTCATATTGCTAACATACAATTAGTGTATTTGTATATATGTAAATGTGTGTGTATATATTATTAATTCATAAGGCAATATTTCTCAATATTTGTTTAAATATATTTCTTGTCTGAAATTATCATTTTATTTGCACTGCTAAAGTAAAATTTGTGTATGTTTCTGTGAATGTGTATATCAATCAATATTTGCATTTATGAACATTTGGTATTTTATTCTTGTGTGAAAAATATGCACTTTTAGTCATGTGTACATTATATATATATATATATATATTTTTTTTTTTTTTTTTTTTATATATATATTTTACAAAGATGTGGTTGGTATAAATTACATTTGTTGGTTCAGAGAAATGACAAAAATAACAATTTTTTTTTTATTTATTTTATTTCAAGATTTTTTATTGAAATGTCTACAGTACCAAAAGTTCATGAGCATTATGAGCGAGACATCGAGAAAAGACCAGTGGAGCCCTTACAATCTGACTTTGCTGCAGTTGGAATAAACTACTTGTTCATCTGGCCAGAGGGGAACTGGCCCCCCCGACTGAGCCTGGTTTCTCCCAAGGTTTTTTTCTCCATTCCGTCACCGATGGAGTTTTGGTTCCTTGCCATTGTCACCTCTGGCTTGCTTAGTTGGGGACACTTAATTTCCAGCGATACCACCGACTTGATTGCACAGATACTATTTAACCTGAACTGAGCTGGACAATGACATCACTGAATTCAATAATGAAATGCCTTTAAATGAAAAATGTGTTTAATCTTGTCATTTTACATTAGTGATACACTATTTTCCTATTTTGATATTGTGCAGTTGCTTTGACACAATTTGTATTGTTAAAAGCGCTATATACAGTGGGGCAAAAAAGTATTTAGTCAGCCACCAATTGTGCAAGTTCTCCCACTTAAAAAGATGAGAGAGGCCTGTGATTTTCATCATCGGTTTACCTCAACTATGAGAGACAAAATAAGAAAATGGAAGACATACAAGACCACTGATAATCTCCCTTCGATCTGGGGCTCCACGCAAGATCTCAACCCGTGGGGTCAAAATTATCACAAGAACTGTGAGCAAAAATCCCAGAACCACACGGGGGGACCTAGTGAATGACCTGCAGAGAGCTGGGACCAAAGTAACAAAGGCTACCATCAGTAACACACTGCGCCGCCAGGGACTCAAATCCTGCAGTGCCAGACGTGTCCCCCTGCTTAAACCAGTACATGTCCAGGCCCATCTGAAGTTTGCTAGAGAGCATTTGGATGATCCAGAAGAGGATTGGGAGAATGTCATATGGTCAGATGAAACCAAAATAGAACTTTTTGGTAAAAACTCAACTTGTCGTGTTTGGAGGAGAAAGAATGCTGAGTTGCATCCAAAGAACACCATACCTACTGTGAAGCATGGGGGTGGAAACATCATGCTTTGGGGCTGTTTTTCTGCAAAGGGACCAGGACGACTGATCTGTGTAAAGGAAAGAATGAATGGGGCCATGTATCGTGAGATTTTGAGTGAAAACCTCCTTCCATCAGCAAGGGCATTGAAGATGAAACGTGGCTGGGTCTTTCAGCATGACAATGATCCCAAACACACCGCTTGGGCAACGAAGGAGTGGCTTCGTAAGAAGCATTTCAAGGTCCTGGAGTGGCCTAGCCAGTCTCCAGATCTCAACCCCATAGAAAATCTTTGCAGGGAGTTGAAAGTCTGTGTTGCCCAGCGACAGCCCCAAAACATCACTGCTCTAGAGGAGATCTGCATGGAGGAATGGGCCAAAATACCAGCAACCGTGTGTGAAAACCTTGTGAAGACTTACAGAAAACGTTTGACCTCTGTCATTGTCAACAAAGGATATATAACAAAGTATTGAGATGAAATTTTGTTATTGACCAAATACCTATTTTCCACTATAATTTGCAAATAAATTCTTTAAAAATCCTACAATGTGATTTTCTGGATTTTTTTTCTTATTTTGTCTTTCATAGTTGAGGTATACCTATGATGAAAATTACAGGCCTCTCTCATCTTTTTAAGTGGGAGAACTTGCACAATTGGTGGCTGAGTAAATACTTTTTTGCCCCACTGTAAATAAAGGTGACTTGATGTTATGTTTAATATAAATAATTTATTATAAATAGCTCTGTGCATTTTGTGCTCCCTCTTTCAGATCCTAGTGATAAACCTCCGGTTCTGTTGACAGCAAATGTTAATTCTATATCAGTTGTTTACCTCGATGGATCTTCTATGCCAAATATCAAGTCCATGGAGACAAATGGGACTCATATATTGGACTTTATTTATAGAGAAGAGTCACTCTGTTGGCTCTCAGTGGCACAGGATACAGGCCAGCTGTGGTGTGCCCGCATGACCAAACTCAAAGGCTTTTCGGAAAAACACCAGATACGGATAGGTCAGAACCTACAAAGTAAGTACACACGTCAAGTCTCGAAGTGCAATTAAGGAACGTTTCGTAACTTTGATGATTAATTCAGAGCAAGTGCAAACTAATGTCCTTTGAAGTTATTATGAACTTGAGTGTTGTGTTTAATGTCCATATAATTTTTCTCATTAGTCTCTTTTTTCACTTTGATTACCTCTTGAAGTGTTTAATGATCTACTAATGAAGTGTTTAATGTCACAAGGTTAAATGAGTCAAATGTGCATGTCAGGTCATTGAATGTCAGTTGTTGCTTCTTTGAAGCATGCATGAATTATTAATTGTTTCTAACTACCAGATCACAATTTACAAACTCGTATGTCCCATATCTAAAAATGAATGGTTTCTTCTATGTAGATGTGGAGCATATGGCTATCGACTGGTTGACAGGAAACTTCTACTTCATAGACAGAGTGAATGACCGGATATTCGTGTGCAGCGAACAAGGAGATGCATGTGTCACCATCATCGACCTGGACATCCAGAACCCTAAAGGTCTAGCACTGGATCCCATCATGGGGTATGCTTGCTAACACAACCATTAGGTCATTTAATTTGTGTGAGATGGTATCAATCAGCCTTTGTTGTTAAAACATGGGTAGATATATTTGGGAAATCTATTTAAACAATGTACTACTACTATGAATAAAAAGCCACTATACCATATGTGTAGCTGTCATCGCACATCAGTTCATATATAATTGATATGTGTAGTCGCCACTGATAGACTAGTGGGCAGTGCGCCGATATATAATGCTGTTGCATTGCGTTGCCAAGGTCCCGAGTTCAAATCCCGGACTTTTCCCGATCCCACCTCCCTCTCTCTCTCTCTCCCGACTTATTTCCTGTCTACTCTACACTACCTTATCCTGATAGGCCTAAAAGAAAAAAATGTCAATTAAAAATAAAAAAGAATGGCATGTGTAAGAATATGTGTATGACTTCTGAGTCTGAACTATCTGTTTTATAATATTATCTTTAAACACAAACAAATAAATAAATACCTTGATTAAAAAATCATCAGTGAAAGATTTTTTTTGTCATACTTTCATTACATGGTCACTGAAGTCTAAATAACTGATAAAAGGTCAATAAAATGTCCTTTTAGAATCCTCTCCAAACAAATAGTTCATAATTTGTTGACCTAGTACAAATAGCCAAATATATTTGCATATCTTAAAATGATCATATGTCCTACAGGAGGCTCTTGGTTGAATTTTTCATAGAGTGAATAAATCATCCTTATCTGATGTCGAGTCATCTACGCGACTGTGACGTGAGAAACTCTTTGGTTTCTTGGTAAACATTAATTTATATGCAGTGCTGAGTTGTGCATGCTGTTGGGGCCAGTTTGTTGCTTTCAGACGATGAGGACCGTTTCTATGCCAGAATCCTCGTGCGGATTAATGCGGATGACCTCCCCCTCTCTTATTCCGCTGTCAGTATGTGTTAGAATAAAGAGAAATATCATATTGCGGCCCATTCATTCAGCTCTTGCTCACTGTGCCTCAGTTTAATTGCGCTGTTGTTACTGCAATTATTCAACTCTGGCACAATATTTTGCAGAATAGAAAAATAATGGGTATGAGTCAATCGATTAAATCTTAAATGGCATTGACTTTTGATTTCATTTTCATCAGATAGTAGATTCCGGTTTAAAACTGCTCTGTTCTTGCCCCCCCACCAGAAAATTATTTTTCACGGACTATGGGACGGTAGCCAAGGTGGAACGGTGCAATATGGATGGCACCAACCGAACCAAGATAGTGGAGTATAAAACCGAACAGCCGACCGCTGTGACATTGGACTTGGTCAAGAAGCTTGTCTACTGGGCGGACGCTTATCTGGATTGTATCGAAGCTGTGGATTACAATGGCAAGAACAGACATATGATCATCCAAGGAAACTCGGTAAGATGTGCTCAGTCTTGGTTTCTTCTTCTTGAACCTATGATCTTCATGCAAAAAAGACCAAAGCTGCTTACGGAATTGCATACCTGTGTAGTAGGTACAACATTTGTATGTATTATGTAGTATGTAGTATGGAGTATATAAAACTAAGTAGTCTGAAAATGGGTAGTATGAATGACATTTGAACTACATCCTCCATGTTGTCACCATCAAGTGACATACAGTTGCGTCACGTCACTGCCATTTACTCCTCTCCCATGGCGAGTGTCCATCGAATGCGCAATCCAGAATCTCTGCAGAAGTAGGTCATACTAATTTTTTTTTTATATTAATTTTCAAATTTCTGACATACTACTGTCGTGGAAATTCCCAATGCTAATCTGAATTCACCACAGACAATTTAAACAACTCGTTTCTCAAGCTACTTTCCTGAATTCCCCGAATACTTACAATACAATACTTCCCTGAAGTATGGTGACGGCGTCCCGTCAAGAAGCTTCTATCACTACCTCAATCACACATGAGCACACAGGTATTTTGCATCTATACACTCTCACTGCCTTTCTCACCAGCCTCAGCCTGAGGACGGCTCTATAGTCTTCCAAAACTATCACTGTCTTTGCAGTGGACTTTTGAGTGTAAAATCTTTAGTACTTATATTCCTCAGCTACGCAGCATATACTAGACACCACTTCCAAGTTGCTCTTTGCAGGAGTGAAAGTTTATTCACGGCCAGAAGCCCTCTGGTTACAACAACCAAGAAAGACTCTCCGAACAGAAGGATACATTAACATTTTTAATTTGTAGTTATCACTCAAGTTTTCACTGTAATTGATTATACTGATCTGGTCAATGGTTTGTCATATGACTGTCAGGTCTACTGTTTTAAGCACTTTTTTGGGTAAGTATAGCTTATTTAATCATAGAAACATGGTTTTTAATCTGAGCATCCTTAATCTGCCTTGAACGTACTGCTTTTCAAATACTGTGAATTCGGACACTACTTTTTTGGCACACTGTTTTTTGAAAACTATGAACATTGGCATACTGCTAATACTGGCATGCATACAAGGCATTGCCTTGCTTTTCTTGAATGACATGAATTTAGACATGTTGCTCTTTTGGCATATTAGGCGAAATCAGACATACTATATATGGCATACTGTTTTTCAAAAACTTTGAATTCGGACATTTTTTGGTGCATTGTTTTTTGAAAACTACAAATATTCATGTACTGTTAATATTGGCATACATACTGCTCCTTTGTCATGCTATTTTTCAAATACTATGAATTTGAACATAGTACTCTTGTGGTGTACTGCTTTTTACATATTTTGAATTCAGACATACTACACTTTTGTGTGCTGAGTTTCGCATATTATATAGTTTGGCATATTCTCACACAGCACAAGATGTGTTGCCATTTGCAAATGAGTCCCCAACTAACTGGTGAACATCTTGTTAAGCATAAGAAAGTCTAGACTAAGCTATCTTGCTTACATTTTACCCAGCTGCCTTAATAGTCAGCAGTAAAGCTGTGATAAATGATGCTCCTTTGAATAACTCTTAAAGCAGTTTATTTTGAAGGCTAGAATGCTTGGCCTCGCTCCCTCACCCTCCAACAGGCCCAAAAGTATGGTGATACAAAATTCATAGCTTCATAAATTCAGTATAAGTTTCATCCATAGTTCATAATACGGGCCAAGGGCACTGTCAAGCCTGCATTTTTCTCAAAAACAATAGATAATCCATCCGCGGTTGTTTATCAAGCTTATGAGACATCTGGTGTTAACTAATACCCTGATGCAATATTTAAGAAAATAGTTTTACAAATTCCTTCTATCCCTTTTTGAAAGGGCCTGTGTGCAGGTGTTCATGGTTTACATGATTTGTATAATATTCAGATGTTTTTCTTGCCAAGTATCGGCATCCAGTCAGTGTTACTGCTTGGTTTTTTTAAGTGTTAAGTGTTTTCATACTGCTTTTAGTGACAAAAAAAGTGGTGACCATGAATTCAACAATCTTTGTTAGTGGAACAACTTTCCTATCAACCGTATCCGTAACCCCCAATTTAGTCTCTCACACTCAAACCTTTGATTGATCAGTGTTCATTTTGGTTCCCATTGCGTCCTATTCTAAGGCTAAAATAACATTTCAAGTTTATGATACTATGCAAAGCAACAAGGCTAACCAAATTTTTGTAACATTTTGGAAAACATCAATTTCATCAAAAATATCTTAATTTGTGTTCCAAAGAACGAATGTCTTACGAGGGTGAGCTAATTACAAAATGTTCTCTTTTTTGGGTGATCTAAGCCTTTAAAAATGTCTTTAAAAAAAGTTTAGTCAAGAAATCTATTCAGCTAGAATCAAACCAAATAAATAAATCATGGTTTAATATTCCATAAAAATATTATGCAGCATAACTACATTAAACTTTGCTTTGATGATAATAATTGCAAATAAGCAGCAAATCGGCAGATTTGAATGATTTCTTAAGGATTATGTGATGCTGAAGACTGGAGTTATGATGCGGAAAATTCAGCTTTGCATCACAGAAATACATTTTTATGTATATTTAAACAGAAAAAAACAGTTTTCTTTATAATATTTCACAGTATTACAGATTTACTGTTTTTAAGTAAATGCAGTGATTGTATTAGATGTCTTTTAAAAACAAATTTTATCAATCCCAAACTTTTGAATGGTTGTTACAACAAGGTTAAAAGGAAAAATGCTACTAACCTGGCAACCTGTATCATAACCAATGAGTTTTTCTGGACAGAAAAATTGTTCCAGAATCAATATCCTACGTATGAAATCACAGGAAGCATGCGCCCAAACTGTGGCCGTTTATGTAAATTTGTCACATGGATGTGGTTAGGACTTAGGACACTTTCATAACCGTGTCAATGCCCTCAGCCAGACCCGTTAGCCTGGTTGAGCATCGAGTTGTTTTGACCTTGAGGAGTCTGATTTCCACTACAACTCTTTTCTGTGCTTTTTTATTGATTTGTTCATCCATTTCCTGTGAGGCCCAGCATATTCCCTGGGACTCTATCGAAGGCTATATTGGTACTGTTTTTTCTCAAAGCTGGCACTGAAAGATAACCTGAAATGAACTCCACTACCTCTTTACTCATTTGTTTTTAACGTCACTCTTTCTCCTTTTTTCACGAAATCAAATCCTTGATGCTACCCACTGAATTTGTAGCACAGATGTGACATCAAAGATCTCTACATATTTTAACTGGTGTCTGTCAGGGCTGCTGTTTATTCACCGAATGTTACATCGGCTTTATAGCTGGATGGATTAAAGAAGCAAATTTAAGCAAACGTATTTGTGTTGTGTTCAGAATTAAGTCAAAGAGGTGCCATGGCCTCTAGATGAGTCTTTCACTTTCCCCATCCCTGTGTTTCTCTTTCTAGGTGTCGCACCTGTACGGATTAGCGCTTTTTGAAGATTACATGTTTGCGACGTGCTCTGAACCCTCGAGAGTGAGCAAGGTGGACATATTTAGGATAAATCGCTTTAACAGCAGTGACACAAACACCATTACCACTTTGGAAAGTGCCAGAGCTGTCCGAGTTTATCACAGATTGGCTCAACCTACAGGTAAACTTGTTGTTGGAGCATGACTAATGTAATCAGCAATCAGTCATATTAATGTTTTTGGACTAAATTCTACTTTTAGAATTATCATATTAGCTAAAATTTATCATATTAGCAACAATAGAGCAGTCTGCTCTATTGCAGCCAAGAACTGCTGGGCCATGGTCTCGACTGCGTCACCGAAGAGGCCAGTCTGGGACACAGGGATCTTGAGGAACCGGACTTTGTCAGCGTTCCCTATGTCGACCAGACACAGACAGAGGTGATGCTCCCTGACCACAAGTGTGGACATTGTATGGCCCAGAGACCGCGCAGTGACCTTCATCGCTCGCAGCACGAGGTCAATAGCGGTAAAAAAGCTCTTTCAGAACTTCTGGACCATGACCACCCTCGTGCATGTCCCTCAGTGCTTTTAGCCAGAAGAAGCTGCAGTAATGCCGTAGCATAAGGTGGAGGCAACTCCTCCACGGGCCACATAAGCATCGCCGTGGAGACCAGACGAGTACCTACAGGCTCTGAAGAGGAGGCGCATGTTTGCCCTGCCGGGTGGAGGCGGTATTAGGATACAATGGCATTGCAACCGACCGCTCCACCGGGGGGACCCCCATATACCCCTAGCTGCACCACCATCGAGGATGGTGAGGGAGGAGGAGCTAGCAGGTCGGTTTCTAGCAGTAAAAGGTGCCGGCCATGATCTGGTAAGCTCCACATGCACCTCCGCGAAGAGAGGCACCGGGGCAAGGCGCTGAGAACCAGCCCAAACTACCCCGAGAAACCAGTCATCCAATCTCCAGGGCTCGAGACATGGTGGAGGTATCCACTCGAGCCCTACCCTCTCAGCGGCTCATAAAAGCATAGCCATCATTTCCGAATCCTACCCAGGCATTGCTACTGCCAGAGCAGCAGCGCAGTCCAATCTTCTTCCCCGGAAAGCTCCGGCTCACTCTCCGATGCAGCGGTCGACATCCGGTCGCCAGGAGGAGCGTCAAAGATACTGCTGTTATGCTCCTTGTAGAGGGCCCAGCACAATCCATTGGTACCTCAACTGGTTTTGGAGCGCAAGAGGAGTGATGGTACCTTGAGGGCTGGTTCCCTGCAGGGTTTGCCACCACTGTAATCCTCAGGCCACCCGTGCCACCACCTGAAGTAGTCATCGCCTGTCTGCAGCAGAATGAGAACCAGATCGAGGCAGAGGAAACAAATCTCTGCCCCTTTGTCGAGGTAACGGAGCCTGCCCCATAACTCCGGGATGATTAACTTCCCGCAATGAGAAGATGACTCATCCACGAACGCCACCTCAGCGTGTTTACTGCCCAGGCACATGAGGCAGCGATCTTGACCCGGCGCAAGGTAACGACTGCATCCAGAAGCGCACGGGTGATACGTTGTCTGTAGCAAGACCCAACTCGTCTTTACAAAGACGTAACGTCAAGTTTAACAGATGCAACGTCGTCTTTAAAAAGACGCACCTGTGAATGCTCTTTTAGGGAAAAAAGCTATTTTAGCATGCTGAAGTGCACATGGGAGATGGTCGCCTGCAACACAAACAGGGGGTAGTGCAACCTGATGTGTGTAATCCACTCGACTCGGGAAGAACCACCGCCGCTGTAGCGCAATACCACCAGCACGAGAGTCTTCCGAAGAGCATGCTCAACTCGTTGAATTCACTCATCAGCAGAAATCAGGAGCAGAATGATGAAACCGCTCGGCTCCGAAGCAAAAAGCTGAATATGCGCTGCACCTACTGCCTACTTATACTCACGCTGTGATCAGCGGTAGCTGGATGCAATAACCGCATGCCAATGTGCATTGGCTCATTTAGTTACACTCAAAGTGGATTGGTCTCTCTAAGCGAGATCCCAATTCGTCAGTCACTCGACGTGACTGGGAGTGACCGACTGAAAGGGAACCCATTCTACTTCATAGTAAAACATAAAAGTAATTGTCAGGAAAAGTTTAAAATAAGAAAAAACAGTTTCATTGTAAGATGCAAAGTTGCGACATTGAGAGTTACAAGTGTGAGGAATAAAATCAGAAGAGAGATTTCATGTTCTTAAAATGTTTTAAGGTGTTTGTAATGAACTGACCCATCATAAATTTTAATGGCATACATAACAACATTTGCCATCCTAAAACACTGAAGAAACATTGGGCTAAATTTCATATTAGCATTTAGCCATATCATGAAGTGAATAATGACAATGTCAAAATATCGTAGTGTTTAATTAGACGTATGGTCTTTTACATCAATCAAAATATGGAAATTGTTTTATACTCCATTTCAAAATTGTATTATCCTGTTTTGCTTTCCTAACTACACAATTAGTTGCCTTTTATTTAGCATTTATCTAGCATTAAAGATAATCGAGCTAAATTTTAAATTAGCATTTAGCCATACTAGAAAGAGACTAATACATTTGTTTTAAAATATTGTAGTGTTTATATATGACAATATTTGACATAAAACAAAATATGGAAATTATTTGTTTAATTAAAAAAATTATAAGCCTGTTTGTTTTTCCTGTGCTTACTATACACAACAAAATGCTAACTAATAATAGCAACTAATTATGTAGAAATGCTTTTTCCTTGCTGTACATGAAACATCTCCGGTTCCTCGCATAACCCTTGTTATGCGAGGAACCCTTGCTGAATAGGCGCATGAAAAATCCATACATTTAACACACTTACTGTGCGGGTCGTCGCTCGCGATGGAGCGATACACAGTGTCTGACTGTGATGATACTCCATGGCACTTTACCGCAAGGAGAACAGAGTTCCACTACTGCAGTCGCCAAAGTACAAACAAAGAAATCCCAAGAAAAAAGATCGACATTGGGCCAGAAAAATTGCAACAGAAGGGCTAATATGGCCACTTTGGGAGGAGACGTAAGAATCTCAATGATGGCATCCGCGCCATAAGCCAATGAACTGGCGTGAATATATAAGGTCTTCAGACAATCGGCAAACACCCAGGGGACGTTCCCAAAGTGTCTTAGCTTACACAGCAGCGTTGAGTGAACCTATGAACGAGAACACTTCATTTTATCACTTTAAAATATTGAAGAAACACTGTGTTAAATTATGTATTAGCATCTTAGCCATATTGCTAAATGTGTTAAAAGTGACTAATGAATTTGTCAAAATATCTTAGTCGACATCAAACAAAATATGACCAGTATTTTCTCCTCCACTTTTAAAATGTTATGCCAATGTTTTGTTTTCCTAACTATACAGAATTAGTTGCCTTTTATTATTTAGCACCTGTTATGTAGCATGTAGTATTGTTTCCCCCTGCTGTGCGTGAAACACCATTCTAATCATTTTAATCCTCCTAAAACATTGAAGAAACACTGGGATAGATCTGGTCTTAACATTTCGCTGTGCAAAGTGACTAATGAAGTTGTTAAAATATCACAAAGAGCATTTAGCATTTTATTGTGCTGTGTAATGTACAGTATAATTTTTTTTTCCTACTCTGTGTGAAACACCATTCTAAATCATTTATCAAATATTTTAGTGGTATACATGTGTTTACTATGAAACATTATAAACTATTTAGGGTGTGCTTGAAGTGATATTTTAGTGTATTTCAGTGATATTTTTCCAATGCTAGCTCCATGATACTGAACTTTCTCTTTCTCCAGTCAGGACTCACGCATGCAGCCCTGACCCACATGGACGAAAGGGTGGATGCTCACATATCTGTCTCCTGAGCCACAACTACAAATCATGTGTGTGCCGCTGCCGGACCGGCCATGTTCTTGTCAGTGACGGGAAGTCATGCAAAAGTGAGGGTTACAAAAAAACAATTAATCTTTTCTGTCTCCTCCTCCTGGTGCTCCTAGGTGTCTGATTAGCTCTGGAAGATGGGTCTCTCATGTAAATGGTTTTAAAGGTATTCCCAATGGAAGAGGTGCTGCTATCTGAAATCGTATATCAGATGGATGGCCCTCGTGGGTTTGTCGAGATGGAAATTTATGACCAAATTTATGGAGTTGTAAGACGCTGAAGAATGGACACGTTTCTGTGATTTAATAGTCCACGTTCGGCACATTAGGGCGGAATACATGGGAAATGTATATGTTTTGTCTCTTGGCATCAGGATCATTGACTATCTAAAAACATGTGTCTACTTGTGTGTAGGAAGACAGAAGATTGTGAAAGGAGTTTTTTCCTCAAAGTTCAGATGGTGAACTACTTTAAAACAGTAAAAAAATCAAAATAAATAGCAAACCATCTAGCAGCTCAGATATATAGCCTACAGTTTTATTTAGTGTACGAATTATGTTTAAGTCATACCTCATGTCATGAAAATCAGTAACCTTCCCTTCTCAAATGTGCCATAGGAAAACTCAGGAGATTTTCTTTATCAGTCGACCAAATGTACCGAAAAATGCAGTCTCTGGTGTAAGCAAGCCCAAAATGGTAATAATTTGTAAAAAACATTGTGAAATCTTAGGAAGAACATATGTGACCCTGGACCACAAAACCAGTCTTAAGTCGCTGGAGTATATTTGTAGCAATGGCCAAAAATACACTGTATCGATCAAAATTATCGATTTTTCTTTTATTCCAAAAATCATTAGGATATTAATTATAGATCATGTTCCATGAAGATATTTTGTAAATTTCTTACCGTAAATATATCAACTTCATTTTTGTTTAGTAATATGCTTTGCTAAGCACTTAATTTGGACAACTTTAAAGGCGATTTTCACAGTATTTAGATTTTCATGCAACCTGAAAAAAAAGGGTTATAGCGAATTTACTTTTCTTGCAGTTGTGAGTTAATATCTCGCTATTCTATGGTCACCTGTTTCTGCCACTTAACAAAAAAGAAAAAAGGTAATTGACTTTTTATTTCACAATTGTGACTTTTTCTCACAATTGCGAGATACAAATTCTTATTCTGACTTTTTTCCTCAGAACTGTAAGTCAGTAAAATTCTGAGAACATATCAGTCTTATTTCTCCCCCAGAATTGGACTTTATAATTCGCAATTGTGAGTTTATATCCTGCAATTCTGAGAAAAAATAAATCTGAATTGTGAGTTTATATCTCGCATTACTTACTTCAAAATTCACAATTTATTTGACACATTTATGAGAAAAATTGTCAGAATTTTGAGACGTAAACTCACAATAGCAAGAAAACAAATGTCAGAATTGTGAGATAAAAAGTAGCAATTATCTTTTATGTTTTTATTATTCAGTGGTGGAAATGGGCTTCCATGCAATTCAGAGTTTATACCACGCAGTTTTTTTTCCCTCAGAATTGCGAGGAAAACAAGTCTGAATTTAGTTTTTTTTTGTTCTGTGACAGAAAAGGCATTTCATGACCCTAACCATGATTGCTACTTAAAGTTGTACCTTTTTGTATAAACCAGATTTGACAATTTGTCACCTTGTCGGAATTAAGTTGTCAAGAGTTTGTTGGCGTGTCATCAGGTGACTTCACTCACATATACATCCATTGATCTTATTCATCACTGTGATGTGTCATCCAGATCTCAGAAATCATATATAACCATGTGCATCAAATGGGGGCATAAATCGTCTATTTTATAGTGGTTTTAAATGTTGCTCCTCAATTGAGTTTTTGTTTTCATCGCAAGTGTCACTCAATGTGAAGCTGTTTTTAAATTGAAGCCAGACTCGTCATTCATTCGTTATGAATGAGTTGAAGTACCATTCATTTGTAAATTGTATAATTCACTGGATTATACAGGAACAAGACATGGTTATTTAAAGCAGTTCACACAAAAATGAAATTCCTGTCTCTCTTACCCTCATGGAAGCCAATAATGACAATGTCATTCATTCTCACATCTTGTGAACAAACTTTATCAAATACAACTTGAGAGCAATGGAATGGCATTTCCATGACATTTTTTTTTTCTCATAAATGAATCATTTGGCCTTAGAAACAAAGTTAAAAAGCAGATAATTGTTCTTGTTGGGTTCCTTTTTCCCTTCATCCTGGTTCCTCTTATCTCTCTGGATCTCAGAACTAATAATAATTACAATCATCCTCTCCACCTCAGCCTGTAAGTAATGAAAACATTGTGCTTCATATGAACGTGTCCCTCTCTTTGCTGCCCCCACGTAGGACCCTGTTTGTCCCCAGTTGCTTATGCACACACTCAGATACAGTTACAAACACAATGTAACTGTTATGCACAAAAATATGATTGATTCCATAGAATCGAATCAGTGGAACTAATTCTGGTTTTAATTAAGCTAATGTAATTAGCTTGAGCCTCTCGCTTTGGATACATTTTTGTCAAAGGCTTTAATTTGCAGAATTGAATTGAAAACTAATTGTCAATTAATTAAGCTCTGACAGTACTGTGGCAGAAGGCTTTATCACATTATGCCACTGTGATTGTTTACTTTTGGTAATCGTGTATTTGCAGAACCAAAGAACGAGCTATTCCTGTTTTACGGAAAAGGACGACCGGGGTTATCAGAGGTCTGGATATGAATATCAAGTCTGGAGATGAACATTTGATTCAAATCGAAGGGCTCGTGAGTCCCAGAGCGCTGGATTTCCATGCAGAGACTAGCTTCATCTACTTTGCCGACACCACAAGCTTCCTAATTGGACGGCAGAAGATTGATGGAACCGCTCGAGAAACGATCCTTAAGGACGGTATGTTTACTGGGACTTCTCCAAGATTAATGTTAGCTTTTGTGTAATTTTGTTGTGCCGTACCGCAGTTGTATTGCATAAAAAGCTCTTAAATATTCTCTAATAAACTCATTTTCGCGTTGGCTCTGTGATTAATCACCTGTGCAACCATGCGGCCTGGTATGTTAGAATCAGGCCACCTGTACTTGAACACTTCTGTTGCCGTTGTTTTCAAAATGGGAAGTTATTTATCATACATTTTGTGCAATTCAGTCATCGGGGATGCTCGCTGGTCGATATCGCATAATTTCAGTGGGAAGAATTAGAGGAGGACAGTGATTAATTGAGCTGTCTTTGATGCCATCAAGCTAAAAGAACAACATTTTCTAAATTTCTTTCTGCTCTCTTTTTTGCCAGAGCTGGATAATGTTGAGGGTATTTCAGTGGACTGGATTGGTAATAACCTGTTCTGGACAAATGACGGTTATAGAAAGACTATCAGTGTGGCCGGGCTGGACCGGCCCTCGCAGACCAGGAGAACGCTTTTAGAAGGCAATATGTCTCATCCCAGGGCCATTGTTGTGGATCCTCTAAACGGGTAAGCTCATGATACCTTTCCTGCTTACAGAAGCATTTAAAAGATTCTTCTGCAGGGATTTCAGTCTGCTAAAGCCTTGGACGAAATCCATCTATTTAGAGCGCACTGGGAGCAGGATGTTTGCCCTTTGCGCTTAGAGATTTCATCAAGGAATTTTGACAACCCTGTGATTCCTCTGGTTTCATTAACAAAAAGCACTGTGGTGGTATTAGATGACAGTACCATGGTAATTTTGTATATATTATGGTGCTGTACTACCACAATATTTACATATTTTGAATTCCTAGCTATTATTATAATATATGTATAAAAGTAAAAAATACACATGCTAATACTATAGTACTTGATATACTGAATAATTACAATTTTCATAACTGTGGTACATTCGCAGTGCTGGGTAGATTACTTGCAAATTGTAGTCCATTACTGATTACAAATTACATGATAAAAACTGTAGCTAGTAACATAATATGGTTTACATATATTAGGTAATGTAGTCTGACTATTAATTAATTACTTGTAGATTGCTTTTGATGTTACTAATTTATCACAGACTTGAAAGGGATTGTTGTGTTCTTTGTTTATGAAACAAAACATTACAAAACAAAATAACATTTATTCAATTCATGATTAAATGCATTAAACCTTACATTAGAGCAGGGTTTCCCAAACGTATATACAGGCTGTATATAAGTGGTAGGTTTATTTAATTTACCAGCTTACGACTACCAGCTAGAAACCAGCAACAATGATCCAAAACCAGCTTTTCAGCTAGAAGTCTAACCGTTGTCTTTATAGTACTGATTTGTGGCATTCAAATCCTGCATCTCAGGGAATTTCCCAATTGCTAAATGGTGTCTAGTATTGGATGTTGGTGTCACCGTTGAGATTCTTAACTAGCTCGAAGCATGGTGAACTATATTTACCAGAAACACCATGGTGGTGGTTTGGTGGAAATCTTGGCTACGCTACCAGTTATAAAAGGCATGGGCAACTCTGGCATTCGAGATTCAGCAGTGTTTATGCTTCATTTAATTTCTACTCGGAAGCTGGCAATTCCAAGTTCCCTGAAGCTGGGACGCCCTCCTGATTTCTGACTCAGAATGTCAGAGGAATCGCAACAACTCCAACTTCAGAATCCATTTTGGTTGCATAGTGCATCAACAGAACATAAACAGTAGTAAAATATGTTTATTAGCACTTATGTTTGTCTTTGTCTCAATAAACTTAGTGGTGCACACACTAATATTCAATCTATATTTGTGGACATGAAACTATGGCATCATCTTTTATTCGACTTGCATTGCTAACAATGGACAGGTCCATCTTGCTTATCTGACTTCTGTCCTGGAACACGGTCCACTTGGGGGTAAAGCTCCAACATCTTACTTCCAAGGTAAATCAAATGCTGCATTAGGTACAACCCTAATCCAACACACCTGAAAAATCTAACCAAATTATTGAAGATTACAAGCAGGTGTTTTTGAGTGGAGTTGGTGCTAAACTTTTTAGAACAGTAGATCTCCAAGGCCAGATTTTCTCCAACTTGAGGATCCTAAATCATTATGGAAGGTTTTAAAGAAGATTGTGGCAATGGGAAAATCTGAACCTACCTCAATTAATATAGGTTAGATGTGAATGTAGAATATGATAAATTAATAGTTGCAAATAAATTTAATAACTTTTTTTTACATCTGTAGCTACTAATTTAACGGAACAGCTTCCCATGAGTAAGGGAAGCTATGGGATTGAATTTGTCAGAAGGTTTTATGAAGGAAAGGGTGTATTGTCAAACTATTTTTATTTCTGTAAGGTTTCGGTAGAAGATCTCCAAGGCCAGTGTTTCCCACCCCTGAGACACCAGAACAACTCCTATCTGTATTAAACCATCTAGAGCAGAATGGAAGTTAATTCTGGTCTAAGCTGGTCCTCTTCAGCAGGGTGTCATGATCTTAATTCTTAAAGATATAATCTCTCACTTGGTTTCTCAGATGGATGTATTGGACGGACTGGGAGGAGGATGAGTTAATTGACAGCAGAGGAAGGATAGAGAAGGCCTGGATGGATGGATCTCACCATCAGATCTTTGTCACATCCAACATGCTGTGGCCTAACGGCCTCACTTTGGACCACTTCTCCAGCGTCATGTACTGGTGTGACGCCTACTATGACCACATTGAGAAAATCTACCTCAATGGCAGCCACAGAACGGTTAGTAAATGAGTGAGTCGGTTCTTTAGTTCTCAGACACCTCCATTTTATCTCTATGTTCATCTAAATATTTCCTTTGACTCACAAACCTGATCTACTTTTCACAGGTCGTGTACAGTGGGAAAGAGTTGAATAATCCATTTGGGATTGCGCATTACCAGAATTACATATTCTGGACGGATTACATGAATGCCTCGATATTCCGTCTGGATTTTTCATCCAATGATGTTGCCCTAATGCGGGCTGAAAGACCACCTCTCTTTGGAATTCGGGTGTATGACCCGCAGAGCCAGAAAGGTAAATATGAATATTTATGCTGTAGATTTGAAGCCATAATGAATTCTTGAAGTCTTGCCAAGGGCTGCAATGATACAGAAGGACTTTGATGTCTAGCTATTGACTGTCTTACAGAAACTCTAAGATTTAAATCGCCCAAGTTCTGAGGGGCGCTCCGATATTTTATATATCATCATCCCATAGCTTTGCCTCGAGGCCAAATCCTTTGTTGGCACACACTTGGTATACCATACGATATATGGAAAATAAATATATTGCCCCATATGCCTTCACCTTTTAAACAGCTGAACATTATAGAAACAAATGCCACACTGACAAGTCCCTGAATTTGAATAAATGCTTTGCAACGGATATTCCCTGAGTAGGATACTTAATGGTAATTTTAAACTTAAGACTTCATGATCCAAGCATTTTTTAGGGCCCATATCAAATAAGCCTAACTTCTCTCATATTTTAAAGGCTAATTTGAAGGTAATTGCAGGAAATTTGTGTGATTTGTCATTCCGAGGTTTTGGATCCAGATCTTCATATGTCTCCAGTGACAAGCAATTGTTCTGAGGAACTGGGCAGTTTTTTGGTGCCTATGCTCAGTTTTGTGACATTTTTCTCCATCACCCTGCTGTGCAGAAATGAGTACATTACAGTAAATTACAGAGTAATTTACAAAGACAAAATTACACCACTGAAGGTGACCTTTTCTTGCACTTAACTGCTATATTTGGTAGCTTAACTTGTTCTTTATGGGATAAAATGGCATTGATTGAAACAAACCTCATAGTTCTAGACGTCTTTGGTGTTGGGGGTAATGATGAATATTCATTTTGGTCTACAACTTTTGTTTAAGGTTAATCGCTGTGGCGGCTCTGTCGAGTTACTCATATTCTGGTAGAGATACTAAATGTGTAGCCAATGGCAGGCCAGGATTGACCCAGCCATTTCATGTACAGTAGGAATATAAATAAGTAGGTAACCTATGCTTAAATCATTCTCAAACTCCAATGACCCGATAAATAAAAAGACAAACTAAGGTATAGCAGCTATCCAGTTTAAATATCCGCAAATGGGTCTCAAAAAGGTATCCAAATGAGACTTCAATGGATGCTGGAGCTGTTGGAAACTTTGCCAAAGTGGTCGATAGTTGTAATTCATAAGCTGTTGTTCTTAACAAACAGCTTGAAAATCATGTTTATGCTACGCTACTGATGTTGATCAGATGTTTGGTGCATCGTTTCGGCACCTGTGATTAAAGCTATTGGCAGTTGTAAGCACCCGTGAGTGTGCAACATAGGGGGTCTGAAACACTGTGGGGGACGGCACTGCCCACTGAAGCACATTGGATAGCGAATTCACACGCTAAGCTAATGCAGCCAAGTGGAACTGTGTTGAATATATAATAACCTGCTAGTGCATTTAGCTTTTAGTGGAAATGACAAGCCTTTGTTTATGAAATCTAAACTTTTACTAAAAATGCCTGGCTGTTTTATCATACTTGTATCATAAAATGTTTAGTGTTTCCCTCAGGAAATGACATAGATGTCTGAACGGTTTTGTCTTTATCTGTAAATGCATTATAGAGCCAAAAAGAGAGACTTTTTCATATCTGCTATGTGATTTATCAGCTTCTCCTCCTAAAAGTACTTTAAAATGCAACAATAACATGTTTAACTATTTAAAAATGATTTGTATATATGGTAATATGCACTCACGGTGCATTATGATATTTTAGCGACTAAAAGCAAAAAGCACTGCTTGTTCAGTTAACGTGATCCGCATTAATCTGCATTAATCTCTGCAGATGATTCAGTGGACACATGTCCCGTGGAGTCCAATTGATGCCATTCTTCACTGGGAGTCTATGCCAGATACTAGCATCATTGATTTTAATGGAGCAAAGATCAATATTAATTTGACAAGAGGCTCTGAGCATGACATTTCATGTCCTATCCGGATGCTGGGCTTCTCTGGGAGAGCTATTTGCATTGGAAAAAGCATTTAATTGTTCATTTGGAGTGCTTGGACATGCTGTTTGTTGAAGTCTGGGGTAACGCATTTAGTTTAATGCTTATGCTCTTGTTTCTTGTGAGCTTGTGTAGAGCAATTAAACCCTACAAAAAAATATGAGCCGATGTCATTAACATGTAACTTGTTCAAATGATTTTAGTGAATCTAAAGATGGTTCACGTAAAATAACTGGTTCAAGTAAATGATTCACTGATCCACTTAAGAGTTAAGTGCAGCTACATTTAGTGATGGACACTTTTGAACCTCTGCTATGTGAAGCATTGAAACCTGTTTAAAATTGAAATTGTGAATAATTTGTTTCGCAAGTGGTTCGGAGAACATATCAAACAGCCTATGTTACGTGATTTCAGTAAACCAGGCTTTATTACATCATAACTGTTTCGCAACATTTCAAAATTTCAGTGGTTCGCCATTGGGTTATGCAAATCATGCGAGTTAATTAAAATCGCCCCCCAGTGGTGAGACATTGATTCAGCGTGTATGGTTTTTACCTGATCTCAGATCAGTTTAATCAATTTGTAGACATTTGTGTAATTGAAAATATGTGTAGTGGTTAATAGTCTCTTACTGGCCTGTTTAGACAAGCTCTCCATAAAAAAAACCAAACAAAAAAAAACTGCAAATTATTAATAATTATTAAAAAAAATAATAGAAAAACACATTATACAGACACTTCATATTTAATGGTATTTTATTATTTTTATTGCATTTAAGGTATTATACTTTTTAAGAATATATTTGCAATGGGTTTGTAAAAACTGTTTTATGCATGTTTTGGCCTGAGTTTTTGTTGCATTTACATAGTTTTGACCAGCAGGTGTAAGTCAGCATGTGTATTGTTTTTTGCGCTTCAAAACTGTGAATCACTTTGCGAAGCATTTGGTTCAGTTGATTTGAAGCATCAAAAAGGTTTGTTACTCCCATCACTATATACATTCACTATACTTTAGGGAATGTTCATAAGCAAAATTCAGTCGTTTCAATAGGAATTCACATGACTGGAAAGTTTCCGTCAAGATTAAAATGATTTCCTAATTCAGTTTATGTAAATTTGTTATGTAAATGTGGCTGTTGAGCAACAGGAACTGCACTAATATTCATTAATCTTTTTTCTAGCCATTAGTTGACAAAAAATAGTGCAATATTTTAATTATATTTCAGCTAACTATTTTTGTTCAGTAATGACTTTTTCAACTCTATATAACGCTATATCAATAGGTTATGTTATTGTTGTATTTAGTATACATTTATATTTTCAATATAGTTTTGTCACCATTATTAACATTTTTCTTTGGTTTACAGCCACATAAACAAATTATATACATAAAATAGTATTTACTTAAGTAGCTATAATTTGTGTGTTTAGATTTTATAGTGTAGCTAACTAACTAATGCAGCTTCTCCAACACATTTTGAACATTAACATACTATGAAAATGATGGTTTATGTCACATCTTCAAACATGTATAATGTCTCCAAACTGCATTAAATATAACATTTATCTTTCTTTGCATTTTTCCTTAGGTAATAACCAGTGTTCGGCAAATCACGGTGGCTGCGGCTCTTCAGCTCTATGCCTTGCTACGCCTGCAGGTCGCATATGCGCCTGTGCAGATGGCCAACATCTGGAGAAAGATAACGTCACCTGTTCATGTAAGCTTCTATTAGTCGTTTATATCATGATTCAGGCATAATACGATATATGAACAGTAATTTGCACAATATGAGCGACAGAATTATTACTGGCAACTGAAAATTTGTTGCATCATGTGTGGTTAGAGCTGATGTAATTGATTGTTATTCTGGGAATTATAAGTGGTATGTGGTAGAGCAGAATATGCAGATTTTGTATTGGCACCTGCAGGCTAGTCAATAATGGTGGCAGTTTGTGGGAAATATGACAACAGATCAGATATGTTTATGTTAATCTGAATATGTCCATTGATTTCTATTTCCAGTGGGGGATGTAAATATCTCCGCTCAACCTGTGGTTTGGCTGTAACTGTGTTTGCATGTGGTTTGGCCTTAAATCCATTGTAAATTCATGTGGATTCAATTTACTGCAGAAATGACTTCCTATTTTGTGGGAATTTTGTGGTAACTTTTTATTTTGTGTATCATTATATGTATACGGTGGAATGTGTACCTGGTTTAAGCATGATTTAGAACTAAAGAACTGGCCACTTTTAACACTTGAGTTGGAAATTGAGTTGAATAGGCCATGCTACACATGAAGTTAAATTGAAATCACAGGAAGTAGAATTTTCTTTTTATAATTCCAATTCAGATAAATGTAACAATCAAAATAAATTATTTGATATAACACAACTTTTACAACAAAACATACCTAATTGCATCACTAATTCAGTAATTATGGTGATGATCTTTAAGTCTGTTATTCTAAAGCCTTAATTACATAGATTCAACAAGGTACATTCCGGTCCATATTGACATGATAGCATCACGCAGTTACTCCAGATTTGTCGGCTGCTCATCCATTATGTGTTCCACCACATCTCAAATGTGCTCCTATTGGATTGAGATCTTGACTGTGGAGGCCATTTGAGTAAAGTTAACTCATTGTCATGTTCAAGAAACCAGTCTGATATGATTTGAGCTTTGTGACATGGTTCATTGTCCTGCTGGAAGTAGCCATCAGAAGATGGGTACACTATAGTCATAAAGGGATGGACATGGGGAATGGCTGTGGCGTTTAGAGCTCAGTGGTAATTTATAGCCTGAATGCACTGTAGTCACTTTGGTTAAGCGTGTTAAAATGCATAAATGTAAATGATGCTAACTGAACCAAGGGGTGTATGTAGGGGCCAATGTGTGCCATATATATATATATATTGCCTACACCACCACCACCAGCCTGAACTGTTGAGACAAGGCAGGATGGATCCATACTCATGTTCTTTAATGCCAAATTCTGACCCTACTGATTCCCAGGCCTCTGTGGCTCTCTAATGGCCACCGGAGGGCACCTTCTCAATTACTGACCAGTGTGGACTACATTACCCATATGCCCCGTGCGGTCTAATCACCATCAGGTGTTCCCAACCCTCATATAAACTGGTTCCAGACTCTTATTCAGCACCAAGTATTGTTTAGCTTGTTTAGCAACTTGCGTTTATTCCCGATTGACTCTGCCTGTGTATGGTAGACCCTCTGCTTTGTTACCGACCACCCTGCCTGCTGCCTGCTCACTAAAGCCTGGTAATCGACCTTGATTCTGTTTATCTGTTACATCCTTGACGCTGTTGTTAGATCCCTGCCTGGTTGTACTACGTTTTCATTAAACATTGCAAATGGATCCGAATGCCCCTGACTCTTCACTACACCTACCATCTGAATGTCGCAGAAGAAACAGAGACTCTTTTTCCAATCTTCTATTGTCCAATTTTGGCGAGCCTGTGCAAATTGTAGCCTCCGTTTCCTGTTCTTAGCTGACAGGAGCGGCACCCGGTGTGGTCTTCTGATGCTGTAGCCCATCTGCTTCATATATATATATATATTTACCTTTATGCATTTAGCAGATGCTTTTATCCAAAGTGAATGTTTACAAAAATGTAAGGGGTGTACTCTCTTCTCTGAGATACTGCATGCATATATATACTCACTTCTCTGAGATACTATATATATATATATATATATATATATATATTTCCTTAGTCTTAAACTAGTAGCCTCAAACTTTTGGACCCTATTGTATTAAGATGCATTTAAGAAAATGACAAACAAACAAACATACAAATAAATAAGCTCAATTTAAATTCAGAAAGTGTGTGCATGCCAGTGTTATGTTAGTATGTTATATTAATAGTATTACTATTATAGTTTTGTTAATATTTTGTATTTTTATATGTTCTGTTTTTATTTTAGTTTTAGTAATTTGTTTTTGTTTAGTGTTTTTGTCATGTTTATGAGCTTTTTAAGATATGTATGTATAGTTTTTTATGAAGTTTTACTTTTTCGTTTTGGTTTATTTTATTTGTTATTTTAGTACTTCACAAAAAAATAGAATAATAATAATTAAACACCTGAAATTAAACAAACATATCTATTGTCTGTCTATCTATTTTAAGGGTTTTGGTTTTAGTTAGCAATAATAACCCTGACACAGAGAGAAAAGGCTGTGTGTGTGTGTGTTCTTTCTCTAACATCTTGTTCCTGCACTTTTCAGCCCCATCAGAAGTCACTAAGACAAAGCACTGCGGCTCAGTGGAGTTTCAGTGCCAGAACCAGCGTTGCATTCAGCTCTTGTGGAAGTGTGATGGGGATGATGACTGCTCAGATGGCAGCGATGAAGATCCACACCTCTGCTGTAGGTCTTCTCGCACTTTTGTAGTCCAAACATGAACCTACAGAAACAAAGGCTGTGTCCACATCGGAAAACTAGAGGAATGCCTACTTCATAATCTGTACACTGTAGACCAGCACAGCCTGAAGGTGGACATTTTGTATTATTATTTTTTTTACAATTTGAATAAAAGTCCTTCTCCTTGCTTATATATACACATATATATTGTGGCGGGAAGAGCAAACGACAGACACAGTGGGTGTAGCGTCAGGCCCCGGAGAGGCTTTTATTCAACAGAAATAATACAAATAAAGTATCCAAAGGGGAAAAATTTCCAAAATAAACAGGGAATCTGGTGTCCTCGTCGTGCTGCTGGGTTCGTAAAGGATGGGCAGTGTTCAGAAGGAGGGGGTCCAAGGAAGGGGCGGAGTCCGGTGGCTGCACGGGGCTCTTAATGCATGGTTATTCCTTCTGGAGCATCAGTGAGCATTTGAATCTTCTGTAATAATTGCAAACGAGTCCCTCAGTTGTCCTCGGTGTGAAAAGATGGATCTCAAAATCATACAGTCATTGTTGGAAAGGGTTCAAATACAGAAAAATGCTGGAAAACCAAAGAATTTGTGGGAGCTGAAGGATTTTTCTGAAGAATAGCTGGACGTTTAACTGTTCAGGACAAACAATGGACTCATGAACAACTATCAGTAAACAAAAAAACAGCTGTGGATCATTCAGTTAACAACACAGTATTAAGAGTTAAGCGAATGTAAACTTTTGAATGGGGTAATTTTTATAAATTCAACTATTTTCTCTCGTGGACTATATGTAAACATATTTTATGTGAAATATCTTATTCAGGTCAGTACAAAATAAACAATAGCATGCATTTTGTATGATCCCTCTCACTTGGTAAAATAATCAACATTTTGCAGATTCTGCAAGGTGTATGTAAAATTTGACTTCAGCGGTATATATATGTATGTATGTTATGGTAATAAAATGAACAAAATAAAAAAAATGTTGTTTATATATATATATTTGTTTACTATTCCTATTATTGGTTTAAAAAATATGGTCTATACATATAGTATAAATAGTACATAAAACCTTTATGCATGCACACAAATACTATTATTATAAATGTATATTAAAAACTATATTTTGTATTGTTTAAAATTATAGGTTGTATGTGCTTTTTATAATAAAAATGTAAAGAAAAATATACAACTAGTAATTAACCTAGCATTTAAATATGTAAAATAATCAAATCTACACTAAAATTATATTATTGTTAATATTTAATGAAATGATGAACAGTACATTTTAGTATTGTTTATCAAAACCTATCATGTAATTTAGAAGCCTTAGAAATTTGCATTTCAAATGTGATACAGAAAGCATCAGGGTTAAAAATCATGGTTGATGCACCTTACTTTGAAAAGAAAGATCAAGTTGAGCACATTGCATTGTGGGATACTGTGTGCCACAGTATGTTAGTATGACACATCACAAAACATTTGGATACCCAGATGATTTCAGATGAATTTGTGTTACCAATTGACAGGCTGTTTGTTTCTCCTCAGCCAATCGCAGCTGCCCAGCGGACCAATTTAAATGCTTGAACAACCGCTGTATCCCGAAGAGATGGCTGTGTGATGGCACCGACGACTGTGGCAGCAACGAGGATGAGTCCAACCGCACCTGCTCGGGTGAGCTTCACTCTGGAGCCCTGTCCTACATGGACGGCCCCGTACATGTGCCCAGCCATCCGGAACAACCTCACAAACCGGCCCCACCACTGGGAGACACATTGCTCGCTGTAGGCTACTCGCGCTCAAAGCTAGTGCCATTTGATAATATGTTGCTTTGAGAGGAGGAGGAGTCTAACATGACATCCCCCCCATATAATTTCCCATCGGTAGGGGCCCATGTCACACATTACCTCCGGTCAGAGCGACTGCGTGGACACGAAACTAGGTTCGCCCATGTAATTCATCATGCACTTGGTGGGATTTACACCTGACACACGTCTGTTTCGGCCCAGTGGGCTCGAGTCCTTCTTGAGCATTTCCGCATCTTTTTTGGGTCGTCGATTGTGAATGACCAAGTCTGTCAAGTTTACACCTCCTGGAAGGATCCGATATCTAATTTACTTTTAGATTGAACCATATCTTGAGGTGTAAATCTCTAGAAGTCGTCATCCAAGCTGTCTCCTTCTTTGGGGGTTTTCCTAAGATCGGGATGGATACGTAATCCAAAACATCAATATCGCCGTTAAGATGTTGTGTTTATGTCACATCGTGTTGCCGGAGCCATATCATGCCAATTGATAAAAGGGCTGCGAGTCACACATTTCACCAAAAGACACCGGTCGATTTAATTTAGATAGCCTACAGACAAAGTTCCCTTTGTGGGAAATACAATTTTCTAATCTAATCTCTAAAAGAAGAATTCGGAGCAAATCAATGACAAGTGTTTGGGAGAGAAGGAAAGAGGGAAGGAGATTTTGTGCCAGCTTGTAATTTACAGTCGTCTTATCTGTCAAGGAAATTCCAGCTTTTTGGGGTGGATTCATTCCTGTTGCTTTCAGACAGACTTTACATTTTAGGATATAATTCAATATTTATTTATTTGCAATTGATTTAAATGATAGGTTTTATGTAATATTTGTATTAAAATATATATAAAAAAATAATTAAATCTGTAAAAATAAATATATTACATTTAAAATACATTAAAAAATATTATTATACTTACTATTTCATAGTAACAATAACACTGAGTATGTAAGCATTGTTTATTCTTTTTTATATATTATAAAATATATAAAGTGTGTGTATCTATCTATCTATCTATCTATCTATCTATCTATCCTATCTATCTATCTATCTATCTATCTATCTATCTATCTATCTTTATATAGTACAAATAGTACATGAAATCTATCATTTATATTTATAAAAAATAATATTATACTAATATTAACACTATATAATACAATATTTGATTTTATTATGTTTTGTATTGATTTAATTTAATGTTTAGGTTTCATGTGCTATGTAATGAAAATTATTTGTTATTGATTTGTAAAATATGTAAAACCTATAACTTTAACCTGTCTGTCTAAGTAGAATGTTATATTATTATTATGCTTAATATTTTGAATATGTTCGAAAATGTTATGTTATATAAATAAATGTTATGTTATATAAAAAATGGTAATATGATTAATAATATATATAATTTATATTGTTATATATATATATATATTTTTTTTTTTGTTTGTTTGATTAGTTTTTTTGTGGCAACAAGTTGCAAAAATCCTTTTTCATAAGAACTGCTAATTAACATTCGAACAATTAGTTCCCGGGTTGCTGTCATGAGAGACTTGAAAACATTTTCAAAATTATATTTTAAAAAGTCACCAAATAAATGATCCATTTTCTTGAATATTTACGATTTTAACTCAATTCTGTCTTCAAAGGCGCCTTCAGTACAAGGTCGCTTTCAAACCTGGAATTTCAAAATGATATCTTGAGGGAACTAATTAATCGTCTAGAAAGTGTAAAGGGGAAAAAAATGCCTAACTCCTGTAATTAAGTAGCTCTGACTAGCAAGACTTACAGGCTAAAAACGAGAAATAATAATAAGTAACATAAAAGGGTTTCACACGTTTCATACCCTCTGAAGATGAATAGATTATTAAGATCAATCGACATTGACTTTTTGGCAAGACTCCCAAGATGACGCTCCGATGGAAACGTTCTCATTAGCAGGGTTCAGAATACACCTACTGAAAAACTGAAATTTGAATAAAAAATTGGTAGAAGTGAGTACCAAAATAAACTTCAGGCATACTGTAGCTAAACTATGACGAACTAGCTATTCTTGCCAATTGACACATTATTCATTTATATCACCACATTGTGCTCGTTTCATATTTTAGCATGTTACTTGTTCTACATTGATATGCATAAAATGGGTAAACAACCAAACTTGTGGTCTGTTACTCTGTCAGAATTAAAGTCCGCACCTGTTCGGCTGTATGTTCCAGTTTGCTTGCCTTCTTCGTTCAAAGCTTCATAAAACAACACTACCTGACCTTCAAAGGTTATTCAAACACCTGCAGTCCTTTTGCAGCAACATTGGAAGATGCTAGAAATGCAGGGAGTCTTCTATTCCTGGTTTTCAGTTATTGATTAAAATGTATAGTTTAACCAAATATGATAATTCAGTTTTAATTTCCTATAATGTTGTTCCGAACTTGCATTACAGTAGATGTATTCTTACATCAAGCACAAACGTAGATATTTTTGAGATTGTTTGGGAATGTTAGATATATAGATATATAGATATATATATATAGATAGATATATATATATATATATATATATATAGATAGATAGATAGTATACATATTAGGTCTGTCTACGTATATATATAGCATAGGTATATGCTATATATATTCATATATATATATATATATATATATATATATATATTAGGTCCGTCTACGTTAAAGCATAGGTATATACTTAATTTCATGATAAGTGTGTGATTAATCATGATTAAACATTATAATCGATTGACAGCGCTATATATATATATATATATATATATATATATATATATATAGTGGTTGGGTGGAAGGATACCTCGCGACAAGGAGAGCTCAGTTTAAGTCCCCAGAGCGTGGATTTTATTATTGAGGGTGAAAAGTGTTGGTGCTCTTGCTTGCTGTGGTGCTCTCAGTCATGTCCAGGCATGGGTGAATCCGTGAGATGTTCGTAGCGGTGCTGATCGGTTACACGCTGCTGTCTGGAAAGGAACCGAGAGAAGGTTAGGCTGCCATCTCATGGAGAGGTTTCACACCCTTCGTCTGGGAGCATGCTGACTATGTGCAGGTGGGTTGATGAGCCGCAGGTGTGGCCGATTTGCCCGTGATGACTGGTGAGCAGGTGCTCCTCTTGAGTTTCTAGCGCAACACTGATTTGGACTCGGGACGCTCGTCCCCCCCAAAGCGTTGTCCTGGGCCTGACCGAATGATGTGGTGTTGTAGGGGAGACACAAGGGGTGGGTTGGGAGTGACCCCTGACAGACTGACCAAATCCAGCTGACCAGCTGACCCCTGACAGCTGACCAAATCCGGGAGAGGCCATCGGCGTTAGAGTTGCCCACTCAAGCCAGATGTTACACCAGGAAGTGGAATTTCTGGAGCACAAGGAACCATCTTGTCACCCTGGCATTCGTGTCTTTGGTCCGGGCCGTCCACTGGAGGGGCACATGGTCCGTAACGAGGGTAAACTTACGGCCCAGGTGGTAGTAGCGCAGCTCTAGGACTGCCCACTTGATGGCCAGAGCTTCCTGTGTCGGAGGCATCCATTTGCAGCAGGAAGGGGCAGCAGAAGTCCGGGGCTCGCAGGATCGGCTCCGAGGTGAGCGCTGTCTTCACATTCTGGAAGGCCTCCTCCGCTTTGGGTGTCCAGTACACCTTCTCTGGCTGCCCCTTCCTGGTCAGGTGTGTCAGGGGGGCGGCTAAGGAGGACAAGTTAGGGATGAAGCAACGATAATACCCCGCCAACCCCAAGAAGGCTCGTACCTGGGACTTTGTGCTGGTTTTCGGGGAGGACCGGACTGCTTCCACCTTCTTTTCCTGGGGCTTAATGAAGCCCCGTCCGACCTGGAAGCCCAGGTACTTTGCCTCAGATAGGCCCAGGTTACATTTGCTCCATCAGCACCCTCCGCAGGTGGTCTTCCCAATGCTCGGAGTGGATTACCACGTCATCCAGGTGTGCTGCGTCATAAGACTGGTGAGCCCACAGCAAGATGTCCATCATGCGCTGGAACGTGGCAGGAGCCCCGTGCAGCCCGAAGGGAAGGGTCCGGGTATTGCCAATGTCCACTGGGGTTGTTGAAGGCGGTCTGGGGTTTGGCAGTTTCAGAGAGTGGCACTTGCCAGTACCCTTTTGTGAGGTCAAGTGTGGAGATGTACTGGGCCCTACCGAGGCGATCCAGGAGCTCATCCACCCAAGGCATTGGGTAGCCGTCGAACTCAGAGACTTCGTTGAGGTGGCGGAAGTCATTGCAGAAGCGGAGGGTGCCATCTGGTTTTGGTACCATGACGATAGGGCTGGACCAAGGGCTGTTAGATGGTTCAATCACCCCCTAACTTCAGCATTTGTTGGATTTCCTCAATAGCCCGCTGAAGAGCTTATGGGACTTGATAGGGCCGTTGCCTTACGATGGTTCCTGTTGGCGTGCAGATCTTGTGATGGAGGAACCTGGGTCTGCCCGGGGGTTGGAGAGAACACATCAGAGAACTGACCGACCAGGTGCTGCAGCTCGGCTTTCTGAGCCGCCGACAGCTGTAGATTGACATCCACGACCACTGCCTCCACGGTGGTGAGGGTGGCGAGCTGGTCCCTTGTCCCCACCCATTTCTTTAGCAGGTTGATGTGATATAGCTTGTCTGCCCTCCGCCGTCCCGGCTGGCGAACCCGGTAAGTGACGGGACCGATCTTCTCCGTGACAGTATACGGGCCTTGTCAGCTGGCCAGGAACTTGCAGGCGGAGTTGGGGACAAGGACCTTCACTCGGTCTCCAGGTTGGAACTCTCGAGGTTGGGCAGCTCGGTTGTAATGTCGCTGCTGAGCCTTGGTGAGGTGTTCCCGAACTAATGGCATAACCCGGTCGATCCGTTCCCTCGTCTCCTTAACATGTTCGATCACTGAGTGGTGGGGCGCGGGCTGTTGTTCCCACGCCTCTCTTGCTACATCCAGTAGCCCCTGGGGCTGGTGGCCGAACAGTAGCTCGAAGGGGGTGAAGCCGGTCGAAGCCTGAGGTACCTCCCGTATCCCAAACAGTACATATGGCAGCATGAGGTCCCAGTCTCGCTTGTCCTCAGCTGCCACGCATCGCAGGATCTGTTTGAGCGTTTGGTTGAATCGTTCCACTAGGCCATCAGTCTGGGGTTGTAAATGGAGGACTTCAACTGCTTCACCTTGAGTAGGGTGCATAGGTTAGCCATTTGCCAGGACATGAAGGGGGTCCCCTGGTTGGTCAGTATCTCGGCGGGATGCCTACCTGGCTACAGAGCAGGAAGAGCTCGTGGGCGATGGACTTGGCGGTGGCCTTTCGAAGGGGCACTGCTTCCGGGTATCGGGTGGCATAGTCAACGATGACCAGGATGTGTTCGTGGCCCCGGGCGGACTTAGGCAATGGCCCCACCCCGATACGCTCGAAGGGAACCTCGATGACGGGCAGCGGAATCAGCGGGCTGAGGGGAGGCGTCCTCGGAGACGTTTTCTGGCAGGTTGGGCAGGACTGACAAAAGCGCTTGACTTCAGCCTCCATTCCTGGCCAGTGGAAGCGGTCACGGATCCGTTGGGTGGTGTTGGCTGCTCAAAGGTGGCCGGCAAGCGGGTGCGAGTGGGCCAACTCCAGCACCGTCTCAGTCTTCGTCTGTGGCACCACCAGTAAGGTATTTTCATCCCCCCCTTCACTGCGCGACACAGTAGAGCAGGCCGTTTCGGATGCTCTGCTACCTGGGCCGCTGTGGGCTCGCCATTCAATAGCCAATGTTTAGCGAGACGGGACAGTTCATCGGCTCGGGCTGGGAGATGGGGTTTTTACTCCCAGTCATGGATGTACTGGGCCGCACAGACTGGATAAAGCCCCAAGCGGGCCAGGATTTCCTTCTTGAGCTCGCTATATGTGTCTGAAACCACAGACGGCAGGGCGAAGTAGGCTCGTTGAGCCTCACCAGTGAGTAGGGGTGCCAAAAATCACGCCCAGTCTTCACTCTCCCAGTCCTTGCGAACCGCGGTGTTTTCAAACATCTGTAGAAAAGCTTCAACATCATCATCATGGGCTGTCATCTTTGGCAGTAATTGCGTCACTTGGACACGGGGGTCCGGCAGCGGATCGCGTCGTGCAGTTGCTGAGCGCAGCGCGTCGAGCTCCTGCTTGGTCTGCCCCTGTCGGGCCGCAAGATGTTTTGTATATAACAATATTTTCTTTAAATAACAATATTTTTACTGTTTTAGAATGTTTATCTTTAGTATTTAAGAAAATATTTAACAATTGGTTACTATTATTATAACAAATCTATCTATTTTATAAGACTTGTCATTACCAATTTGCATTAAATTATATTAGAAATTGTTTAAGAAAAAATAATAAGATTTGCATGTATTCTTTTTTTGTTTGTATTGTTATGGTGAATATAATGTGGTTTATAAATTAATGTTTAATATTAAATTAGAAAAAAAAAGAATAGAATATTTATATCTTATATAGACATTTATATAGGTTTTAATTTAAAAAAAAAAATATATATATATATATAGTGCACTAGATTTAAATTTCATACATATACATTCTCAAAGGTTATTTTTCTCTCTGTCTTATCAAATAGGTTTATCTTTAATATTAACAAAATACTAATGCATGCATTTCATATAAGTTGTTGGAATATTCAGGGTCTTTATTCTTCGACTTTTGGTTCTAAAAGACCCAGTTTTTCTGAAAAATATCAAAGATGCTGACATTATCATTCTCACCGAGACCTGGTGTCGAAATTATGTGCTTACCTACTGTCCCTCAGGCTACTATGAAGTCATTGTACCCTCAGTTAAATTAAATATAGTCCACCGTGGACGAGACTTGGGAGGAATTTTGGTGTGGTACAGGGAAGCTCTGGCTAAACACATTTCTGTTATTGCACTTGTAAATTTCGCTGTTGGTTAAAACTAAACAATCAAACTGGTATTTCACCCACTGACACTTATCTGTGTGCCATCTACATTCCTCCTGCAGAATCCCCTTACCATGATGAGGAATATCTGAATAACATCCACACAGAGATCAGCCACTTCCAGGCCCAGGGAAACGTGCTGCTGTGTGGAGACTTTAATGCAAGAAATGGATCTGAACCCGATAACATAGATCCAAAGGGCAATGGACATGTCTTTGGCCAAAACCCCCTGAGTGTCACAAAAAACCTCCCACCAAGAAACAATCTTGACCAAACTGTAAATAAAACCGGTAGAGAATTAGTGCAGCTCTGCCGAGCCTCAGGCCTGTACATACTTAATGGCAGGATCAGAGGGGACTCTTTAGGGAGGTTCACGTGTTGTTCAGTTCTTGAAGCTAGTGTAGTTGACTATACCATCACTGACATGGACCCGTCCTCCTTCAGTGCATTCACTGTCATACAACAAACTCCGCTTTCTGACCATAACCAAGCTAACATCTATATTAAAACACATCACACACCAGAACAAAACAAGCTGGAGACCTGAAAATTGTATCGGGTCCTACAGAGATACAAATGGACTCCAGATAGTGCAGACAAATTTACCCAAGCCCTGAATTCTGAAGAATCTATTCACTATATTTATGAATAAAAAAATTGAAACAACTAGAGATGGTGTTAATTTGGCTACAAATGAGATCAATTACATATTTCAAAAAGCAGCACATTTAAGTGAATTGAAAAAGAAAGGCAAAAAATACACTTAGAAAAAGACACCAAACGATGAAAATTGGTTTGACTTAGATTGCAAAACATTAAGAAAACAACTTAGAAAATGATCAAATCTGAAACATAAAGAACCATACAACGCTGACATAAGAACTGAATACTGTTCAAAACTAAAACAATACAAAGACACAATTAGAGGAAAAAAAGCAACACCATCTGACCAAAAGTTTACAAGAAGTAGAACATTCAGTAAATTCTGTTCTGGGATATGTGGAATAATCTGAGCACAACAAAACCACAAGATTCACCAATACAAGATGGGGATATTTGGACAAAACATTGTGAAAACTTATATAAAGAAATCCCACCAAAACGACAATTATAATCTGATCAAACAAACCTATGAAGACACAATTAAAAATAATCAAAACCCACTTGACTTCCCAATTACACATGAAGAATTGACAAACAAACTCAAAAGCCAAAAATGTTAGAAATTTTGTGGTCCTGACAGCAGTCTGGGTGAAATGCTGAAACACAGCACACCTGCGCTTCAGACAGCTGTGCTCAAATTATTCAACCTTGTACTTAGTTCAGGCTGTTCTCCTGACATCTGGAGCCAAGGACTTATTACCCGTATTCACAAGAGTGGAGACAAATTGGACCCTAATAATTTCAGAGGCATTTGTGTGAGCAGAAATCTGGGCAAGTCAGATTTTAAACAATAGAATAGTAAATTTACTTAACGAAAACAATGTCCTGAGCCCTAGTCAGATTGGCTTTCTTCCTAATTATAGAACTACTGACCACATTTACACCCTACACACCCTAATCAATAAACACATAAAAGAGACCAAAAATTGAAAAGTATTTGCATGTTTTATCGATTTCAAAAAAGCATTTGATTCTATTTGGCACGACGGATTATATTACAAACTTTTACAAAGTGGTGTAGGGGGTAAAGTTTATGATATTATTAAATCAATGTATTCAAACAACAAATGTGCAATACGAATTTGCAACAAACATACAGAATTCTTCACTGAGAAGAGAGGAGTGCGGCAGGCCTGTAGCCTGAGTTGCACTTACCTCGGCCTGATCATGACTGCATCGGGGAGTTTCAGTATTGCAGGGAATGCTCTTAAAGATAAAGCTCGAAGATCTCTATATGCAATTGTTACGTGTATTTCTGTGACATCTATGTTTTAAGTTCATAGGTGGCGTTGTGTGAGATTTCCCATTCCACGAGAGTCACGTGACCTCATCAAGGATTCCGGATAAATGGGCTGCGAGGCGACAATGGCTCTCTCTCTCTCTCTCTTCCTGCGGCTCCTTTTCCCATTGCTCTCGCCAGCGTCTCTCTCATCACCTCTTTGGGCTATATTGTTGTCTTTCTTATGCTTAGGTTTAACTTGTAAATTTGTGTTGAGATGTGATATTTATTTTCAAGTTATCAGTAGCGGGTAGTGCATTTATTTATTAGTTCACGTTTTGTTATTTAGTAAGAGCTGAGAGAGGGAAGCAGGTGTCCGGAAGACTCACCCGTTTTATGTCTGGAGTCAGGTAAGAACTGGTTTCCGAGAACAGGGGTAGTCAGGAGTCTGTTTTCCTAGCTTTCCTACCCGTAAGCTGATTATTCTTTGTTATCCTCTAGACTATGTTTATAAATATCTTTTGCGAATTAGTGTATTATCTTTTTGAATGTTTGAGTTGAGCTTCGTCAATAAATTGTGAATAGAGACGTCTTGAAATTCACATCAGGTATTGTGATTCTTTTAATATGTTCGGCCTATGTCCTTTTGTTTACTTGTTTGAATTAACGAGCCTTAAAATGGTTATGGGCCGTAACAGCAATCAAGAAAAGAATCCTAAATATTGAAATACCGCTTCCAATTTGGTGTACAATCTTTGATAGTGTGATTCAGCCCATAGCACTGTATGGAAGTGAGGTTTGTGGTCCACTCAGTCATCAGAGCTTCACTAGATGGGACAGACATCCAACAGAAGCCCTACACACATAATTCTGCAAAATGATCCTAAAACTACAAAGAAAAACACCCAATAATGCATGCAGGGCAGAATTAGGCCGATTCCCATTGATTATTAATAAGCAGAAAAGATCCCTCCAATTCTGGATGCATCTTAAATCAAGTCAAACAGAATCGCTACATTTTAAAGCATTACAAACCCAAGAACTGAACCCCGAAAAGAGTCCACTCAGTCAGCTGGTTCTGAGACGTACTAACCTGACTAACTCTACTAACACCAACCAGTCTCAGATCAGAACTGCTTCTCACCTAAACATCAAAATACATCAAATTATCAAACAATCTAAAAATACATATCTGGAACATTGGGATCAAGAAACTAAAACGCAAAGTAAATTACAATTCTATCGAACTCTAAAATCAAATGATGAATTGGAAGATTATCTCCAGATTGTCAGAGACACAAAGCAGAGATGGATCCTGACCAAGTACAGGCTCAGTGAACACAGAATAGCCATCGAGACCGGCAGACACAGAAAGAGCTGGTTACCCAGAGAGCAAAGAGTGTGTGTTCACTGTGAGACAGGAGCGAGCGATCAAAGCACTTTCTCCTTCACTGTCATAAATACAGATCCATAAGAAACCTCTACTTCAACAAACTCACCAACTTCATAAAGGACTTTACAGCCATTAGTGAAACATAACAAATAAAGATACAATTTGGAGAGGGACAGACAGCAGCACTTGCTGCGAGATACGTGTGGATGTGCCACAGCCTGAGAGACAGTAGGTGGGTGTGTGTGTCTGTGTGTATGTATGTGTGTGTCACAGCCTGAGAAACAGCAGGTGAATATGTATCGTGTCTGTCCTGACCTGCATGTGTGTTACCCTATTGTCCACCACAGTGATCCTTAGTATCTATGAATGTATGTTTCTATGTAAGTTAAAGACTGTGGTATCAAACGTTCACACGTTTTAATGTGTTACAGTTTAATACTTCTAAGATGCTATAATATTCCATTCTATTAATGCAATGTTCATTTAATTATATGATTATTATTTTATCTTTTTGTACATGTATACTAAGCTTTGGCCATATTGTATCCTTTACAGTCATGCCAATAAAGCGAATTTGAATATATATATATATATATATATATATATATAAACTATAAACTAAACTATAAACTTGGTAAACTATATATATATATATATATATAGTTTACCAAGATATAACTTTTTTCCTAATTTTTCTCACTTTCGTGTCATTCTGCACCCGCAATCCATTTATTCTTAGATCAAATGCAAAAGTAGATTTTGAAAAATGTTTGAGCTGCTCTTTTATGTCTCAAATTCGAGTAGACTTTATCTTTCGTCCACTAAAAATACTGTCTGTTTTGTCTTAAACCATTTACTTCTTTGACCGTAAGTGGTTCTGCTAAACCATCTGCTAACTTGTTTATAGTGTCCTTTGTTAAATCATGACTGAGGTTTGTTCAGTAATTAATGGGTCACCTACTTTATCTGAACATCCTTGATTCAAGTTCTCTCGCTGCCCCTACTTGAACAGTTTGTCGGCCTCGTACAGCCAACTGAGGGAAAACAGTTATCTTTGGCCTTCAAAACACTTCACAGATCAATGTTTGGTCTTTTATGCTACTTTTTTAATGCTTTGATAAATAACTATTTCAATTCGATCCTTCACATTATCCATGTTTTTGCTTCTGCTGTGTAGAGTTTGAAATTTTTCTTGCAGTTTAACACACTGAGAGAAAACTTCTGAATTCCGCTGAGAGGTTGTACCCGTTGGGTATATTTACCATATCCGTTTCTTCATAACATGGTTCATTCCTGTTCATAGGTGCCAGACGTTGATACAAAACACATTTTGAACACTGCACCCATTCATAATTCCTGCAGAAAAGACATGAACTGTAATATTGGATGTCATGGGCTTAGGGGTTTATCTCTGAAAGCGATTACTCAATATGATGGCTGAGATTGGATACAGACCTGGAAAAGGTTTTCCAAGCAAGGAACAAAAGATACTGTCCTGGGGTCCAAAAGTGTAAGATCACATAGAAAATCTTGGATTTATAGTTTAGAGTTTTGTATTTTAGGGTTTATTATTATTATTATTGAAGCTCAAGTTATTTAATTTTTTGGGGGATCATTGTCATTTTATGTTTAAAGTAATGTGAATTGATGTAAATAATGTTGTATACTGTATAATATAATTTATAACAAATTGTGTTCTAGATTACAACAAGGAATATAAGCAGTTTTTACTAGACATTTAGGCCCTACTTTTTAATGGATCAAGAAAAAAAAATCTAATGTATCTATTTATTAGGTTTTTATTCATAGATATGGTGATAATGTAATTTATAATAAAAAATGTTGTATTCAATTTAAATAAACTACTATATTCTTAGACTTTTAAACCATGCTTTTATAAAAAATATATATATATTATTTCTCAAAACTTTCTAAAAGTTATTATTCATTATTTTATCTTGGAAAAAAATCTATATTAAGGTAATTGTTCAAGGCTGCAAACAATCTTTTTCAGCACTCTGATGACCTTACTTTGAACACATCCATTCTGATGTGATTTAATATCCGCGTTTTTTGCTTCCCACAGCCCAAACCTGCCAGCCGGGCCAGTTTCCCTGTGAGAATGGACGCTGCATCCCGGAGAACTGGCACTGTGACCGCGATGATGACTGCGGGGATCAATCGGATGAGTCTTCGTCATGTGGTGAGTCTTCCTCACATGGAGTGCTTTGAAGATCTTCCCTCTGTATTTCCATATTTAAATGTTGCTATCATAATTTTTCTAGTATCTTTCATCGTTAAGCCTCCGTATACTTCATTTAGAGGCTTTTTATCAATCCATAGTACTGTATTTTATCTTATTATATACTTTGAGCACGTCATTAATGGCTAATTGCATTGAAACATGATTCAAAAACCACACTTTATTTCTTTATTACTTGTGTTTGATTTTTTATCAGAATAAGATCCTGAAAATTGTTGAACTGAACGCATCAATCGTTTTCCAGATGATTTCCAGAGGAAGCTGTTCATAAATGACGCCCATTATAGTTTCTCAAAACAGAAGAACACGGTCAGATGTGCTGTTTTAAGTTCAATTTAATCTTATGGCCTGAGGCTTTTAACAACAATAGACAAGCTATTGAGAGCCCAGACAAAACGATGCCATAGATCTGAAGTGTTTTCTGTAGCATCCTCATGCAAACAAAGAAAATGGCCTGTTCTGTTTTCATATTTCCTCTGTTGTTGGCTCTTTGATATCTTTTGATGTTTTCGTGCATGTGGAGGTCACACAGTCCGTTCCCACCAAACTGCTTTGATTTGAGTTGTGAAGCGGTTATGATCACATCTGAACTGTAACCCTATTGGATGTTTTTTTGCATTCTGAAGTGAAAATTATCAAATGGGTGAGCAGAGTTATAGACTCTCTTTATTGCGTGGCAGGTAATCAGTTGAGTACATGCAACATATCTCAAAGAAAAGTCATGATAAAATGTATTTCAATGTACAAAACAATATCAAAAATTAACATGTGGCAATAAATACAGATATAAAACTTAAAATAATTGTTTTATATTGCATATGGTTTAAAAGTTTAGGGTCAGTAAGATTTTATTTTTGTTACAATATAATATTTGTATTCAATCAGGATTCATCAATAGTGGCCATAAAATACATTTATAATGGTCAAAATATTTGTTTCAAACTATTTTTGAACTTTGAATCAATCTGTCTATCTATGGATGATGATGTTATGGAGAACGCCTCAGCAGCTCCCTCTTTGGGCCAGCAGAGGGCTCCGTCACCTGCCCCTCCACTACATTTCCCATCAGCCCCGTACCTGGCCACAATCATCTTTCCCCACCTGTTCCTCATTACCTGGCCTATTTATAGAAAATTGTCACCCAGGCCCACTGCGAAGTCTTGTATTGCCCGGTGAACATTACTGAGAATTTCTCCCGTTTCTTTCCGACTGCCTAGTTTTTATACCTTGCCTGACCTTTGCTTCTCGTTGAATTGCCGCCTACCCTTGTGACCTGTGCTCTGCCTCTCGGACTACTGTTATTGGATTGCCACCTGCCCTGACCCACACCCACCTAGTTTATGTTTGAGTGCCGCCTGCCCGGACCTCAGCCCTCCTCTAGGTTTACCCCTCTGCCTGTCGTACTATTCTGCCTGATCTGTGTCTTGATTTCTGCTTGTCTGATTCAGTCATTAATAAAGCTGCAGATGGATCCCAGTTTGAGTGATGAATCATTACAGAGGAATACTTTTTATTATTCATGAAATCTTGAGATAATTTAATTTATTTACCAAGCGATTCAAATCAAAATCAAACTTCTGAAACTCTTTACTAAAGACATTTAATTTAACAACTTTTACTTCAGAGGAACATGTGCTTTAAATGTCTACAATAACTACGAATTAAGTTTTCCCAGAACTTTAGCAACATACAGTATTTCTCACATTAAGCTGCTAAAATGAAAACGAGGTACAAAATCACGATGTGTCTTCACGCTTGCATTTTATGCAACTGTCCTTAGTAGAGTTTGAAACAAGCAGTCACCTTAAAATCAGCTCATCAAACAATATCTCGACTGAATACACAGTGACATGGAGGAACTAGTTTAGGTTCCTCAAACAACCTTTCAGTGAACAGTTATTTTTTATTTTAATAATCTAAAGAACCTTTTCCCCCACTTTAAAGAAACATTTAGGCAATTGAAATGTTCCAAAAGGTTCTTCATGGAACCATTAATGTCCATAAAGAACCTTTATTTTTAAGAATGAATGTAGAGATTCAGTGGAAGAACCAATTTGGTTCCCCAAAGAAACCTTCAGTGAACAGCTCTTAAAATAACCATTTTCTTGGTATAATACAATTTTAATTATCTATATCAGAGGTCCCCATGGGCTGGGGAAGAGTTGCTACTGGGTTGCAAGAATGTTCTGAAAAAAAATGTGTATTGATATGCTACTCTTGTTATTTATTGTGCATTAAAATTTGTTCTATTTATGTTTCTAATTTGTGTTTGTTGTATGCAATTTGCTATGCATTTGATGTAAATGGAATGTTCAATAAGTAAATGAATGATACTTCTGTCTTTATACTGATCTGTCACATACATATTATTCTATAGAAACTTTCTCCACTAAAAAGAACCTTTGTGGAATGGAAAGATTCCATGGATGTTAAAGGTTCTTCATGGAACCATCAATGCCAGTCAAGAACCTTTATTTTTAAAAGTGCAGTTTAAAAAAAAAAAATTCTTAGTGTGAAGAACATTTTAATAATGTGAAGAACCTTTTGTAAATATTGATGTTATACGTTCTTCATTGAACCATCAATGTGAATAATAAACCTTCATTTTCAAGAATGTAATGATTCAATAGAAGAACCATTTTGGTTCTCCAACAAACTTTTCAGTGAACATATCTGAGACTTTTTTTTTGTTATTGGTGTGAATACCATTTTAATAATCTAAAGGAGCTTTTTCAAACTTTAAATAACATTTTGTGGAATGTATTTTTTCTATGGATTATGAAGATTCTTCATGCAACCATCAATGCCAATAAAAAGCATTTATAGCATTAATTTGCATGTATTTATTAGCAAAAAGGCTTGAACTTGTGTATTTGTTGTGCTAAAATGCCAAAAAGTTCAGAATATGAATGGCATTTTTGGATCTCCTCATCTTAAATACAAAGAAAATTCAAGGAAATTATCATTATATATTTTAAAACAAAACAAACATTGAATACCTTTGCATGAAGTTATGCTGCTTTTTACAATGCTTTGACTACCTCATTGCTCCACGGCCCACCGTAAACCCGTTGTGACAGCTAGCGTCGTCTGCGACAGCACCGTTCAGCTTGAAAAAATGAGAGATGAGAAATACCAGCAGATCTCTACCTCTCTTCCTGGATGAATGTTTGCAGCTTTCTCCTGTTAGTTGTTGCATCTTATTACCGTTTAAATTTCCTCGGGTAATGTTCCAGGGTTGCTTCGGTTCTCACACACACGCACACGGACTGCGTATAGAGTAATTAAAGTTTATGCTTGGCTTCCTTAAATCAAAATCAAGCTAGCACAGGAAAACCGACCGTGCGCCGTCTGAGAAATATTGAGCGTCGCCCGTTCGCCGTTAAGTCGCAGCACGTGGCGTCGCACGACTGCTCGCTTGCTCCATATCGCGAGTCGATGTCAGTTTGCCACGTACTTCCTGTCAGTAACCAGGGAGTGTCTTTTCTATTGCATGTTTAATTTTGAAAGGTGGTGCGATGCCACAAAGACGCCACTGTTGGTTTGTTTGCGCGCGTGAGGCAGGTTAGCACTTCTGTCTTATGAGAGATAAGACAGACGGTGCAAAGTTCAGCAGAAACAAACTCTGCATTTGTTGTTCTTGGCGGTAAAAAGTTGTTAGTCGAAGGCGTTTTTATTATTCTTTTCACATTTTCTTCTGGCATGGGCCCAACGTTGGCTTGTGAAGTTAAGTTGGAAGGGTGTGTCCTTTGCCCTTCATTGCGTTGATTTTGTTGTTGTTCTTGTATCCTCCTTAGATTTCCCAACCTGTGAACCACTGAACCAGTTCGGCTGTACTAATGGGAAATGCATCAGTGTGAAATGGCACTGTGATTCCGGTGAGCTAAAGTGAATGAAGATCTGAGTGGATTTAAAAAACTAATAATAAAAATTAGATTAGAGATTGTCATGTTGTTGTTGTTTTTTTAAATTTGATACATTTTATATGTGGTTGATCCCACATTGTGTTAGTCCTGTGATCTTTTTTCCCTCCTATTCTTCAATCTGTCCTTGCTTATTTCCTTGATACTTTACTTCACGTACTTCCTTTAATTTCGTCTTCCTAATCTTCTTTCTTTCTTTCATCCATTCTCTCTCTCTGTCTCTAGAGGATGACTGTGGGGACGGCAGTGATGAGGTGGGCTGCGTTCACGCCTGTTCGGTGGCTCAGTTTCAGTGTTCCAGCGGGAAGTGCATCCCTGAGCACTGGATGTGTGATGGTGACAATGACTGCGGTGACCTCAGTGACGAGAACACCACCTGCTCCAGCAAAGGTGCTCATGATCGCACAAAACACAAACACACAGAAACATTGACCTAAAACTGACATCTACCACCTTCAAAATGCCAACATTTATAACCACAAAACTTTAAACACCAAGACTCTTTCCCTCAACAGCGCTCTCTGCCATTAATGACTGCAGTGAGAAAGAGTTCCTCTGCCGTGGCGACAGAACCTGCGTTCCTGAAATATGGCGCTGCGACGGAGACGGAGACTGCGAGGACAGTAGCGATGAATTTGCCTGTGAGGGAGCCAAGAGGGTGTGTGACCCCAAGGCAAAGTTCACCTGCAAGATCTCAGGTAGAAAGCAATATCTGTTACATAATCGCATTATTACATTACATAATCAAGTTTCACACTTTGGAAAATTCTCTATAATGTCATCTCTGGGTCAAGAATATGATCATTAATCGATTGATTGTGGCCTGGGGTGGCGAGATGAATCAGCACTCATTCAAATTATATTACCTTACCGTTATTCAGCTGAAAATGGGACTGTGATGTGAAAAGACGCTTCCAGAATGCCATTGATTATTACTTTTCTTCCCTCTAAACTGAATTAATCATGTTTAAGATTCATCGTTTTGTTCTGATTGAGGCAGACCAGGCATATTTTATGACCCTTGTGAGTTGGGTTCAGGTAGAATTGTATTTGTGTTTGTGTGTGTGTGTGTGTGTGGGTGTGTGTGTGTGGGCACAGCTGGAGGCTGGTTTATGACAGGAACTTTTGGGGAAAAAACCTACTTCAATTTGTGACGTGATATACTACAGCTGTCTATCAACTAAAATGTGTAATTAAAAATAATTACATAATATGACGTTTAAGTAAGCAAATTAATGGCATGTAAAGTGGATTTCTGCCCCAAATGAAGCTAATCCAAAGGTATTGCATTATTGTGCCTGAAAAACCTGCTGAAAACATTTTAAACCAGCCTAAACTGGTTTCCTGGTCTTAGATGGTCTCTTCAACATGTATATTTAAATAACCAAATTAATAGTGATTCATCTAATTTGAAGGGGTATCTGATTTTAAAAAATCCAAATACATCCCTGCTGAAAAACAAAACAAAAAACAGCATAAGCTGGTTGGCTCCTTTTAGCTGGTCTTCCAGTCTGATCATAACTGGTTTACAAGCCAGTGGGAAACTAGCTAAGCTGGTCTTAGCTGGTCTCTCAGGCTTGAATATTTAACCAAATTAATATAATGAATGTAGATATTTGCTTTAAAAAAGAGTCCAAATGAAGCTACATAACATATATTGCATTATTTTACCAAAGAAACCGGCTGAAAACATCTTAATCCAGCCTAAGCTGGTTTCCTGGTCTTAGGAGTTCTCTCAGGCTGGTCTGTGGCTTTAGAGAGGTTTTGGACACATTATTCTGGATGACCAGCTAGCTGTCTAGCTAAAAACACCAACTTGACTTAGCTGGAAGATTAGCTAGAAAATCTAAAGACTGATATAGGCTTTAAGCATTTATTTTTCAGCAAGAAGTAAATAATGTTTATGTCCATATCATTAATAATAAGCCTATCACTAGCCTACAGAAAACGTCCAGTGTGAACACTTCCTTATTAATTATGTGTTGCCTGCTCTCGCTAAGTGCCCTGTAGCAACTTGTTAGCATGTTTACATTAGCAATTTAAAGCACGTAACAGTTTCACATTTGAGTTGTCACTGTGTGTAATTTATACTGTGGAACAAAACGTGAAAGTCACAAACCTCATTTTATTTATGCAAAAATAGAAATCCCTGAGGGAGCTGTTAGCAAAACTTTTTATTCACTTCCAGGTTGTAGAGCTACATTCCGAACAGCTAGAAACTATAGAACAACTGTCAAAATGGTTTAGTGCCTTGGACCTTTCATAAATATGGAAGAGATTTTAATTTGAGCCTTTTTAATCGCATCTAGCCTGACCTCGGGTAGACTTAACTAAACAAAGTTTCTGGAAAGCCAAAAGTAACGTGAATCAAAATCTTATTAAGTGAAGTTTAGGTGAAGGTCTAATGAATATGAACAGGGCCATCGCTAGGAATTCTGGGCCCTGTGCACTGAATTTGCTATGGGGCCCCCTCAAAATCAAGTGTGTGTGTGTGTGTGTGTGGGGTTGGGGGGTGGTATAACTTTATTTAGTATAATTATATTAGTGATGGGCCTTCAATTGGAGTAAATACATGAATAAATAACACAGGACAGGAAAGGTAAATATGACTGAATACATGACAAATGCAACAAACTTAATAATGCATTTTAGTCACATAGAGAAGCACTTGGCAGTAAATCGTTGATTTTGAGCTAGACTGCTGGAAAGCTACTGCTTATAAATTGTCATCATTTCCTCACCCTCGTGTTGTTCAAAATGACTTTCTTCTTGAACACAAAATACAATTTTGTAGAATGTTACCAAACCATTTTGGTTACCCTTGATTTCTACTGTATGGACAAAAAATATTCTATGTTCCACAGAAGAAAGACATCCATACAGGTTTGGAATGACATGATGTTGAGTAAATTATGACATTTTTTCATTTTTAGGTGAATCTCCCTTTATGAACTGTATTATTAAGTAATTAAGAAGCACCTAATTTATATAAGATTTTTTAAGATATTTATATGATATTATTTATGATATATTTATCTTTAATCAGGCCCTTATTGAATTAACATTTTACTTCAATTAAATTTCATTAGAACTAAACATCTAAAAAGAAAAAAGTATCCAGAGTTGAACTGACTAGTAGGATGGTGGTCATAAGAAGTAAAACCATCATTACCATGGTTATATGGATTTTAAAATAAGTAGCCTAATAGGCTAATAAACTATAAAATTTGTAAAATAAAATAAATAAACATTAAGAAACTACAAAATAGCTTCTATGAAATTAAACAATCATATTCCCCAATATGTAATAACAGTAACGTAAAAAAAATAATTTCTGCCAACACCTAGGCTATTTATACAGTGTTAATAACTTCAAGGTAAATTACTTTGGTGTTGAATTGACAAGCCTATTAGCATTTTCCAATATATTATGTTTTATTAACAAGGTTCGGGAGGAACACGATCAAGGTTCGTTTATTCATCACATACTAAATTATACAGGGTATAATCAGAAGTGAAATGTAAATCAAGTCAGGTCCGCTCAGTGGACAGTGCAAAAAAAAAAAAAACATTAAATAAGTAACACAACACACGAGCATAATATATAAATAAGTACAAAAAAAGAGAAGAGACATAGAGTAAAATGTGCAATAGAATAAAAAGTGCAAAACAAATAAGATGTGCAAAACAGTATACTGGGACTTAATAAATAATAATATGAACAGAGATGTGCAAGAGGGATGTGCAAACGGGTTGTACCGGGTATATACATGTAACAGCAATACGGATGATGAGAATATGAATGTTTTACAGTTAATAAATGAGTCTTGTAACTGTTTATGAAACTGAGTTTGTGTTGTTGTGGCAATTTCTTTCATACAAACATCATCACTGAGTAAGAGACAACTCTTGAGTCCAAATTATAATAATAAAGTAATTTATTCCCTTGCAAGAGAGATCTCCTCGTCACCAATACACATGAGCTAAGTCAGTGAGGGAAGGCAGAGAGAGATAAGAGAAAGCAGTTGCCAGTCTGTTTTATAGTCCCCTCTGCTTCAAGGCTTTCCTTCTCTCCCTCCCTACAGGGAGAGATGTCAGTTCGTTCACCTCTTAATGGTTATACAGAAAGGGCAGGCAAATGCCCCCCTGACCCCCAGGCTATAAGTCGTAACTGCCCTCATGATGATCCGTTAACCATCTGCTTTTCCTTACCTCTCCCATAGTAAATCACATAAAGAATGCTTTTCTAACTGTGAGTGAGAAAACATATAATGCACACTTTTGAATATAGGTTTCACGGTTTTGATTAATACCCATAAGGAAATTTCCATCACAATTCCTCCCTGTTTATCATTCTCTGATAACTGATTAATCAAACATTGTAATAATAATAGTAAAATAATAATAAATACAAGTTCAAGCCATTACATCACACTTATACTCTTCATCTCTGATTTTCACATAAATGATCACTCTTCTTGAACCTGTGAAGTAAGTTTTTGAAAATTGGAAAAATGCTTAGGCTGTTTTTTGTCGTTGGGTCAGACCCTAATATTTGCAAGCGTAGAAAACTTTATTTTATGGCCGGGCTAAATGGACAGGCCCTGCTGTCGCAATTTCAGTTTAAACCGAACCCTCAGTCACCATATCATAAACAAGAAAAAGTATAGTTCATAGTAGGAAATAAACATATCAATTTATCACTGTTGAGTTACTTCTGTAATATAAAATGTAAATATTAAAAGTAATATTAAAAGTATGTAGAAAATCCCTCAGTTTCACCCCCTCTCCTTGTACGTCCTCTCGTACACGGATAACTACTGCTTTTAACCTTCTTTACATATCAATCATCCTCAGGAAGAAAAATAAAAATAAAAACATCATAACTCAATTACTCCTTTCACTGTAACTTCCGCTACTTGCATCATCATCCTGTTGGTCATCAACATCAACATCATCATCCGGATAGACTGTCATTTTCACCAATTGAACAGACATTCCGACCTTAACCAGTCTTTGTACTAAGCTAGACACACATTGTATAATACATGGTATACATAGCAAAATCAGTACTACTATAACTATAATTGGCAACACAGTTTGAGCCAACCACATTCCCCAGCCCCCCTCAAGATTCATTATCCAGGTAAGCCATTGGTCGTTCGCTGGTTCAGGCTCCTGCACCGCCTTTCTCATGTGCTCAATCACATCAGTTATGTTGTCACTGTGATCTGGAATATTGAAACAACAAGATACTCCTAGCATTTTACAAACCTCCTTTTCTGCGGTAAGCAAATCCAAGACTAAACGATTCTGAATAACTGCCTCTCTTAAATGTCTCATTTCATCATTTATCATCGATAAAGCATTTTCAGTGGCATTTGCTATTGCCAATACAGTCCATGCTAACCCTTTTGTAAACCATAATTCCCTCATCTGCATTATCATACCCGCTTTTGACACATGATCCAACCCATGTGTCAACTTAGCATAATGCTGAAAGAAGTGTTTGGGCAAACAAGGAATGTCATCAACACTCATCCATACACCCCTCTGGAGACTGCAGCCAGACGACCTCCATTGTTGTTTTTCCGCTCCTGTGGAAAAAGACTGCATACTCTGTAAACAAGGGGAAATATCAGGGTTAGTCACAGATACTAAAGCACAAGTTGTTTCTTTTGTCTCCTGTGCTGCTCGCTGCCGCGTCTGCTGTCGCATTTCCTGTGGAGATAAAACTTTTATCGTTAGTGTGCGCTGCGCATTTACAGATCGCGACCTTGTCTGGTAAAAAGAATGGCCTCCAAAAGCTTAGCCACAAGAGCTGCGTTCAATATCGGATGTCCATCCGACTTCAAAAAATTTCGGTGCTTCCAAAGCGCCCCAAAGTCGTGAGTGACCCCAAAAGCATAACGCGAGTCTGTGTAAATTGTCACACACTTGTCTGCCATAAGATTACACGCCTCTGTCAGAGCAACCAATTCAGCTGCCTGAGCCGAATAATTTGATGGCAATTTGCCAGACTTTACGACTTCAAATTCAGTGGTCACCGTGAAACCAACCTTATTCAAGCCTGTTTGTGGATCTTTGGACGCCGATCCATCCACAAAGAGGACATTGTCACAGTTTTCTAAAGGTGTGTCCAACAGGTCTGGACGTGGTGTGCACACCTGTTCCAAGACTGATAGACAACAGTGGTGTTCCTCGCCATCCTCCTCTGTAGGGAGGAGTGTGGCAGGATTCAAAGTTGTGCATCTTTTCACTGTTACATTTGGCATGTCAAGTAAAATCGTGTGATACCTCAGCCATCGGGCTGTTGATAAATGTGATGTTCTCTGTTCTTGCAAAATCATGGAGACCTGGGACCATCAAAGTCAAATCAGAATACCCCACAAATTCCCTTGAAGCCAGCACAGCCAGCTCCGCAGCTGCCACAGCTCTCAGGCAGTGTGGCAAGCCTGCTGCAACTGCATCAAGCTTCGTTGAAAAATATGCGACTGGTCGTAATCTGTCCCCATGGGTTTGCAAAAGCACTGAACTCATAAATCCATGTTTTTCATCTACCATCTGTGTGAAAGGCCTATCCAGCACAGGCAGGCCCAACGTTGGAGCCTGAGCCAGCTGCAGTTTCATATTTGCAAACGCATCCTTTGCTTCTGTGGACCAATTAATCTTGTCACATGACCTCAGCCCTTTCCCTGTTGTCAGGGCTCTCAAGGGCTTTTCAAGAAGTGCATAATTTGGAATAAACGTTCGACAATATGCACACATTCCCAAGAATGATAACAATTGTCGTTTTGTTATGGGTTTCGGTACATCTTTGATAGCTTTTATCCGTTTCTCAGAGATAGCTTTACTGTTTGGTGTTATAATGTGACCCAAAAATGTTATCTCCTGTCTCACGAACTGCAGCTTTGTCAGGCTGACCTTGTGACCCTCCCGCGCCAGGTGGTGCAAGAGAGTTACAGTGTCAGCCACGCACGTAACCTCATCTCGTGCACAAATCAATAAATCATCTACATACTGCAATAGCGCCGTTCCGCTCGATAGAGTTAATGGTTCAAGGCTCCGTCTGAGCGCTTCATTGTAAATCGTCGGAGACTCGCAATAGCCCTGACACAACCTGGTAAACGTGTACCCTTTGTTGTCAAAATCAAACGCGAACCAAAACTGACTTTTTTCTTCCACTGGGACGCTAAAGAAAGCGTTGGCCAAATCAACCACAGTGAAATACATTGCATTTTGGAATTTGTGACAAAATTGTGTATGGATTAGGTACGCTGGCAGCTCTTGCAATAACGGCTGAGTTTACAGCCTGCAGATCCTGCACAAATCGCCACGTGACTGGTTCACTTGTGTTAGATGTTATTTTCTTTACGGGGAAAATAGGAGTTCGCACTGGAGAATCATGACAGGGAATTATTACTCTCTCCTTCAGGAGAGACTCAAAAACCGGCTGTATCCCTCGCAATGCCTCCTTCTTCAGGGGATATTGCGATTGACATGGCCTGTAATCAGACTTTGGAGTGATTACAACTGGTTCACAACCTTTAATCAACCCAACATCATATTTGTGTTTTGCCCACAATTTTGGAGGTATTTCTGCCAGAACAGGATGAATGTCTGTGGCAGAAATAGATCCGTGCTCATGTTTCTCCATTGCATTCCTGACAATAGCAGTCACAGTTCTCTGTACGGCAACATCAAACTCACATTCCTCCATAAAAACCCCTTCATTTTCGCTGTATTTCTGCCCGTTTGGCTTTTCCGCCCAATCTGTGGCAGAAATAAATCCTCTCACAAGCAGGCCTAAAGCGGCTCTTTTCTGCTCAGTGACCTTCATTAGTGATACGTGAGGCGCAGAGTCCTCTGTTATCAAATACAGCTGCATTTGTTTTTCTGACAGGCAAGCTGAAAGCACACACACATTTTCATTCCAGAAAATCTTATTAAACCTTATTGTCTCATTTTCTGCCCGTTAAACCACTCTTCCTCATATTCTGGTTCACGCTCGCCTATGACATATGACGTACAATGTAATCTGTCAGGCAACATACTTTCTGTGTTTGTTGACACTGTTCGATCTTTTGCCAGTGTCAAAATCATTCGTGCCCAATCAGAATCTTTTATCTGCCACTCGTAAAGCCCATTGTGGCTCAAATTTTGCACAACTCATCTGCTGTTCCTCTTCAATCTCTATGCCAAACGGCCCAGCAGTGAGTTTCAGATTTAATTTACACATTAGATCCCTGGCTATTAACGGAACCGGACAGGTTTCAGAGCACAAAACGCATGTTTCAATGCCCTGCCCCTCCGTTTCGCATTTCAACGGCACAGTATAATTTTCTGAAATGGTATGCCCTGACGCGACGTGCTTTCAAACACTAAATTCAATTTTGGTTCACATGGCAAGTCATATGGTCTTATCGTAGATCGAGCCGCACCAGAATCAACCATAAAATCTATCATTGTCCCGTCAACTAACATGGGATATCTCGGTAGCCTCAAAAACCCTAAACCTTTGTACATTCTCAGACATTCATCAGTAACAGCATTATTCGTCACACATAAAGGGTTTGCAAGCTTTTCTTCATTGCACATAGCCTTACTCAAATCTTCAACACTCACATAAAGGGTTTGCAAGCTTTTCTTCATTGCACATAGCCTTAAATCTTTCAACACTCACACATAAAGGGTTTTAAGCGTTTCTTCATTGCACAGGCGCAGTATTTGAATCAGTGTATGTGAGCGTGTTGTGTGTGTGTGCTAATAAATTTTACTTCCCTTTTTCGTAGCCTGCTGAGTGCCTGTCACCCGCCTCTCTCCTCTCCTGTTCTCCGTTCCTCTCGTTTCAATCCGCCTTACGCGCCTCTGGACAGTCCTGTGCCCAGTGTCCATCGTTCTTGCACAGCCTGCACTTCGTGCAGCCAGAAAAGTCATGTTCACCCTCGCACACAGTTGTGCTGTCTGCGCCTGCTCGTGCTGCTTTAATCTGTACAACAGCCAGCTGCATCTCTCTGTCTCTCTTTCAGCGCCTCGCTGCTGCGTGCTTGTGCAGCCCTGCTGCGGTTGTCTTGGACGGAGAACATTTGAGGTCGGGGCGAATTTCAATGCATCCAGCTGGGCTATTGGGTAGATGGGTGTTTTGTCTTCTGGCGGTGCCGGCCTCACCGTATTTTCATGTGGGGAACACAAACATACTGTGGGTCAGTCGGTTCTGGTGGTGCAGACACATACAAATAGACTTTCACACTTTTCATTTTTCCTTCCTGCTAACTTTCTGCACTTGCTTTTTTCCCTTCCTGCTAACTTTCTGCACTTGCTTTTTTTCCCTTCCATCTACTTCCTTGAGCCAACAATCTACTGTTTGTTCACATCTTTAACATACATGTTTAACACATTTGCAACAACAACCTGGTTGTTTGTCGCTACTTTGTTACTGAGTCCCTCACCACTTTCAGTCTTGTGAGGCTCAATGTTCCCTCTTTGGGAAAATCATGATGCTTGATTAATTTTTCAATATCTTGCATACATTTCTGACCATAATATTTTTTTTTTAATTTGGTAGTACACCGGTGTATCATATTTCACAAACTTGCTCTGAGATATCCCCATACTGGCTGTTTTCTGCTTTCTGTGGATTTACTCACGCTGCCTCTTTAATCTGCTAGACGCTCCAGCAGATCCGATTTTCTCTTATCCCGCAATCGGATCGGGTTGCACTATAGTGCCCTCTTAATTGTGATTTATCAAAATCTTTCGATTTTTCTAACCCCAATTAACCTCGGTACCTGTTTGAAACCCTCTTGATCCGTACAGATCTCAAATTAATCTCAGGTTACCTAATCTGAATGTTCGTGCTCAGATTACTCTACCACAGAAACAATTTCCAGCCAATATGGTTCAATTTCACTCTTTAAACTGAATTTCACCCTAATTAAATTGAATTTAATTGACTCTTACCAGAGATGTCGTTTTGTGCCACCTGGGTTCTTTTTGATTCCAGTGGTCGATCCCTCCGGTCCCAACAGCGAACGGTCCCTCGTCTCTGAATCTTTTTGCGAGGTAGGGTTGGAACTTTTCAGCTCCAAGGTGGCCTCAGCCTCCGTCCGCTGTCAGGTCCAGAAGTCACGTCCAAGGAATCCCACTATTCTGACACCAAATTGTTGTGGCAATTTCTTTCACAAACATCATCACTGAGTAAGAGACAACTCTTGAGTCCAAATTATAATAATAAAGTAATTTATTCCCTTGCAAGAGAAGATCTCCTCGTCACCAATACACATGAGCTAAGTCAGTGAGGGAAGGCAGAGAGAGATAAGAGAAAGCAGTTGCCAGTCTGTTTTATAGTCCCTCTGCTTCAAGGCTTTCCTCTCCCTCCCTACAGGGAGAGATGTCCAGTTGTTTCACCTCTTAATGGTTATACAGAAAAGGGCAGGCAAATGCCCCTGACCCCCAGGCTATAAGTCGTAACTGCCCTCATGATGATCCGTTAACCATCTGCTTTTCCTTACCTCCCATAGTAAATCACATAAAGAATGCTTTTCTAACTATGAGTGAGAAAACATATAATGCACACTTTTGAATATAGGTTTCACGGTTTTGATTAATACCCATAAGGAAATTTCCATCACAGTGTTAAGGAGCCTGATGGCCTGAGGGAAGAGGCTCCTCCTCAGTCTCTCAGTTTTTGCCATCATGCTCCTGAAGCGCTTGCCAGATGGCAGTAAACAGAAAAGATGGTTACCGGGGTGATTTGAGTCTTTGATGATTTTTGCAGCTCTGCTTTTGCAGCGTTCGAGGTAGATGTCCTGCAGAGAGGGGAGAGCATACCCTGAGATGCGCTCAGCTAAGCGCACAACTTTCTACACACATTCTATGGCCCCTGAATAGAAAGTTTTCAGGATTGCTGGTGAGACCCTGAATTTCCTCAGCTGTCGCAGATGGTACAGTCTTTGCCTGGCTTTCTTAACCTGAGTCTGAATGTGTGTAGTCCATGTCAGGTCCTTGGAGATGGTTACACCAAGGTACTTGAAGCTACTCACCCTCTCCACAGAGGTCCCACTGATCATAAGAGGAGTGTAGGGCCACTTCTGTCTCTTCCTGAAGTCCACGATCAGCTCTTTAGTTTTGCTCACGTTCAGAGAGAGACAGTTGTCCTGGCACTATAATGTGAGTCTCTCTACCTCATCCAAGTATGCGGTCTCATCATTGTTGTTAATGAGGCCCAGAACCACAGTATCATCAGCTAATTTAATGATAGAAGTGGAGCTGTGAGAGGACACACAGTCGTGAGTGTATAGAGAGTAGAGCAGGGGGCTCAGGACACAGCCCTGTGGGGCTCCTACTTTCAGGGTGATGGAGTTGGAGGTGAACTGGCCGACTTTCACCACTTGTGATCTGGCGGTGAGGAAATCTTGAATCCAGTCACAAAGTGAAGTGTTTAGGACGAGGTCTGAGAGTTTAACAGCCAGCTTGGTGGGGACTATAGTATTGAAAGCGGAGCTATAGTCGATGAAAAGCAGCCTTACATAGTTGCCATTTTCGCTGTCAATGTGAGTGAGGGACGAGTGCAGGACCTGAGAGATGGCATCATCAGTAGACCTATTTGGCTGATAGGCAAACTGAAGAGGGTCCAAAGTAGCAGGGATGGAGGAGCAAATGTGGTTCTTTAATAGTCTCTCAAAAACCTTCATGACTGTTGATGTGAGGGCAACTGGACGATAGTCATTCAGGCAAGAGAGTTTACTGTTCTTAGGCACAGGGATTATGACAGATTTTTTTAAAGGAGGTGGGAACAACAGAGGTAGCGAGGGACTCATTAAACATGGATGTAAACAAACCAGCAAGCTGATCAGCACAGGACCTCAGAACGCAGCCAGTAATCGTTGTTGGGGAGTCGTTGGCCTAATGGATAGAGCGTTGGACTTGAAACCCGAGGTAACCCAAGGTTGTGGGTTCGAATCCCGGCTCCGACAGGAAGTCCACGACTGCTCCCCGGGCGCTGCACAGTCGGCTGCCCACTGCTCCAAGTGTGTGCACTTGGATGGGTTAAATGCAGAGAACACATTTCACTCCTCATTATACTCTGTATAATTGTGTATGTGACAAATAAAGCTCATCCGAGCTTAATTTGTATTTGTTTGTAATCCCATCAGGTCCTGCTGCTTTTCTGACGTTCACTCTCTTTAGTTCCCTCCGAACCTCGTCCTCCGACACGGTGATTACATGATCATCGCTGCTCTGTCTGCTGCTTCCTGACGCGCTGATCGGCAAAGTCACGCTGCCGCCATTGCATTCAAAGCGGTCGTAGAAGGTGTTTAGCTCTTCGGCCAGCAACGGATCTGCTCTCACCTCTGCAGAGGAGTTATTTCCAGAGGAACAGATGGTCTTCAATCCCTGCCACATACGTCGAGAGTCATTGAGCTGAAAATGTGACTCAATTATCTCCCTGTATCTGCGTTTAGCAGCTCTAACTGCCCATCGGAGAGCATAGCACGATGCTTTGTACTCGCTCATGTTTCCTGACGAAATACCGGCGTTATATGCGGCAGTTCGATGGTTAACCGCATCACGGATTGTTCTGTCCACCCACGGTTTCTGATTTGAGAATGTCCTTATTGTTACCGTTTCAGTAGCTTGCTCGGTTAGCGTGTTGACAAAGCTTAATGCTACATCCGTTAATTCGCTGACGTCAGATGAACTCAACCGGAACATGTGCCAGTCGACGTCATCAAGAGCTGCCTGTAGCATAGCTTCAGAGTGGGAGGACCAGCGCGTCACTTCCCTCTCCACCAGGGGTTCCTGAACGATCCGTTGTTTGTATTCCGGTGTGAGGAAAATGGCGGCACGGTCCGATTTGCCAAAAGCCGGCAGTGAGTGGGCTTTGTAGGCATATTTAAACTGTGTGTAACAATGATCGAGTGTATTCGGTCCTCTAGTTGGACAGGATACATGCTGCTGGAAGTTCGGCATGACCTGCCTGAGGTTGGCTTTGTTAAAGTCCCCCGCGATGATGGAGGCAGCGTCAGGATGTTTGTTGATATATCCGCTGAGCACATCGTGGAGTTTGGACAAGGCGAAGCTAGTATCTGCCTGTGGTGTGCTATCAGCTATGATGTGACGTAGATGAGCTGAGATGAGAAGAGACTCTGGCAGTTCAGCGGAGACGTGAACGAGACTCTGGCAGATCAGCGGAGACGTGACGAGACTCTGGCAGTTCAGCGGAGACGTGACGAGACTCTGGCAGTTCAGCGGAGACGTGACGAGACTCTGGCAGATCAGCGGAGATGTGACGAGACTCTGGCAGATCAGAGGTGACATGATTGGGCTTACAATGAGAAGCTGTGACTTTACCGGATTCATGAATGGCAGTAATGATGTGACCGGTTGCTGTGGCCGCCATTTTGTGCGTGCATTCTGGTGCGTCCGCTATCTCAGTCACAGACGCGTGTCGCGTTATTCTTACGCGACACCCACAGTAAATGAAGAGCCAGCAACAATCAAAGCGTAGTCCATGAAATCCTTTAAACTAACATGGAACTTTCCTTCTGGTAACCATGACTTTATGGGCTCATTTAGTCTGAAACGAAAAATTTCTTTAAAAAAAACATCATCAAAAGGTACTTTGTCAGCTATCTCACAGAATTGAGTGACGTACTCCTCAATAGATGAACTCCCCTGTCTCAGGTCGAGCAGCTGGTCGAATGGATCCATACCTGGCCAGGGTTCCTTGGAAAAGCTGCTGGATCCTTGTGGGGCCGAGTATTCTGTAATGATGGGTCAGTGACGTTGAGATCCAGGTGCAGCTTTATTAAACAAGAGGGGGTCAGACAGGCAAAGTTCGGTCAACAGTAACAAGAGTAACGTAGGCAAAGCTGAGACATAAACAGGGACAATGCAAAGGTTGGGGCAGGCGGCAGATAGAGAGAATATCCAAAAGACAGGCAGGGTCAAAAAGGCAGGCAGCAAACTGTCAGATGAGTGTAAACGGTCCAGGTAGTCAACAGGAAACACACAGGGAAACCGCTCAGAGATATTGGCAGTGGCAAACAATACTCGGCGATGAGAGAGAGGAAGTCCAAGGCTTATAAAGAGTGTCTGATGGGATTCAGATGTGTAATCAGTGCAATGAGTGATAGGTGACAGTTGTGTGATTAGTGCAATGGTTGATGGGAAATGCAGTCTGTGGGTGACGTGCAACTGTAGTGTGGTGCAAGCGTCAATGTGGTGAGCGAGTGTAAGATCACGAACCGGATTCGTGACAGGACCACAATTTGAATGGAATGTCACAGTGTTCCCGATGGCCAGTGGCGATCGTGGGCCCCACAGAGCTCTGGGCCTTATACACTCTGTCACCCTTTCCCCCCCACTAGTGGAGCCCTGTACGTGAAGACACTATTTGGTCTTGGAAGATACAGAAAAGTAATTTATGTACTCATCGCCCTGTTTCACTTTCTTAAAGAACTTGTCTTGAGAGATAATGAGGGAACCGCTAATGACTTGTCTCACATGCTAAAAAAAATTATACTGATAAGGATTCTGTATGAAAATATACAGAGAAACTCATGTCTCGCATTAAATTGGAGAAAAGGGTATTTAAATAAATAAGTAATAAAAAAGTGTCTACGAAACTGTCAGTCTAGTGCAAACAATGACTGGATACCATTCAATTTCATGCCTTAAACTTGAAAACTGTCAGTTTCCCAAATACTTTTGCTGACAGTAGCTTTTTAACGTTGCTTTTTCCACTTAGACTCTTTAGAAAGCTATTTGTTCAATGTTAAAAAATTAATAAAAAACAATGATTATGTACATAATTATCGCTAATGATACGGCAAACACCAAGGTCCAAAAGGCACTCTGAAACCATATGTAGCCCTATGGGAAATTATATGCCGTATCTCAAATGTGGTTAAAGAAAAGTGTGAAGAAAGCAGATAGTTTTGTAGGGAAACGATGCAGAGAGTTAATGATGTTAAAAAGTCCTTTGTAACGCATTTGTTTTTTTTATGCACCATAGGGAAATGCATTAGTAAGGACTGGGTGTGCGATGGAGACATCGACTGCGAGGACCAATCGGATGAGGAGGGCTGTGAAGTGTCCGTCTGTAAGCCTCCGAAGTTCCCTTGTGGCAATGACACATCTGTGTGCCTCCCACCAGAGCGAATCTGTAATGGCTGGAGGGACTGCGCCGACCATTCTGACGAGGGACCCTACTGTGGTGAGTCATGGGATGTGGGTTGTTAGTTAACGGTGACCGGCCCCATGATGATGATATAAAGATTAATGTGATTTAGACATGAATGAATCAACATCCTTGTTGGAATGACATTGCTGTCAACCAATCAGATTTTCAGGTTAGGTTTAAGGGTAGACATGGGTATTTAACCTATCCATGTATCCATCTATCCATCCATCAATCCATCTAATCATCTATCCCATTCTATAGATTGTTTTCCCTTTTTGAAATGCCTGTTTATTCCTCAATCATTTATTTTTAAATAAAAAAAACGTATTTAAATGAATATGATTTAAAATAATTTTGCATGAGAAATGGTTACAGTTGAAAAACAAAATCACATTATGTGATGCAAACTAACCTTTTCTGAAAAGTCCCAATTTTGATATTTCAAGATGTAGTTAGGCTTCCATAAATATTTAAATATACTTACTAACTAACTAACTAAATAAATAAATAAAAGTTGCTCAATAAATAAATAAATAACAAAAGTTTAAGATATCAAAATAAATATTTTATCTTGTAGGAACAAAAAACCTCAATAAATATTTATTTTTTTGGCCTAAATCATTGAGAAAAAAAAGGAAATTATACAAGTATTATAATCCATTCATTATATTATTATGCAAGCTAATGATACTACTACTACTACTACTACTATTATTATTATTAATTTTATATAATATATCCAATAATGTATTTTAGTCGTCTTCTACTACTACTACTAGTTTTTTGGTAGCACTTTATTTTGCAGTATCTGTACTTCCCTGGGAAATACATGGTAAATATCTTGTACCTACAGGCAAATGAGTGGCAACACAAGCTACTTACCTGAAGTGTATGTACATGGTAACAAATAATAAACATGGCTGTACTTGGGGGCAGTCGTGGCCTAATGGTTAGAGTCGTACTTGTAACCCAAAGGTTACGGGTTCAAGCTTCAGGTCCTGCAGGGATTGTAGGTGGGGGGAGTGAATAACCATCGCTCTCTCCACCCTCAATAGCATAACTGAGGTGAGATCCTTGAGAAATGCACCGAACCCCAAACTGCTCCCCGGGCGTTGCAGCATTGCCTGCCCACTGCTCCGGGTATGTGTTCACAGTGTGTGTGTGTGTTTCTTCACTTGTCACTGCTGTGTGCGTGCGCACTTGGATGGGTTAAAAGTAGAGAACAAATTCCAAGTATGGGACACCATACTTGGCCTCACGTCACGCCCTTTCCTTTTTTTTCTTTTTATTATTAATATTATTATTATTATGCTTCTCAAGTTAATGTATCCCATTGATCTTATGGGACAAAAATAATTGTATTTATGTTTTATTTATTTATTTAAATATATCCTATAATGAATTGTAATAGTAAAATAATATTTGTATTATGTTGTAGTATTTCGCTTAGTCAGTTTGTCTCGTTTATCTCACATTTTAGGTATATCGATTGGAAAACAGGACAAAACTTTTAATGTTTTTCACCCTGTAAAGGTTTTATTTTCATTAAATTTATTCAGATAGATTTCAAAGACAAATTTTAGAGACATTTTACTCTTTGAAAAAATCTTACAAAACATCAGAATGTAAAACACGATTATACAAAATATAACCATCAGTGAAATGTATGTCCAGGAGTGAAATGTAAGTAGTAAAAGAGTGTGATTATAATTATCCAGACTCCCAAATAATGTCTTTATATACTGCTTTCGTCATTATTGGATGTGAAATAAATTAATGTGTTCCTTTTTGTGGTACGTGTAGTTTGTGTGTGTGTGTGTGTGATTCTGGTGCTGTGTTTGGCTCTTTGGGGATTGGAGGATTTTAGTGAGTGTGTATTAAGGTTCATTTAGGAAAGCTTCAGAGAAAGATTTCCTCCCTTAGGTGAGATGAAGTAGTGCTGGCATATCAGCTTAGAGCCAATTACATCTATCGGCCCTCCTCACACACACACAGACACACACACACACACACACACACACACACACACACTTTCCCCTCCAGACTGATTAATGCTGGAGAGCACACTGAAAGCTGGCCTTTATATATATATATATATATATATATATATTATATATATATTATCCACCGTCTACTTTGAATCTCCTTATTTTTGGTACAAAATATTAATCAAATATGAGGAATGACGCAACAAATTAAAAATCTCTCATACTCTCCAGTCATATGATATTTAGCTGAAATATCATCAGATATCGGTTCCGTCTGTCAGAGAGGAAATTTGACTGTGAATTTATTTCCTCCTTTTGACCAAAATAATTAGGTTTTGTTCAGACAGGCAAGGCAAGGCAAGGCAAGTTTATTTGTATAGCACATTTCATACACATTGGTAATTCAAAGTGCTTTACATAAAAGAAAGTGAAATAATCATCCACAGCAATAAAAACAAAAAGTTAAAAATAATAAAACAAGGAGTTTTAAAATGATATAGAAATTGATTTAAAATGAGATTTAAAACAGTTAAATAGAAAATGATTATACATAAAATACAATGCAGTCAGTTCGGACGTAGCACAGCTCATTCAACAAATGCACAGCTAAATAGATGAGTTTTGAGACAGGATTTAAATGTGGCTAATGTTTTAGCACATCTGATCTCTTCTGGAAGCTGGTTCCAGCTGCGGGCTGCATAATAGCTAAAAGCGGACTCCCTTGTTTTGTGTGAACCCTTGGTATTTCTAACTGACTCGACCCTAATGATCTGAGTGGTCTGTTAGGTTTATATTCAGTGAGCATATCTGACATATATTTAGGTCCCTAGGCCATTGAGCGACTTATAAACGAGTAGAAGTACTTTAAAATCGATCCTAAATGTAACTGGAAGCCAGTGTAAGGACCTGAGGACTGGTGTGATGTGCTCATATTTTCTGGTTCTAGTCAGAATCCTGGCAGCAGCGTTCTGGATGAGCTGCAGCTGTCTAATGGTCTTCTTTGGAAGGCCGGTGAGGAGACCATTACAATAATCCACCCTGCTGGTGATAAAGGCATGAACAAGTTTCTCCAAGTCTTGACTGGAAACAAAACATCTAATTCTTGCAATGTTTTTGAGATGATAGTATGCTGATTTAGTTACTGCTTTGACATGACTACTAAAGCTAAGGTCTGTCTCTAGAATCACCCCAAGATTTCTGACTTGATTTTTAGTTGTTTGACCCCTAGAGTCAAGGTATGCATTCACCTTGAGAACTTCATCTTTGTTTCCAAATGCAATTACTTCAGTTTTCTCCTTGTTTAACTGAAGAAAGTTTTGGCACATCCAACTGTTAATTTCATCAATGCATTGGCAGAGGGAGTCAATGGGGCTATAATCATTTGGAGATAAGGCTAGGTAGATCTGGGTATCATCAGCATAGCTGTGATAGGCAATTTGGTTCTTCCTCATTATCTGACTTAGTGGGAGCATATACAGGTTAAACAACAGCGGAGCAAAAATCCAGCTCAAATCTGTTTAATTGTTTGTAGCAAAAACCACATAGAATCTGATTTTAACAAACCTCATCCAAACCTAATCAATACATGGTTTGAAATCAGGTTACTATCCGGTGTATTTCAGATCAGGTTTTGTTTTCAGCATGTGGGATGTGACTGTAGTAACGTGTGCCTAAAGCTAGAATGCTATACAGTCACACAAAGCGTCTTCAGCTGAATTCCCTCTTTTATGCACACATGTGCCCTTCTCTTTGTAATGAAAAGTGAATGAGCAAAGGAGCGAGCTTTTTTGAACACCGCATGTGCCAAATTTTATCTTTTACAATGACAGTTTCTTTTGCATGTCTCTTAGCATAAGTCATCACTATGGCAACCATGCCGGATACCAAATTTTGAGGACACTGTAGAAAAAAATATAATTTATTATTACATATATATATATATATATATATACATATGTAAATTTATTTATTTATTTTCAGTGAGTATATCTTAACATCGTTAAATAAAAAGGCAATTGCTTTCTACTTGTTTTCTGAGATTTTCTTGAATCAAGTTTATTTCTTAACCCATTTATTAATTGGTTTCTTCATTAAGTTATGTTAAATCTATCTTTTAAATAATGAGAAAATATTTGTCATTAAGCTAAGAAAGATGTATTCAATATATTTTCTGAAAATGTCTTACTATATTAAGAATGTTGCTTCTCAAAAAAGTATTATTAATTAATAAATTGATTTCTTTAAAAATAAATAATTTTTGAATAAAATAAATAAATTATACAAAATGATTATGGATGTATGTGTTAATTTAATTATATGTATTTTTCCCCTTTAAAAAAACATTTAGCCATTTAAGCTAATAATAATAAACTTAATTAAAAATATATTTTCTGAAAATAAATCTTAATATTTTATATATATATTATATATATGTGTGTGTGTGTGTGTGAATTGTTTATTTACTTTTACTTTACCATTAAGCTAAGAATAACAAATTAATTCAAACTATATTTATTTTAATATAAATGGTTTTATATTATTGCATTTTATTGCATTATATCTTTATATCTCGCTGGCCTTTAACTAAAACAGTAGCCTTGTGTAATTTGCGTTGGATCTGAATTGAAAAGTTGTAGCATGTCCCAAATCCCAGCATGCGTAGGTTCAGCAGGCCTGAAAATAGCATTTAACATTGCATTTTAGTCTAATGCCTCTATTAATTTTAAAAGGGCCAACCAAACCCCCATTAACTTTAAGCAGACTCTCAATTTCCTGCTAAAATATCTTGAATATGGCAATGAAAGTTTGGCTGAACCCAAATCCTTCTAGCCGCTGGCAGAGATGAATGCACTCGCACTGGTCAGGATAAAAACACAAAACCGTCAAAACACAATGGTCCAGAAACATTCCAAAAAAATCTCTGAGCTAGATAAATATAGTTTAAAACAGACCTGGCCTGCACATAATATGACTAATCATGATGAATGGGCCTCCAGATCACGTTCCCAGCGTTGTAGAGTGAATCTTGGAGAGAAATAGGTCACCACTTTTGTTCTTTGCTGTAATGCAACTCAAATGCTCCAACCAGATTGTTAAAGCTTAGCTGGTTCTTTACTTTTATATATTTACTATATATAACTATCATCAGCTCTTTCCTGATCTCACTGGGTTTTGCAAGGTTTTGCCCTGCGGCTGCTTTTCTCAGTGCTTCAGAAGATGTGCGAATGGACCTGCTGGCCTTTGGCCTAAAGCGCTCTTGGCTTTGAGGACCCAAACATTTTCTATTTTCTTGATGCTATGAATTGTGAATTACAGTTCGTTTTTAATGCAACCTGATGAGATTTATACAGCTGGACCCTCACTTAATCTGTCCAGTGTTGGGGGAAATAATTTTAAAAGGAAAGCATTATAATATTTTAATTCAGTTTTATCTCAAAATGAGGACAGAAGAGCAAATAAATGGGAAAACAAAGTAACTGGTGTTACTCATTTGAAAAATTAACTCAAATATTTTTTTATTTAATAATGAATTAAATGTCAAAACTATTATTTTCTCTTGTGGACTATATGTAAACATATTGTATGTGAAATATCTTCATATTCAGGTCAGTACTAAATAAACAATAACATGCATTTTGTATGATCCCTCTTACTTGGTAAAATAATTAACATTTTGCAGATTCTGAAAGGTGTATGTAAAGTTTTGACTTCAACTGTATGTACTGCAGATTTTATATATAATGTAATATTATATTTAGTATTACTACTAGGGCTGAAACAATTCCTCGAGTAACTCGAATACAAAAAAAAATAATTTGATTCAAATGATGTGCCTCAAAGAATCGTTTTGTCCATTTACTAGGGATGCACTGAATTATGCACCGGAAAAGCGAAGTCCGCTCAAATAACGCGCTGACAAGAAATGTCTATGCAACGTTAGTATACTTGTACTTGCACCTGTTTGCAGTAGCGCTGCTGTGGTGTGAAATGCTGTGGTTGTTCAGCAGAATGTACACATACTACTATTACTACAATTATGAAAACTTTTTTAAGGAATGATCACACAACATTTCTTCCATGTTTTAATTGTAATAGTAAATTACCTTTGTTTGCCAAAAGGTTTACTTTTCAATAATTTAAAGATAAATTAAATTGATGTTTTATGAATTTTAACAACACATAATTTCTGAGGAAAACTAAAACATTTAATTAAGCTATTTAAAAAAAATTACAATAAAACATTAGATGAGAGAAATAAAACACAACTTTATAATTGTCATTTACTTCAATCATATAATTATTATAACACCTAAAATACATTGCGTGTAAAAAGTGTTTGTTTCAGGTAGTTGAAGGGTACATTGTGTGCACATGAACGGGATGGTACCACCTCCACCACAGTTTGAGAAAGGAAAACCCCCGTTTGCAGGAATATACATTATTTGGATAATTAGTCAAAAACAACAACAACAGTTATGTCTGATTCTGTTGCATAGAACTGAATAAAAATAATACATTGATATTTAGTAATAATATATTTTCTGTCCAATTTTCTTTAAACAAAACTGGTTATTTTATTGGCTTGTGTTTTTTCAATTGTGTCATTCAAATTTAGTTCAATTAAAAAGTCTTACAAAATTACTTTATATTATTTAATAAAATAAATAATTATTAGAAAGCCTTTTCGGTTTTGGTTTTTGAACCAAAGAAAAAACTGAATTCTGTTTCGGCCCAGAATTTTCTACTCTGTGCATCCCTACCATTTACTATAACTACATACAGAGCACTGTTTGTAACCACATGCTCCTTTAAATGATTACACACACAACGTTTTTAAAGTTAATAAAAGTTAAAGTTTAAAAAGCTTTAAAGTTGTACAATGTTTTATTACTATTACTTTGATTTATGTCGTAGTTTTAGGTTGTATTATGTTTACCTTTTTAAAGTAATTTTAAATTGATATTGATTAATAATGATTTTTTATATATTTGTCTTTACATTTACATTTATGCATTTAGCAGACGCTTTTATCTAAAGCGACTTACAGTGCATTCAGGTTATACATTTTTCAGTATGTGTGTTTCTGGGAATTGAACCCACAACCTTTGCGCTGCTAACGCAATGGTCTACCACTGAGCCCCAGGAACACAATATTGTATTTGCATTTTTAATATAATATGGCAATTAAATGTACTAAATGGGTTTACCTTTTTACAGTTATTAATATACACAATTTCAGCAATAAAAATGTCAATTTTTCTAAAAAGGAATCAAATTACTTGTTCATTTTAAGAGACCTGTCTTTTTTCTAATGTATATTTAGGATTGCTCTTTAATAAAGAAAAAGTTTTTCTTATCCGATTACTCGATTTATCGATGGTATGTTCAGTAGAATACTCGATTACTAAACTATTCGATAGCTGCAGCGCTAATTACTACTGTACTACTCTCTGTTCAAAAGAAATTAAAAGAAACCTAGCATAGTAGATTAGTTGTTTTTTTCCTGTTGTACCAAAATCGTATCGAACCGTGACCCCGGAACCGATGTACGTACCGAACCGTGACATCTGTGTACCGTATCACCTCTACTATCTGTCTGTCTGTCTGTCTGTCTGTCTGTCTGTCTGTCTAATCATTTTATCTGTCTATCTGTCAGTAAATGATTTTGACTTTAGATTGTGTTTTGGAGTAATTATGCTATGCATGATTTTGTTTATTAATTCTGAATTAGAAAGAAAGTCTTCAAGGTCTTTAGTGAAACGACAACATGACAAAGCCAAGTTGATAAAATCAGACGTTTTCACAGTCAATGTGGATTTAGTTTTTAGTTTTTTTTTTAAATATGAGCCTTTAAACTGAAATTTTAAGTGCCTCTCAGTCCAAAACGAGCATTATTCCCCTGCTTAAAATTGCAGGACTTTTTAAATTGTCTCTACTGTATTAGTAGCTTCACTCAGACCTCACAACTCCTTTCATGGTATCACTAGTGCCAGATTGTACTCTAGCTTTATTGAATGTACTTTTACTTGCCATTTTATACCTTTCCGTGCTCCTTTCCCTCCTCAATGATCCATTTCTGTTCCCCACATCTCTTCTGCCTGTGCTTTGTTGTTTTCCATTTGCATGTCTAGCACATTTTTATTCACTCTGCAACTCCACCAACATCACTGCCTTGAGGTTTATGGATACATTATCCTCTGTCAGTGCTAGACACTTCATTTAAACCTTGAAGCCACTTGCTGTTCAAGGTGGTGTTACCCTGAATCCCTCTGTGGCCTCTTAATTGTTTGGGGAATCAAACAAACAAATTTCTTCTAGCTGTTGCATAAGTAATTGGGATAATTTTTTTAACATAAAATTATTTAATAGTCACATTTCTATGTCTCAGTAGTTATTCAGGGAACTTTATTTGTAATGTTCATTTGAGTTTGTTTTCCCTTCAAGTGCATTAATATTGTACACAAAGGAGTAACAAAGCCATTTACAGCAAATGCATGCTTTATCATCACTGTTAGAAATAGCATTATTTTACATTTACATTTATGCATTTAGCAGACGCTTTTATCCAAAGCGACTTACAATTACATTCAGGTTATACATTTACATTAGTACGTGTGTTCCCTGGGAATCGAACCCACAACCTTTTGCGCAACTGACGCAATGCTCTACCACTGAGCCACACAGGAACACGTGCTTATTACCCATCTAGCCATTATTGTGCTTATTACCCATCTAGCTAGCTGCTACATTCTTCTAGTTGACAATTTTAGCTAATACTTAACCACGTTTTTCCATTTAGCATCTCACCATGGGAACACTTCAGTGGCGCACCGTCACATTACATTGCCCAAACCAGTCTTCAGCCATAAATCCATGATAAAGTGATTATAAGGGTGGAAGAGGCTTGTTTACTGCCTCCGAGCTTTCACCAGAAGAAATACTAAGAAGAACAGATGTACTGGAAGAACATACCTATTGTACACTGGGGAAATAGACTACCTTATAGTAATATGTACCCTTAAGCTACTACTATGAACTTATAAGGGTACTCTCATCAAGTCAAGTCAAGTCAAGTTGAGCTTTATTGTCATTCTGCTACATGTGGGTACATACAGTGGAACGAAATGTCGTGCCTCACAGGACCACAGTGCTACATGAATACAGACATACAACAATGAAGTAAAACAGTATAAACCTATACACAACTAACCTAATTACATATTTTGACTATACATATTATATATATAAAAGTGGTTACCTATACATAAACAAAAAAATACAAACAGTACAAGTGTGCAAATGCCTCACAAATACTGTACATGTGCAAAAAGAAAAACATTCAAGCAGCTGGCTGGGGAACAGTGTAAGGTGATTTGTAGTGCATGAGCCAGTAAACATACATACATTACTGAATATATTGTGGGATTAAGTACACACAGTAGTGTGTGAAAATGTCTTGTGCAAATAGAGGACAGTGTGTTACTACACGTGGTTTATACAGGCCCACTCACCTGTGTGTAGCACACTTTGAATTGCAAAAAAAAAAAAAATTCCTGTTAGGTGGGGGGTTTGTATGGGGTTTCAGAGAGGGGTTTGGTGCCTTGCTCAAGGGTCTCACATCAGCTGTGGTATTGAGGGTGGAAGAGAGCATTAGGCCACGAGATACGACTGCCCAGAAGACATTGTGGAATAAAGTATTTTGTTTTTGTTTGTTTGTTTGTTTTATCTGCACACAAAAAGTATTCTAGCAGTCTCATAAAATTAAGGTTGAAACACAGACATCGCACTTCTTCTAGTTCTCTTAGTGATATATGATATGACTGTGCTTAATCGCAAGTGTTTTATGCAATATTTAGCGAATAAGTTACATTTAAAAAGTAACGATACTTTACTAGTTATTTGGAAAAGTTACCCTTGATGGGAGTGGAGAGGAAGATGTGCAAAGAGCACTCAGTAACATGTTTTAATAAAAATAAAAAACCTGATTACATACATTGCGCTACTTATAATGCGTCAACAACTCTCTATCTATCTGTCTGTCTCTCTGTCCAGGGTGTAGCCATCATTTCAAAATGGGGGGGACGGAATGTCTAGTGTTATACCTGTTTTTTTCAGTTAACACTTGTCTAATTGAAAGGTTTTATTTTTAATCATACCTTTTTGCTTAAAATGCTTAATGATTATAGTATTATATATGATTATAAAACAGAAGGAAAGTAATGGTGAAAAAAGAAAAAGAAAGAAAAACGACAGCTTTGTCGCTGGGACAGTACCCTTAAAGGACATATTTGTACCTTATTTACCCTTTAAGTCTCATAGTTGTACATCAAGGTATATCAGTACTCTAAGGTACTAATGTGCACCTTTTTTAGTATAAGTTACAAAGATAAGGGTACTGTAAGGGTACTATTGTTTACACATTTCAAATTGTATTTTGTGTATGTTGTATGTACAGTACATGGCACAGAGTAATGGATACAATACATTCACATACTACTATATTCTGTTCTGTTCTATTATACAGTCCATGTTTCAGGAATTAAATTAAACTATGTATTGAGCTCAACTGACAAACGTGTCAAGGTATGTAGACCCTATATCAATTAAACAACGAGATGAAATAAACATTTAGTGACATTTCCTTTAAGCTTTCTGGCTGGTTTGTTTAAAAGTAGTAGCTTTTTGACACAGTATTAAAGCTAACATATCTAAATAGATAAAGCTAGTTAAAACTGAAATATAAAAAAGTACAAATTAGTCTGATTAATCTATGTTAAAAGGTATAAGAAATATATTATCATAGACAATGCTGTAAATAATCTGTCCTTACCTCTAAAGCCTCATTGAAACGTTCTGCCTCATTCACTCTCAACACTGAATTCACTTCTGCCTGTCTAAATAAAGTAGTGTTTGAAACATGTACATACAGTACAGGGAATAGTGACATGCAGAAGAAAATAACACATTAAGTACACTGCTGGACAAAAAAAATATTGTAGGATACAAATGATTGGTTAAACACTTTAGTATGGGGAACACATATTCACTATGACTTTTGCCTCAAACTCTTCATTTACTGCTTATTAATAGCTTGTAAGGTAGTCGTTGTAGTTAAGTTTAGGTATTAGGTAGGATTATGGGATGCAAAATATGGTCATGAAGAATACCATACCAAGTTGTTTATCATACTAATGTTACATTTTTTTATTTTATATTTGACTAATTATGTGCTTTTTTATGACTGATCCATATATAATCCTACAAACACTTGTGTATTAATATATTTTATACAATGTAAAAACAGCCAGGTGTTAAAAGCCACTTATCTGTTCTCACCTGTGAAGTTTATCATCCTGATTCTGTCCTGACAAACCTAGGCTTTCTGTTTCTTGTTCATTCTTGACAACACATAAAAACGCAACATTAGTGCAATAATGAAAGAGCACCCCTAAATTAAGATCGTTCCTATATCGGATCGTCAATGCATGCTACTTGATTGAAATACATTATGTAGAATTGGCAGAGTTAAACATGTCACAACGCTGTAGAATCTCAGTTCAACATGATCTTTATTCTTATTTGAAGGGTTCTGATAACATACACATGTGTTAAAATAAAAGACGTTACAAAAAGGGTTACCAAAAATACACTGAAAATAAGTGCTTGTTTGTCCAGCTTTTTTTTCTTCCATATAATTAACATCAAAACGTGCTAATTATTCAACAAGAGCGATAGACAGAGTCACTCAACATTGTGCAACACTATTCGGATATCACATGCCAACTTACGCTGATTAACTTTGTCGTAAAAAAAGGAGTGAAGAGGTTTTTGCCGCTTTGAACTCATCGCGACCTCTATGAATGTTGGATGCAGTGTTGCCAACTATTTTCAATGGAAAGTAGCTAAAGTCTGCTCGAAAAGTCGCGAAATGTCACTAGATGACGCCATGCGTAAATTTGCATATCGATGACGTAATCACGTCCTATTTTGCATTCTGCCTAAAATAACGGTGTATAACTGTTTTCCCTAATCCGTGCTCACATAATGTACTTTAATATACAAGCCGAGTGTCCAGTATAAAACTGTTATCATTTAACGTTACATATTTTCTGTCAGACAACGGAACTGAACTTGTAAACCCAGCAGTTACATCATCTGCAATGATACAATTCTGGATTTAGATTTTATATGTGTATATGAGTTTAATAAGTTTAATTAAGTGATTGTTGTGTATTGTTGTGTAAGTACAATCACGTACAGTCTCTCAGACATAGCCCAGTAAGCGATCTTAGAGGAGTTCAGAAACTGGAATGAACTAAAGCTCTGTGACAGTGAGTAATATAAGTGCATGAGATAAAAAAAAAAGGTAGAAGAAAAAGCTGTCAAATGAAATAGTTTTATTTCAAACAAAGGAGAAGCAGGCAAGTGATTGGTCCGTGGCAACACCGTGTGCACATGCGCAGCTCATTCACATCTATGTCAGCTGCCGTGCGGTCACTGGAATGTGCTGCTCCTCTCAACCGGAGCCAGCGCTCACTGATCAGAGCAGACACAGGGAGAGGTGTACCTCAAGATCTCGTGCTCGCAGGACAATACTGGCCACATTTGGAAAGTTGCTAAGGTTTTTCCAAAAGTCGCTAGATTTGTCGCTAGGCGCTTTTAAAAAAAAAAAGTCGCTAAAGGGGTCTGAAAAGTCGCTAAATCTAGCGACAAAGTCATTAAGTTGGCAACACTGGTTGGATGCAACGCGGGAGTCGGACCGCGGGTGCGAGCATAGGGTGTGTCGTGACGTGACAAACTGAGTGACTGATTGCCATGGAAACGTAAACGTCATGTATAGACTATCTCGTCTTTTGAAATTTAAATAATTCTGCATATATATATATATATATATATATATATATATATATATATATATATATATATATATTGCTCCATTAAAACCTCAACATGTCGAGAGCACAACTGTCCAATGAAAAAGTGCGGGGGATGAATATCCTTTTTATAAAAAGTGTGGGGGGGGGGGAGGGGGGGACACGTCCCCCGCGTAATCTATGCCCCTCTCTCTGTCTGTCTGTCAAGGTCTTCATTCAAACAACAACATGACAAAACCAAGATGATCAAATCAGACCTTTTGGAACAGTCAGAGTTTTTGGGATATTTCTTTTTTGAATATAAGCCTTTACTTTGAATTTTTGTTCTCTTTGACTCGTTGGATTAAAACGGTGCATATTCACCTGTTTTTTTTATTTTGCTCATAATTTAAATAGCTGGATGGAAACCCAGCCAGTTAATCTTTTAGGGTTAAATAAGGTACAAATATGTTACTGCTGCCCTGATGGCCAGCTGTTGAGCCCCAAAAGATACATACTAGTACCCTAGAGTAGTAAAACATACCTGGTATTACTATGAATCGTTTAGGGGTAAAACATATTTAAAGATGTCTCTTTAAAGGTGGGGTAAGCGGTTTCTGGTAGCCAATGTTGATATTTCAAATCACCAAAAACAAACACTCCCCAAACAAACAATGTTTGGTACAATGTTTGCGATTTTGACTGAGAGTGCAAATAGGCCTACATTTAAGGCCTGCATTTGTGAGAAACTATGGAGCAAAATAAGATCTCATTGAGTCAGTCCACTTGTTTCCAATTGCTCTTGCTGACCAAGAAGTGTATAGCCTGGAGGAAGCACCAAACAATTTCTTGTTTGTTCTTTCTCTGCGATTTCCTTCACTCCTACAAACTTCTATGGCTCCCTGCTGTTCGGCCGTATGTCTTTTGATGAATTCCATCAGGGTTTGCCGCCTCAGTGTTCGTACCCTGTTCTTTTCTTCTGAAGTGACCGTTTCTTCCTTTCTTTTTAATAACCCACTTCCTGCTTTTCTCTCCATCTCAGATGAGTGTTCGGTGAGGAAGGGCGGCTGCAGTCACCAGTGCTTGGTGGCGCGGGTAAAGGGGTCGTGTGTTCCTGTCCGGTGGGGCTCCAGCTGGGTTCGGACGGCCGGACATGTGAGGTCCTGGATTACTGTATCAAGCACCTACGCTGCAGCCAAGTGTGCGAACACAAGAATACTGTGAAATGCTCCTGCTATCCAGGCTGGAGTCTTGGACCTGATGGAGACAGCTGTTATAGTACAGGTGAACAGCGGCCTGTTGATTCTTGGTTGGCCTTTTGGTTAACGATCTGAATTTTTCGCACGGAAATTGGATTTTCAATCCCAAATAGGGTTAAAATCAGATTACAGTCCAAACCACAAGCCAATTAACCTCAAGAGAACCAGATGACCTTGAATTTCTGTGCTGTAAATAACATGGATAAATGGCTGCAGGATCACAAGGAAGTTAATTTAGTGCACATTTATTCATATTTACTTTAAGAGAGAGGATTGTGCAGTCAGTTTTAAGGTGTAAAATGCATGTGTAATATGTATGCGTTTAATTTTAGCGACTGGACTTTACAGAGAGCTTAGAAGTGAGTTGGGAAATATCCAGCACTCCAGCACTCTTGATGGGAGTGGAGAGGAAGATGTGCAAAGAGCACTCAGTAACATGTTTTAATACAAATAAAAACAAGAAACACACAGTTCAGTTTTCAGAGCTGTCAAAATGCTTTTAGTTTTTGTCCGAACTGAAACGGCCAGCTATAATTCATTTTGAAATCCACATAAGGTTTTCTCTCCAGTCTCAGACTTGTAGAGATGCCAGCCACATAATAGCACATACAATTTTTGGTTTATTCATAGCTTGGAATGTGCTAATATTTTATTTGAAGATTATTATTATTATTAATAATAGTAGTCATTTTGATTAATTCAATTTAATTTTTAACATCTTGAATTTTGACTTGACTGATAATATGTAGCTTTTTGCCGATTTTACATTTAGCGATTTAGCCTACGATTAAGCCTATCCATCTATCTGTCTGTCTGTCTGTCTGTCTGTCTGTTGGTATATAGATGGTGAATAGATATAGACATAAATAGATATAGATAAAAAGTATTCTAGTAGTTTCATAAAATTAAGGTTGAAACACAGACATCACACTTCTCCTAGTTCTCTTAGTGATATGATAAGACTGTGCTTAATCGCAAGTGTGTTATGAAATAATTAGCGAATAAGTTAAATTTAAAAAGTAATGTTACTAAAATAGTTATTTGGAAAAGTTACCCTTGATGGGAGTGGAGAGGAAGATGTGCAAAGAGCACTCAGTAACATGTTTTAATAAAAATAAAAAAACAAGCTTCTACTGAAACACACAGCTCAGTTTTCAGAGCTGTCAAAATGCTTTTAGTTTTTGTCCGAACTGAAACGGCCAGCTATAATTCATTTTGAAATCCATATAAGGTTTTCTCTCCAGTCTCAGACTTGTAGAGATGCCAGCTACATAATACCACATAACATTTTGGTTTATTCATAGCTTGAATGTGCTAATATTTTATTTGAAGATTATTATTATTAGTAATAGTAGTAGTAGTTTTGATTAATTTAATGAAAAAATTTAACATCTTAAATTTTTGACTTGACTGATAATATTTAACTTTTTGCCAATTTTACATTTAGCGATTTAGCCTACAAATGAGTAACGTAGCATTATCTTTAAGTTTACTAGCAATTTTTGTAAACCAAACTCAAAAATACACACATCATTTTTATTGTGATTTGATTGGGCCAACTTTCACAGTCCTGCTGCATGCGTTCTTGTTCTCTTTACCGTTTGTTTTCGGTCTTTTTGTAGATCCTTTTGAGGCGTTCGTCATTTTTCCATCAGACATGAAATTCGCCGCATCAACCTGCAAAGGCGACTACAGCCTGTTAGTCCCCAGGCTCAGGAACACCATCGCTTTGGATTCCATTTCAGCCAGAGCCTGCTGTACTGGACCGACGTCAGAGGGACAAAATTTACCGTGGGAAGCTGTCGGAGAGGCGGTATGATTCACAATTTTTACATAGTTTATGGGTATTAATATGTGACTTTATTATACCATACAGGCTATAATATGATTCAGTGGAATTTACATTGCATCATGCACTGATTCTTGAGTACTGGGACTGAAAACTGCAGAACTACAGAAAAAGTTTGTGTCAAGGAATTATTTTGGATGAAAGTACTTGTAGGTGCAACCTCCCGCTTCTCCCAATTTCTCACAAAATGTGTTTTCCTTGCCTGTCACTGCAGTACCATTACAAACATGAATAATGTGTCAAAATATTTTATAAGTATTGTCCAATCTAGCATGTACTACAGGTTGCATTCACTCCAGGATGTTTTCAAAGTAACACGTTGGTTGACAAAATAATTGAGGTAGTTTTGTATTCTATCTATCCATCCATCCATCCATCCATCCATCCATCCATCCATCCATCCATCCATCCATCCATCCATCCATCCATCCATCCATCCAATCTATCTATCACCTGTCTGTCTGTCTGCCTGTCTATCGATATATAGATGGTGGATAGATATAGACATGTATATATATATATATATGTATATATATGTGTGTGTATATATGTATATATATATATATATTATAATAAATATATAATATATATATGTGTATATATATATATATATATATATATATATATATATATGTAGATATGTTAAAATTACTTTTTACAATTATGAAATGTAATAATTTTAAATATTATCTTATTTATATTTTTCATTATATTTTACAATTGTATTTTATTAATATTTAAGGATTGAAAAATAACCCTTTATTTAAAAATAATAATAATAATATATATATATATATATATATATCAAATTAATTTACACATTTATGTTATGTAGATGTTGTATTATATTCAGCAATCAAAGTGCAAATATTGCTATTTGTCAAAATTATTAGCAGGTAAACGTTTTTGTTCCATGTCTCATTAATCATGATTGTTATTGTCATGATTCTTATTCTTCAGCATATTGGGAAGGTTTTTCTTTTTTTTTTTGCTCTGTTTTACACTTAAAAAGCAAAGTCAGTCTTCCAACTGTGTTAATATTTCAGCTTCGAAACGTGTGAGAAGTAATTTGCAATCAGATAACAAAGGAACTGATGAGTAGATATTGAGAAAGAGAGAGAGAAAAAGTAGGAACTAGGGCTGCATGATAAATGGCATGTGATTGTCAGAACTACGGTTCTGTGTATTAAATGCCGCTCCATCTGAAAGCATGTGATGGAAATGAACTACTAATCACAGGATCAGCTTTACTGATGAGATGTGATTGATCATAGCATGCGATTTATCGTGCAGCCCTTGTAGGAACCACTTTATCTTCGTAGCGTAGGGCTATCATTTCACACACTTCATAAGGTACCAAATTACACTTGCCAAATGCCAAATTCAAGTAATATTGAGCATGACCGAACAGCTAAGAACCTAAATCAATTTATTTACATTAAAATAAACCAGTTTGTTGTCCTGTCCAGCATGGTCTTGCCACTCCAGAAGGCCTTGCCCCTGGACCAGATTGAGGTGTCCAAGCTGAATGGTGAATTACGAACCACCCTCATCATGGAGCACCCTCGGGCCATCGCCGTGGACGCCAGGGTGCGTTCTTGACTCCAGTTGAAAAATAACAGCAAAGCACCGGTTTTCCAATTACTTCATAGCTTTAATGAACAACTTCAGTGATTGATAGCTCCATTCGGTGGTTTGCGAATCGTAATGGACCTGTCTAATAACCCATAAAGAGTTTTTAAATGATTTCCAGAATGGATATTACCATGAAATTGGGCCATTACACATTCTTACCTGTTTTGTAATTGTGCTAATGCTAATACTTTTAATGAGGATGTAGTTTGCAAGTAACCCTCGTTTGAAAGTCATTTAAGGTAGATTTTTACATTCAGTTTGTCGTCAACAGCGCCTTGTTCTGGACCGACTGGGACGCCACGATTCCTCGCATCGAAGGCGCTTCCATGAGCGGGAAACAGCGACATGTTGTTTTCAAGGACATGGACTCCGGGGCTTGGCCCAATGGATTGACCTTGGACCACATGGAGAGCAGGATAGTATGGACAGATGCCCGGTAAGAAGCACACAAGCACTCTTCTGTTGGATTTTCAACATTTTTCACAAGACAAGACTGTTAGGGAATGTTTTGGATGGAAACTAGAAGGTGGAATTGTAATAAGCTCAGTCACTGGTAACAAATTCAAGCACTCGTTTTGTTGAATGATTGATGTTTTTTTGTACTGGTTAAAATTTGAAATCCGCTTCCTCTGGTGACGAAATGAGAGGCCGACAGAGATATGCTGTTACTATTGATTATAATTTTGCCCATCAAGTATTTTTTTGTATTTTACAAAGCAGCGGTATAGCAATTTGCTGTCTTGACACATTCATAAACTCTTATCTTGCATTTCTCACTGCGCTAGTTCAATTCCTCTTGTGCCCGGTGGCTCCAAATGTGCCCAAATTAATATTCAGATAATGAGATTCTTGTACTTAATGAAGAATCTGATCAATTCTGGGCTTTCGATTGCCTCATTTTTGTCTCTGCTATATTCAGATCTCACATCTCTTTTTCTCTCTTGGTCTTTCAACAGCATTTCTTTCTTTCTGTCTTTTTCTCTGAACAGTTTCTTGACATCTTGACAGTAAAGCATCAGTGAACACTAAACTCCTTCTTACAGACTATTTTGACTCTTTTAGACTGAATACTCTCATTTATTTGGAGTACACTGTATTTGTAGTATAAATGTACAAAATATTCAATGTATATTGTCATTTTGTTTTACTTTTGTTTTTACTAATCGAACGCTAAACTGTGCCATTCACAAGCAGTTTTATTCTTGTAGTCTAATTGAAGGAAATGCAAATAGATTTCATTTGATTCATTTTGTTTCAGTTTGGTTGATGTTGCTCATTTTGATGGGTTGTTTTGATATGAATTAACTTAATGTCAGTTCAGTCAAATTACATAATTTAGAGTTACTGTAAACAAGATGTATGAAGTTAGAAGAGATTTATGAAGAGAAATGCAAGATACAAGTTTATGAATGTGTCAAGACAGCAAAATTGCTATGCCATTAGGTTATATAATCAATGTCATATTAGATGACTGATGTATTATTTTAAATTTAGATATTTGGATAACATGGTGTAGAGTGTACTATGATGCCTGAAACTAGGGGAGGCTATGAAATACCGTATTGTACAGTATCTTCTCTTTTATCTATTTCTTGTGGTGAGTTGCTGTGACGTGAATTTCCCTTTGGGATTAATAAAGTTAATAAATCAATCAAAGTGTGATTCAGTTCAATTCAAGTTGATTTGACTCTACTCTGCTCAGTTAAATTAATTTTAAGTAAGTTTGGTTTTATTTGTTGTAGCTCAGGTTTATTTCATTTTAAACTATTGAGGTCCTTTAATTGTTTTAAATCTGAGTTAAACTGAATTAACTTTGATTAATTTCAGTTCAGTTTTTTGGGTTGATTTAATTTACTTTGATTTATTTTTATTTGATATCTTGGTTAAGTTCATTTAATTTAATTGTTGTAAAAATCTAATTGAAACTATTACATTTTGATGTTGATTTACTCAACTAAGTTAGGTTATTTGAATGGTCTTAATTCAGTTAAAACAGATTAAGTTTGATTAAATTCATTATTTTCGATTGAGGTTGATTTGGCACAATCAAGTTCAGTTAATTGATTTGTCAGGTTTAACAAAACTTAAGTTCAATTGTATTAAATTCAAGTGGATTTGATTTGAAACGACTTGGTTCAGTTCAGTTAATTGCATTGTCAGAATTCAGAATTAAATGAGATTCAGTTTTATTTGATTTGATTTAAGTGAATTGTCATAACTCAGAGTTAAACAAGCTGTCATGTGGATTGGATTGGATTGCAAACCACTTGTATCATTTTAGTTAACTGAATTTTCCTAGTTCAGAATTACACAAGATCAAGTCTGATTTGAGTTTCAGTTCAGTTTTTTTTTTACAAGGATTGACTAAACTGTACAGTTAATTCGATTGAACTGAGGTTTTAAGTCAAATTAAATCGTGTTAAGTCAAATCACACTTAATGTATCTTGTTTAATTAATTCAGTTAATTACATTTGATGTAATTCAAAGTAAAACAAGATTGAAAATCCTTGATTTGATTAATTTCAGTTTGTTGAAACAGTGCATGACCGTGTTTATTAAGAAAGTGAATATGGCCAGTTTTGATTTCATGTGACTTTAAAATACTTTGATAATTATTAAGAAAATGATTTATCCCTCCTCAGATCTGACGCTATATACTCTGCTCTATATGATGGAACGGGGATAATTGAAATTCTCAGAGGTCACGAGTTCCTCTCTCACCCATTTGCCGTGTCTCTCTTTGGTGGGAATGTTTATTGGACTGACTGGAGGACCAACACTCTGACCAAAGCCAACAAATGGACCGGAGCCAATGTGACTGTGATCCAAAAAACCAGCGCCCAACCCTTCGATCTGGAGATATATCATCCTAGCAGGCAGCCACAAAGTAAGTAACCATCTCGCTATCTTTCTAAACTGTATAGAGAGGCTTTGAAAGAGATGATGATTTGAAGGATCCAACAGAACATAATAAAATAAATCTCTAGATTGAACGAACATGTCATGTTGTATTAACAGCGTACAATGACCCAGTTTTGGCACATTCCCATTTCTCACTAGAATATTTTAGGGACTAATTGGCTTCAAAGATGTCTTGTCAAGAACTCCCTTGATTCCTATCAAGAATTCCCATCATTTCCGAAACATGAAACAGACAGTCAAACACTACAAGGTGACATTTATTTTCTGAATTTTCTGCCGAAAAATAAATGTACTTTCATTTAGACCCAAAATACTTACCAAAATAGAAACAAAAGAATGTTTTATGTTTGAGTTTTTGAGTTGAGTTATTCTATTTTATTTTCCTTTCTAAAACGATCTACACTTTCCAAGATTCCAATTAGAACCAAAAGATGTATCAAAACAGAAACAAAAGAATGTTTTATTTTTGAGATCTTTAAATGTTTAATTTGATCTTGGTTTGTTTTTTTATTGTTCTTCTAAAAGTTAAATGTACTTTCAAAGACGCCAATTAGAACTAAAAGACTTACCAAAATAGAAACAACATAATGTTTTGGGTTTTGTTGAGAAGTTTTATTTTATTTTATTTTATTTTATGAAAACAACAACAAAAATAACGAAGATAACTTTTCCAACATATAGTTGTGTATAATTTGTTTGGTTTGTTTTATTTAAAATTTGCTCCCAAAGAAATGAAGAAGCTGCTACAAAAGTTATTCGATTATAATAAATTAGTCATCAAACTTAAACAATTTTGTTACAAATTGTTTGTTTGTTTGTTAAGCATTTTCTGAAAAGCTGTGACTTGCTGATGTGTTGCTTGAGTGTTTTTTAATGGGCTTTTATAAGGTTGTTATGGTGTTTTTGCTGGTTGATTTGGTGTATTTGGGCGGTTGCTTACTGACCCAAGTCAAAAGAACCACCCCATAATGCCCTCTGGGTAATTTATTGCGGTGTGTATCAGTTCAGTGTATGCTGAACATGCGCTTGAAATCTGTCCCTCCTTCTGTAACCCTCTTTTAATTGGCCTAATAGAATTTGTTCAACGTTTGGGCAATAAAGGACAAAAGAAGAGCCAAAAAGCGTACCATAAATAAAACACAATTGAATCTGCCCATGATGGCTGTCCAGCAGCTTTTCCCTTGGGTGTACATCTGCCAGATGCGGAAGAATCAGCCTTCTGTCAACACATAGAGCTTGGCATCATCCACCAAAGCTAAATTACACCCTTAATGGCGCTAAGAGGCTCTTTGTTAACTCATGACTCCAGATAAACACTTATAATCGGATGGCGGAAACATTCACAGAGTGTTCCAGATAGTAATTGGTAGCTATAAACCTACAGTTTGGATGCAGTGATATGCCGCACAGATGTGTGAAGGCTTTTTTCTGTTTTTTATGTTCTGATCAAATTCGATTTGAAGTACAACCTTCAACTATATACAGTTCTTTAAAATGATGATGAAAGTTGATGAAAGTGAATCTTGAGTGAATCATTTTTAGAATGATATATTTAGACTCGCCGTCTCTCGCTTTGAACCAGGTTGTTTTGAAATGTACCTCACAGGCTACTTTAGAAATGGGTGCTTGTAAGCCAAAAGTGTGCTCCTGAGCTTTTAGATTGAAACATTTATGATAATTTTTCTAGCTTTCTTTTATTTCTGCTCTTGGCTGTGCTTGTCCTGTGGCTTGACTTTGTTTTGTGATTTTGTTTATAGCGCTGATAATTTTTGCTTTTATCTTTTGCTAATTTCTTTTGTTTCATCTGTTTCGACCCTATGCTTTTATCTTTATTTGTTGTGATAAATGTTTATATTGTGACATTTGAAGCACTTTGAACTGCCTTTTATGTCTGAAGGTACTTTATATATATTTATCCACTTGATTGGCTCTATGACTTTCTCTCCTCTCCACCTGTAGCTGGTGTGTGGTGAGCGCACTGGCGCTGTTGTGCTGTGGCAGCCATCGCATTATCCAAGTGGATGCTGCACACTGGTGATGTTTGAGGAGAGACCCCCTACATGATTGTAAAGTGCTTTGGGTGTACAGCAATACACAAAGCGCTATATAAAAATGCATCATTCATTATAAATAAAGTTATTATTAAATGTATTAGGTATTTAAGTATTTGAACTTAAAAAGTGCTATATAAATAACATTTCATTTATTTATGTATTTAATTATTTATTTGAAAGGTTTAAAAACATTGTGATCTAAAAATAAAGATAATTATTATATATTATAAATACAATTCTACTTTATTTTTTTCCAAGCAATTATTAAAGTTAATAGGCAATACACTGAAATTAAATAACTTTTGTAAAATGAATGGGCACTAGCCTGAACCATTACTAGTACTTTATCTGACCTGTTTGTCCTGTGGCTTAGCACCTGCTTTCCTCTGTTTTTGGATTTTGTTTATAGCTCTGGATGTCTGTTTCGTGTCAGAATTCATTATCCATCTGCGTCTGAAGCGTCCGGCCCTCATCGCTATCGGTTTTCACGTGTCAGAATATCTTAGCGAGAGTGATATAGAGATTACTGTATTCATTTGGCCCCCAAAAAATAGTTTTTATGGACTTGTTGTTATGCATTTTTTAGTTACGTGTGTATTTTACTGTCCTATTTAGCGTTTTGGAGTAGCAACCTTGCTCTGAACAAGAACAAACCCAGGGAATTTTGGGTAGGGAATAAGGGTTACTAATCTAATTACTCAGCATGCCATCCACATCTTCCACTTGTTAGGCAGAGTACTTTCAGTTTTCAGGAGACTACATGCATAGATCCAAGCCGCATTGCATAATAACTAGCAGAAGAAATGATAAAAGACTTGAATATATTAAGAAATTAAATGTAAAATGTTAATGTTGACCTGTGGCTTTGACCTGTGGAAATAATAATCATCACTGTCTAATAAGTCGCTGTGATGATAAACCAGGAGAATGCAATATTAATGTGACATATGGAGAATGTATGCTCAGCTATTCTTTTACTAATGTTTTCTTCTCTTCTCCTGTCTTCTTCAGCTCCTAACCCGTGTGATGGTAACAATGGAAAAGGCCCGTGTTCTCACCTCTGCCTTATAAATTATAATGGTTCTGCATCTTGCTCCTGTCCACATCTCATGAAACTGTCGGCCAACAACCAAAGCTGCCAAGGTGAGCTCAGCCTGTCTGCTGGACTGTAGATCTCGATTTTTATGAGACACTCTGCGGTTTTGAGACTTTTAAAATTAGAAAATTTAAATCAAGTCTTTGTATTTTATATCCTTGTATTGAATAATAATAATTATATTTATTTGTATATTTATAATATTATTATGAAGTTGCATTTATGTATAACATATATTAATATTATTTAAAAGCTTTTCAAACATTGTAATGTTAAGCTCCAGTTAATTATATATATATATATATATATATATATATATATATATATATATATTATCATTTTCATATTAAATTATTGTATCTAATAATTAAATAAAAGAATGTCAAATGCATCTAATTAAATAAACATATATGCATATAGACACAGTCCTGTGGTACATTTGTTTTATTATGTTATATTAATAAAACAAAATAAATAACAAAATATTGACATCACATGCCTTTATATACATGGCAATGTCTAATGCACAGGTCTGATATTCGAACTCAAAAGTTATATTTTTGGGCAAGAAATGCCATTTATGTACACTGAAGTATTAAAATATAGGTTTCTTCATAAAAATGAGCGATCCACAATTGAATGGATACTGATATGAAGCAGAATGTCTGATATTGGAATAATTATAGCGTGTATCAGGAGAATTTTGCGACCTACCTAAACTCATTACAGACTGAAATGGAGATCTCTTTTTACCGGTCGCCCCAGAGATCTCTCTGGAGGTCAAGAAAGGAGAATGTACAGTATGAGTCCTTTGAGCTTTATGTCTTTATAGTGCTGCCTTTGTAAGAACACTCAATTCCCCTTATTATATTTGTCCCGCTAACTGATTTAGGTCAGAGATACTGGAGACAGAGAAATATAATTCAATTGAGAATTAATTTGAGTTGATTATATATTTATGCATTTGTGAACAGATGTGAATAAGTTTCTGTTATACGCTCGGAGATCTGAGATTCGAGGAGTGGATATCGACAACCCGTACCTCAACGTCATCATGGCCCTCACCGTACCCGATATCGATGACGTCTCGACGATGGGTTATGATGCTTTAGATGAGAGGATTTACTGGGCCGATGTGAAGACCTGGGCGATAAAACGGGCATTTATTAACGGAACCAAACTCGAAACTGTCCTGTCTGGAGGTATGGCAAGCTCCATTTTGAGAGTTATAATCTTACACAGTTTACACACTTTCATTGATAGAAGAGTCAAATGATAGCTTATTTAGCATTTTTTCTGCAAGTATTCCCATTTAGCAGCTTGTTTTATTAGCATGAATAGCATGCAAATAATACATTTTTGCCTGGTTTTAAACACATAAATTACATAAATATATAAATGACAAATTATGATATTGTACTTATATGAATTCATTCATTTATTTATTTCCATTTTATTTATATAAAACATTATTAAAGGTGCTATACAAAAAATATGTGTACTAAATTATTTTAAATCATAGCTTTTTTGTTAGCATTACTAAATATGGATATTTACTTTATTTCATTTTATGTTGTTTTTTTCTCCCTCTTTTCATTTTTTTGTCTGTTTTAAAAAAAATATATAATTGGTATGGTATTGTATTGTATTATATTATATAGTTTCCTTTTTTTGCTTTTTTAATTGAATACAATTTTTGAAAAATGCTGTACAAAAATATTAAATATAAACATTGTTATATTAAAATATATTAAATGAAATCAATATTTATTATATTGACTAATATGATATAATATTATATTATATTGTAATTTCTTTCCTATTCCATTTTAATTTTATTTACTTTTTGTCTGTTTTGTTTTAACACATTTTATGAATTGAAAAAGGAACTTTATATTTTGTACTGTACTGTTCTGTTCTGTTCTGTTCTGTTCTGTACTGTACTGTACTGTACTGTTCTGTTCTATTTGTTTTATTTGTTAAATAAAATTACGAAAGGTGCGATGCATAACATTATTATGCGTGCATGCACACACACACACACACATTTAGCTATATGTATACTTTGTTTTATGTGATGAAAAGATGAAAAATGCTGATTATGTGTTGATAATATCTGTATTTACAGACCTATCTAATGTCCGTGGCCTGGCTATTGACTGGCTGTCGAGAAACATGTACTGGATGAGCTCAGACAATGACGAGACACACATTAACGTCGCCCGTCTTGACGGATCTCTCAAAACCACTGTTGTTCACGGCATGGACAAACCCAAGTGTCTCGTCCTGCATCCATCTAAAGGGTAAAAAACAGAAATCACGCTAACAATTAGCTTGTATCCATATTGGAGAAGTTATGGGCTGCGTGTCGCTAAAGATCACTATCCTATTTATTAGTAAGTAATTGCATACTTCCGTCGAATTGTCACCTTTTGTTACCGTCAAAGCTGCATGTGAGAAACATCAGTTACAGAGCTAACTACTGAACAGGTCTCTGTTTATATTCAGTGTGCACAATTAACTAAAGTTATTAAGAATAATTTCCTTTATGCTGATTAAGTGTGATAAATCGATGTAGCCGTGAAAACTCTTTAACGATGCCAAACTGGTTGTCAGCCAATCAGAAATGCGAATTTATCTTGCCCTTGTTGGGCTGATCAATGACAGCTCTTTAATTAGCATACATTATGATTCCAAGTATGCAAGGTAATTAAAAACTAAGCCAGTTCCTCGCAATTGTTTACACAAGATTTAATATAACGCAATTCTGTAATCCTGTGATAGATCTCAAGCACGGTAGTGTGCATGTTGTTGCCGATATCTCTTGTGATCTTTGCCCCTCGTGTCACGTTTTTTCCGCCAGCTGTCTTCTCATTTTAGCTTTTGACCTCGTCGACATTTCTGAAAGTCATCTGTCACGTAGGTTCATGCGCACCATCAAGATGTATGAGGGAGATAGAGACAGCTTTATTTGATTGTTTTGTGCTCTGTGGTGATTGTGAAGATAAAGTTATTTTCTACCTTCCCGACCTTCACGCGGGTAGCGATCCTTAAACAGAAGAGTCCCATCCTTCACCTCCAAGACTCATCCATCTCTCTGAATGATTCTTGTTTTGTTGTGATCTACAGGAAGATGTTCTGGATGGATGGAGGTACTATAAATATGGCCAATATGGATGGCAGCAACATCAAGATTTTGCACCAGAACCAGAAGGAGCCTGTTGGTAAATTGAAGTTACAAAACCTGCAGTAGTGAGATGTGTACTTAGAGAGTGTTGCATTGTTTTTTATTTTATTTTATTTAGCTTGTCATTGCTTTGCTTGTGTCTGTTTTGCATAGCTTTTTTGTTGTGATTTTCAGTTTTGCACTTCTTTTTCTTTGCTTTTTTATGTTAGTTTGTCTTTGCTTTGCTCATCTGTTTTGCATTGATTTTATTTTCTTTGCTTCTGCTTTGCTTTAGTCTGTTTTAATTTGCTTTTGTATTTGTTTGGCTATTCTTTGCTTCGATTTACATTGCATGCATCTGTTTTGATTTGCTTTTCATTGTTTTGCTTTTGCTTTGGTTTAGTCTGTTTTGTGTTGCTTTTGCTGTTCTTTAGTATGTGTTGCATTGCATTGCATTTGCTTAGCTTTGCTTCATTTTGCTTTGCTTTAGTGTTTTCTGTAGTCATCTGTTTTGCTTTGCTTTGCTTTTCTTTGCCTTGTCTGTTGAAATCATTATATCTATAGTAATTTGGTCTGAGTAGTAGCCCTAGGTATTGTTATATTTCTCTGAGATGTTTGTGGTTCTCCCTCAACTCATAATTAAAGCAACATCTCAATGACATGCAGTACATGTGATTATGGCCACACATTTTAAGTAACAGTGGTTGTTGTCATTATGATGTGAACAAGAGATTATTGCAGATGAAGGAAATAAAAAGAAATCAACCTTTTGAACTCTTTTTGAGCACTATTTATGCTGTGCAGCAAATAAACATACTTTGCTGTAGGGAAATTGCAGATTTCAAATAACCAGACACATTTGTTAGTGACGATGTGTATTGATATTCATAAGATGAAACAATGTTTTGTTCTTTATTTAAATTAGCTATGTTTAACAGAAGCTTTTAAGTTTTATCTCCCTCATGTCTTCCAAACCCAAACTGTTTTCCAAACCCATGAGTCTCTTATACTCACCAAGGCTGTATTTATTTGTTAAAAGAAGAGTAAAAACTGTAACATTTTGAAATTGTATTACAATTTAACATAATTGTTTTCTATTATAAAAAATTATTCATGTGATGCAAAGCTGAATTTTTTGCATCATTACTCCAGTCTTAAGTGTGTAAAAATCTATTGTCTGCCTCCACCGAGATTCCACTCCACAATATATGTTTGATCATGCTCATTAAAAAAATGTCTTAATTATTATAGAGAAAAAGAAAGTCAACAATTATGTTGTTTGTAGACCATTTGGGATGATCACACCCTGAGCAAATGCTCACCAATTGTAGAATGGGAGCAGGTGTGGGACACTGAGAACCACCTCAGACAAAGGGGTATGAGAACTTAATTAACATACAGACTACAGCTGTTACGACAGGAGCAACTTCATTTACAGGAAGGGTAGTAAACTGAAAATGTATAAAAGGTTAGGACTTTTGGATGTTCTGGGTTCATTCCAACAACGTTGAACCCAAGGTACAACATGTACGTTGTCACTGATATGCTGCCATAAACGTCTTCATCATTTTTTCTTACAAGTGTCACATGATCCTTCAGAAATCATTCTAATATATGGAAACTGATATATTTTTTCATTTTATTTTTTTGAATAGAAAGTTCAATAGAACAACATTATGTTCATATTATCAGCATATTTTCATATGTATTTGCATGTATATGTATGACACATACATGTATTTATGAGCCTTTGCTTTACATGTTTTTGTATTTTCTTTGTGCTCTCCAGGGCTGTCAATTGACTACTCGGCCAACAAGCTATACTGGATAAGTTCCGGAAACGGAACCATTAATAGATGTAACCTGGATGGGAGTGGCCTGGCTGTGATTGACAGCTTGAAAAAAGAGCTCCAGAAAGCCACGGCATTAGCAGTGATGGGTGAGTGAAGGCTGTTTTCATCAGCATTGATTTAGTAAGGTTACTTATAACCAAGAAAATAATGGAGCCATTTAATTAGTACGGTGACAGACAGTATACATTGTTTGTGAACAGTGGCATATGAATGATAAGGAACAGTTTTTATGCTGAATGTGGGCCTTTGGGTTTTTGTTAAGGTTTAATTGTGGAGCTGTTTTAATACACTGCAATTACAAATAAATTGAGGGAGATTGTTGTTTTCAAAGGGCTTCAATCGCAACACTATTCATGTTCTGACATGGGTTTTTTCTTGAACTTTGATGACTCACAACGTTTGATGTCACAGCTGCGTTTGCTATGGAGGAAACCGTATTGACAATACAGATGGCATAGCATTTTAAATTGCTTGTGATGTTCCTCATTTTCTCTGGATAAAAGTGTCTGCTAAATGAGCAAATGTACATTTAAAATGGTTATTCACAACTCCTTTAACTTCTGTAATTTAGCTTATTCGTAAGTGACCTGATTTGATTGGACCCATAAAAAGATAAAAACATGTTGGAAAATCACATTTTGGGATGTTATAGTAATATTTCTGGATTGGTAAATTTGTGGTGAAACATATTAAAATATCCATTTATATAGCAGGTTTAAGTTTCTCTTATTACTCTTCGGTTTGTTTGTTTTTTTTGCGTTGCTTTTTTTGTTGTTCTTTTGTAATATTAGTAGTTTTTTTTGCTTTTGTATATATTTTTTGTTTGTTTTTATTCTGTTGTTTTTTGTTTCATTAGTTTTTTGTTAGATTTTAGTTTTCTCTGTTATTTGTTCTGTTTCATTTTGCTGTTTTGTTTGCTCTGTTTTTAGTTTTTGTTTAAAGTTTTGCTGTTTTTTGTCTTGTTTTGTTTACTCCGTTTTTGTTTTGTTTTGTTAGTTTATGATAGCTTGATCCTAGGGGTGGGCGATATGGGAAAAATATAATATCACAATTATTTTTAGAAATATCACGATTCACGATTTTATCACGATTCTTTGTCATGTTGGTTTTACTATTTTGCAAGTTGTCTGAGCAGTACAGCCAAACTAATTCCCCTATTATAAAGCCTTTCAAGGTAACAAAAAAAAGAAAAAAAAAGAACGGCAGATATTTATGAAAATAATAATTTGTTAAACATTTACTTTTCTGGGTACTCAAAGCACTTTACATAGAAGTGGGGGAATCTCCTCAACCACCACCAATGTGCAGCATCCACCTGGATGATGATGCGACGGCAGCCATAGTGCGCCAGAACCCCCACCACACACCAGCTTACTGGTGGAGAGGAGACAGAGTGATGAAGCCAATCAGTGTATGGGGATTATTAGGAGGCCATGATGGTCAAAGGCCAATTTAGGTGTATGCACTCAGAAAAAGCAGACGTCAGACCAGCGCGAATGAAACATTTAACCGGCAAGTCTTGTACATTTGCGATAGCGAATAAGTGCAGTGTCCTGTCAGAGTAACTCTACCGCTGTATGTCATGTTGTACACTATATAGAGACGGAGGCGCCAGAACTGTAACTGAAAGAATGTGTGCTGTAGCACGATACTACGATATTTCTTCAAAAGCAGATCATGGAGACCTTTTTATCGTCAAATCACACACCCCTACTTGATCCAGTAAATAATATTAACCACTTCAACTTTTGATTTTAATAATGCAATAGTAAGTGTTGAAATTAATGTATGGAACCTTATTGTGAAGTGTGAAGGACAAAGAAAAATGTTAACAAAAAATATATATATACTGTAAACAAACACCCCTAGGCCATAGTTACATTCCTAAAACATGTTTTTTTTTTTTTTGAGAGCAGATATAAAGTTTCAATTTCAGTTATCTCACATAAAGAAACTCAATGAAGCTCTTGCCCGAGTGCCCCTCTTGCTTTCATCATTTAATTTCCTTTGACCCAGTGCATAACTCTGTCAAGAGGGGTTCTGGGATCACGGTGCCCGTTTTCCATCATTTGTGGATTGACATTAATCTGTTAAAGAGTAAAACAGCTGGTTCAAAACCAGAGGATCATCAGCAAAAGACATCGGTTCTGTTTGAAACATCGTTCAGGAGACACAGCGTCCTGACTTCCAAGGGAAATAAGATTTTGAAGCTTTATAATTGTGCCAAATTATATAGATGTTTGATGTATGAACTACGTGAGAGTAATAATTTGGCTATGTTTTGGGTAAATATATTTGGGGTAAATATCCAAAACTGTTTCAGTTTATTTAAAGACCAGGGGACCGTTTCAAAAAGGAGGTTCAACCAACTCTGAGTTAGAAGGGGCAGCTCGTGCTGGCCCGGAGGAGAGAGGACAAATGTCATCTAGACAAGAGGTTAAAGTAGAGCATAAAGTGTCCGTAGCTGCATTCACATCCAGAGATGAGAAATGGGTAGGTGAGGAAGAGAGGAGGACACTACAGAGGAAAGATGGGAGGAGAAAGGGATCGTAGGTTCCCCTCCATGGGAACTCGAACTGCGTCCCCTAGGGGTCGCTACGGGGAACGCCCTCAGCGTGAATCGTGTCTGAAGATACATATGTAAAAACACCACCTGTTGGCCGGCGACAGCCCATGACGTCACTACCGGCGTGCCACAATATAAGTGCCGCCGGGAGAATACATCATCAGCTTTTTCGTCTTCACTGACTGATTTGTTTGAAGCGTGCAAAGTGACTGGTAAGAGTACAGTTTTCTTTCTAAAACTATGGCGAGCACTAGCAAGGCGTTTAGGAAGTGTGTGAATCCGTGTCCTCGTTATTTGACACCCGATGACACACACGACTGTTGCTTCTTTTGTTTGGGCATAGAGCACGCACGCGATGTCTTTGAGGCGGTTTGCGTGCATTGTGAGCGGCTCTATGAGGACGCTCCACTCTCGCCTGTCCCTCTTTCGAGGAAAGAGGGCAGCGTCTGCTTCCCGCGATTCAAGTCCCACCGCTGCCGAGGCACGGAGGAGGATGAAATCGTGGGGCTCGCAGTGGATCTAGCCGATGAGTTTGAGGGGAGCTTTCCCTTTCACACGAGTAGGCAAAGAACGAGAGCGAGCGCTAGATTATGATGATGTAATTTCTCTGACATCATCTGATCCGGCGGCTAGTGCTCTGCTGGGCTGTGCCCAGGAAGAGCAGGAGATGTCTGAGAGTGAGGATGTTGAGACTGAACTCTCTCAGGACTCCTGCCCTGCGTCTGAAGAGCTGTTGGATGTTATGGAACAGCGCGGCAAGGCTTGACTTGCCGTGGGAGCGAACAAAATGGCGGCGCCGCGAGGGCGCCTCGACGAGCGATTTCTTCCTGGCCATAAAACCCCAGCTCAAGTGAACCTTCCATTTCTTCCTGATCTCCATACGGAGGTTGAGAAGGAATGGAAAAGCCATTCGCTCGCATCCACAAGTTCCAGCATAACAGTTATGCTAACATTACAGGGATGCGTGAAAACGGCTATGAGAGGATGCCCCTGTGGAGAGACGCTAGCTAGCTATCTCTATGGGGAGACACCCTCTCTGAAGGTTCCCTCCTTGCCATCCATGCCCCTTCAGGCTACATCACGCTTGAATGGCAGGCGTGCGGCAGCGGGTCAGGCAGTCGCCTCGTTGCACACCATGGCGGTGCTTCAGGCGTACCAGGCGGACCTGCTGAAGGACCTGGATAGCGGTCAGGGCTTGTCACCTGACGAGGTAGCCGAGCTGCGCCGCACCACAGATCTAGCCCTCCGTGCCACCAAGCAGGCTGCCTCTGCTATGGGCAGGTCTATGGCAGCCATGGTGGTAACGGAGAGGCATCTGTGGGTGAATCTGGCAGACCTCGAGAAGAAAGAGAAGGGCTTTCTGCTCGGCGCTCGATCTCGCCCTCCCAGCTCGGTGCCTCCGTCCGAGACGGTGGTCGAGAAGTTTAGGGAGGCGAGGCGCTCAGCTGCCTTCAAAACCTTCATTCCAAGAAGGTCCAGGTCCGAGCCCGAACAAAGCGGGGTCCTGGTCCATCCTGGTCTGAGGACCAGAGGCAGGGCGCAGAAGGCTAGTGTCGCGACTCGTGCCCCTCCCCACCTGCGGGTAGGGGTAGAGGGAGGTACTGGTCAAAGAAAGGTAAGGAGGAGGTGATCCAGACGAAGCGTTCTCAAAGAGGCTCTCGTCTGGACCAGAGTAAAAAATAATATCTACTCCCCTCCCTCGGGGAGGGTTCTACCATCGACCCTTAGCTTCCCTCCTTAATTCCCCTGCAAACCACCATCTACCCCACTGGAACCGAGGTCAGGTGGGAGCCTAAGAACTGCAGTCAGGCTGGACCTATGATGATTTCAGGCAGGTTCTGTATTCTCGAACTGCCTTACTGATGGTCTGGACGTGAGTCCCCTCTGAGGTTTCTGCGGATCCTCCTGGATCTTCAGTCATTCTGGTCACCACTGCAAAGGTAGAGCCAGCATTACTCCCCTCACGATAAGAGGGTTACCTATGAGTATGCCGCTGCCTTCGGAGCGTCTGTATGTCCACTCATTCCGAGGAATGAGTGTTCCGCTCCCCAGAGCTCGCTGTTGGTAGAGCCAGCATTGCTCCCCTCACCCAGAGGGCCACCTATGAGCATGCCGGAGCGGATCTTCTGAGCGGCGGAGTTCCCTCTCATTCTGAGGAATGAGTTCCCCGCTCTCCAGAGCTCATGGTTGGGCTTGACGCTCCCCTCTGAGTGGCGGAGTGTCTTCTCATTCTGAGGAATGAGTTCTCCACTCTCCAGAGCTCGTTATAGGTCTCACTCTGAGGAGTGAGTTCTCCGCTCTAGAGCTCCTCATTGGTAGCTGAGTTTCTCTCATTCCGAGGAATGAGTTCTCCGCCTCCAGAGCTCGCCGTAGAGCTAGCACTGCTCCCTCAACCAGAGGGTCACCTATGAGCATGCCGCTCCCGTCTGAGCGTCCGAGTTTTCTCCGCCCCCAGAGCTCTGTGATAGGTCGCTCGCCTGTTGGTCGAGCCAGCATTGCTCCCTCAACCAGAGGGTCATCTATGGCGTGCCGCTCCCTTCTGAGCGTCTGAGTTCCCTCTCACTCCGAGGAATGAGTAGTTCTCCGCCCAGGGCATAGAACGTTCTTCTAATAAGTGCACACGAGACTTTGGGCACTTTCTAAAATCCACTCAGTGGTAAGTCCGCACATCAAAGATTCTGCTTTCTTTCTAAAAATCCCGTAAGGGTAGGGTTACGCACTGCTTCGTGCCCTTTTGAGCTGGTTAAAGCCCGGTTTGTGCCTTGGGCCCCGCTCCCCTGTCCCATATATGTTGGGTCCAAAAAAAAAAGGGGTGTACACTACCAAGAGGTCTGTTGAGACAGTTCCCTCAGTAAGCTTGGGAGAGCAAGTGGTAAACCCTGAGTGATCGGCCAGGACCTAGTGAGCCAGGTGCCTGGCCATATCCCTTGAAGGAATCTTTTCTGATTCCAAGACCTTGAGTTTCACCCTAGGCCCGGTAATCCCGGCGCCTAACAGGTAAGTACTAGGGTATGCAGCTCGGGCCTTTGGTCAAGGGGATAATATCACTGACAGCCATCAGCCATCCCGGAAACTCCTTAAGCCGGGTAGAGTTGGCTTAGTGCTCGCCTTTTTTGCGAAATTGGCTTGCATTCCCCTCAGCATGGTGAAGTGGGTATAACGTTCCCCGTAGCGACCCCTAGGGGACGCAGTTCGAGTTCCCATGGAGGGGAACGTCTCAGGTTACGTATGTAACCATGGTTCCCCGAATGGGGAACGAGACACTGCGTCCCCTAGGCTTTGGACCATGCTTCGGACGCAAGCTTCAGACGAAGAAGCTGATGATGTATTCTCCCGGCGGCACTTATATTGTGGCACGCCGGTAGTGACGTCATGGGCTGTCGCCGGCCAACAGGTGGTGTTTTTACATATGTATCTTCAGACACGAGTCACGCTGAGGGTGTTCCCCGTAGCGACCCCTAGGGACGGTGTCTCGTTCCCCATTCGGGGAACCATGGTTATCAGTAACCTGAGACGTTTCTAAATGTAACCGGTAGAGGGGTTGGTGGCACACAGGTAGCAAAATGTAATTTAAATGTAATGAAGAAATGGTTGGAGATATGTAGTGGTTCTACCAAAATGTTGTCTGCAGTACAATTGCGTGTGTAAATTAAATCAAGTTGGTTGCCTGATTTGTGCGTGCTTGTAGTGGTAAGGCGTTCAAGATCAAATTAAGCAAGGAGTGAATGAAAGTCTGTAGTATAAGGTATTTCTAGGTGAATGTTGAAGTCGCCAAAGCCTAGGAGTGGAGTGCCATTGTAGAGGACAGCAGCCCATCCAGCTCCATAGAGTTTGGCCAGGAGGACGGTGATTTACCACAACCTGGAGTTGTATGGGAGCTGTTACAGTAATCGCATGAGATTCAAATGTTTTTATTGTGTTTTATTGTTTTAGCTCTATTTTTCTGTTATTTTTTTTAACTAATCAAAATTACCCAACTGCAGTATGATTGAGATTAATTGGAATGCACAATGAAAAAACATTATTTCTGAGAATTGTTAAAAACGGAGTTATCTGTTTTTGCAAATGAACTCTTCAAATAAATCGGTTGAGCTTTTAGTGGGCAGGAGCTATTGGCATGCCAGAGCGATAAAGAAACATGGATAAATGAGTAATAAGCAGCTCTCTTTCTGTGTGTGTAGAACCCCAAGACAAATATAACTATAATGCAAATAATAAAGATATAAATTAAAAACAATTGTTCTAAGGGTATGCTCACACTAGGCACAGTTGCCTTGTACTAAAGCCCAAGCACGATTGTCATTTCGCTAACAGACAGATAACACAGGATTATTACAGAGACAACTGAGGTTAATGGTGGAATTTGCAGCTTTACTTACAAAATAACTGCATTAATTGTTCATCAATAAGATGAGAACCAGACCCATTGTAACATCTAAATGTACTCAAATTCAATGAACAAACCACACTGGACAACAGTGCACAGCAGTCACACTTGTGAAATGAACTGGACTTTTGGGGTCGAAAGCATTGATCAGATCCCCTAGTGTGAGTACATCATAAATCTAAGTGAATAGCAGATAGCACACCACAACTATAACCATAACAGCACAACAAATGATGAATGATAAAAACACTGACAGCCAATCATAATCATTTCTGATTTCAAGAGCTTGAGCATTTAAAGTGACAGATGACAACTGCACTGTATACTTGGAAAACACTAATATAGTTATCTTTATAATTATCATTCTTTGTCTAAACAGGCCTTAACAGTGTTACTTCACTGGATGGCCAATTTCACATGCATTTTGTGTATTTTCAAAATACCAAATAATGTATTTGTATTTAAATACATTTTCCCACACAGTATTTTGTATTTTTATTTTGAATACATTTTGATGTATTTGTGCCCTTCTGTGTTCATGAGTAATCATCCTTTGCTTTGTGGACATCACATTCCAAATAAAACAAAGTAATGAAATGTGATATGTATATATTCGTATATATACTTTTATTAGTATATTTGATTAGTACAATGTATGATTCACTGCAGTATACAACCATAAGCATAACTGCATGGTTATTTAATATCTGAATATTTTTTTTATTACATTTCCTGAAACAACTATATTGTGAAATTTAATTTTAAAGCCACACAAATATTGTGTGGCAAAAATTGTGTAATATTTTAAACGATGAACTTGAGCTAAAAGATCTTGAATCTTTAGGATTGCATAAGATAAATCATTTGCCCAGCCAAACATGCCAAATGTGGATGTTTTATTCGATTAAACACCAGAGGAACATCCTGTTCTCGCTTCTCCTGCTATATCATCCTCTCAAACCCTCTCACAATCAGATACCGACATTGCCAACCACTAATACAATCAGATTGAGCACCCTCCCGGCAATCAGCATCTGCGAGCTGGTAATGGAGTGATGGTTGAAGTCTGTTCTGTCTGCTTAGTCACAGCGAACACTGTTTACTGTTATACCACCCTAATAATTTATATACAGCCATATATTAGAAGGCACATACAAATTATTGTATCAAACCAGATTGAAACAAAGGAATTTGTGTTTGAATCATACAGCAGATAAATTTATGGCAAAAATGCACCAGCTTTCATTTTCGGCCTCTCGCTTTATTTCTTCCTTTCTCCTTTCAGTCAGATGAAGCAACTGAAATTTGTCTGACACATTCTTGGTTCTCATCTCATGGCTGTTTGATTATCACACTCGTTTGTTTAATATTAATGTCTAATTAACCCATTTTTTTACCAGCCGTCCCGGGAGCAAGGAAACAAGTAATGAGATAATGAATTATTAATGGCTTTT